>JASVEL010003910.1:0-77820 GCA_032618575.1 Nicotiana noctiflora
AAACCCTAAACCCTAAACCCTAAACCCTAAACCCCAAACCCCAAACCCTAAACCCCAAAACCCTAAACCCTAAACCCTAAACCCTAAAACCCTAAACCCCAAAACCCCAAACCCTAAACCCTAAACCCTAAACCCTAAACCCAAACCCCAAACCCCAAACCCCAAACCCCCTAAACCCCTAAACCCTAAACCCTAAACCCTAAACCCTAAACCTAAAACCCTAAACCCTAAACCCTAAACCCTAAAAACCCTAAACCCTAAACCCTAAACCCTAAACCCTAAACCCTAACACCCTAAACCCCAAAACCCTAAAACCCTAAAACCCTAAAACCCTAAACCCTAAACCCTAAAACCCCTAAACCCTAAAACCCCAAACCCTAAACCCTAAACCCTAAACCCCAAACCCTAAAACCCAAAACCTAAAAACCTAAACCCTAAATCCTAAACCCTAAACCCTAAACCCTAAACCCTAAAACCCCAAAACCCTAAAACCCCAAAACCCTAAACCCCAAACCCCAAACCCCAAACCCCAAACCCTAAACCCTAAACCCCAAACCCTAAACCCTAAAACCCTAAACCCTAAAACCCTAAACCCTAAACCCTAAACCCTAAACCCTAAACCCCTAAACCCTAAACCCTAAACCCAAAACCCTAAACCCTAAACCCTAAACCCTAAACCCTAAACCCTAAAACCCTAAACCCTAAAACCCTAAAACCCTAAAACCCCTAAACCCTAAACCCTAAAACCTAAACCCTAAACCCTAAACCCTAAAACCCTAAACCCTAAACCCTAAACCCTAAAACCCTAAACCCTAAACCCTAAAACCCTAAACCCCTAAAACCCTAAACCCTAAACCCTAAACCCTAAACCCTAAACCCTAAACCCTAAACCCTAAACCCTAAACCCTAAACCCTAAACCCTAAAACCTAAACCCTAAACCCTAAACCCTAAACCCTAAACCCTAAACCCTAAACCCTAAACCCTAAACCCTAAACCCCTAAACCCTAAACCCTAAACCCTAAAACCCTAAACCCAAAACCCTAAACCCTAAACCCAAAACCCTAAAACCCTAAACCCTAACCCTTAAACCCTAAACCCTTAAACCCTAAACCCTAAACCCTAAACCCTAAACCCCAAACCCTAAACCCTAAACCAAAACCCTAAATTGAATCTCTCTAGAATTTTTCTCTGCCTTCTCTCTACCCAGCCGTCACTGTAGCAAACATGCATTGCTGGGTAGCGTATAATTCATCACTCATCTTCAGTAGATCTTAATTTTATGTTTAAGATTACTGTAACATCAAGATCTTAGAATCTGCTATTTAAACTTACGTTAATTCTCAAGCACAGGAGAAGATAAATCAAAAACAGATTCTAAAACATAGTTCGAGTACTGTAGCAGCGACTCAGCAACAATCATTTCCAAATATTGTTACGTGAAGCTTTTTGAAGAACTTGGATTTCACGCTAAAAAGCTACAGCGAGCGCTAACAGGAAATTACATATCCTTTCTTTGTAGATCTTAATTACAAGTTTCAATTTACTGTAGCAAACAGTCTTCTCACAAGTTGAAATCACTGTGGCTTTCAAGTAACGTGAAACTGTCCAGTTTGCATGTCTTGAAGCTGGAGTAGAAAAGAACTACGTCGATGCTATGATGTGTTTTGAGTAGCACCACTGTAGCGCATCCATTTCTTAGAAAAACAGTAGCGGCAGCTTCTTACCAGAATTTCTTGCGTTTGCGTCGGCAGCATCTTTAAAAAGCAGCACTCATCATCTGTGTTACTGGGCAGCAGACGTGAAGTAATTTAGAGAAGTCCTCAGGTTGTTTGGCAGCACACGTGAAGTTGTTTAGCCTTTGCTAACGGTTATAACTGTGACAACTAGAGTGCTCATTTGAAATTTGGTGCAACAGAGGGGTGTAGAGCTAATCTGGGTTGATTAGCGTTGGAGCTGGGAAGCTAGAAGTGCTGCCATGGCCACTTTGGCCAGTGGCCAGCTACCAGCCGCTGGGACACCTCCCCAACCATCCCCCAACATCATCCAGCCAAGCACGACAACCTGCAATGTTCCAAAAACCATGGATTATGCAAATGCAGTGAAAAGCACAACAAACAATTCAACTTTGCAAGAACGAGCAGCAGTTGAGCCAATAGCTACCAGACAAGCTCAATTTTTTCAAGGACAACCAACAGTTTGTTTTACGGAATCTGAAGTAGAAAGAATGAACTACATTGAGGGATTGCAACAGGCAGTGGTGTGCAAATTTTCATACGGATGGCCAGATATCAATGAAATACGCCGAATCGTCCCATTACAATGTGGTATCAAAGCTGAATGCAACATAGGATATCTACGAGATAAACACATTTTGATACGATTTACATTATGGCAAGATTATGTAGATTTCTCATCAAAAAGTGTGTACTTTGTTAAGGATAAGCATGGGGATGATTATCAATTGAGAACTCTAATCTATGATGCAAAATTCCAAGTTGGAGAAGAGACACCTAAGGTTATGGCTTGGATATCATTCCCTAATTTACTACCAACATACTTTGTTAGGGAATGCCTTTTCTCTTTAGCTTCAGCTGTAGGTAAACCCCTTCAATTGGATTTGGCCACTGTAAAGAAAACAAGACCTAGTTGTGCTCGTGTGAAAGTGCTGGTGGACCTGCTAGCTGACCTCCCGAAGAAAGTTCGAATGGACATTCTCAACGAGACAAATGGAGAGGTAAGAACTGAATGGGTAACCATTAACTATGACTACCTCCCAAAATATTGCAAAGAATGCAAATTGCAAGGACATGATATGATGGAATGTTGGAGAATTAATCCTGATCTAAGGGTAACCAAAAATGCCAAGCAGCAAGAAAGTGTTGAAAATGTGAAACAAGCAAACAATAAACCTACAAAACATGATGCTCCTTTGATGTTCCTTACTAGTGGCAAGGTAGTTGGTAATATAGGCCCTCACTGGAAGCAAGTCCGGGACAATAGGGGACTAAACAAAGCCAACCAAATTGAAGGTAATACTACACAAGGGAAAGAAATGGTTCATGTTAGCAATGCAGCTGTAGGAAAACAAACACTTTCAACCAATAAATTTGCAGTTTTAGAAATTGACCATGGTGAGCTAAATGAAGATAACCAACTGGTAGTTGTGGAGGAAGCTCAAAAAACAACAGAACACATTGATATTCGGCACAATAATTCCAAAGCAATTGTGGCAACTGATTCAGATGAGCAGGAAGTTCATGTCTCGACCAAGCAGCCAGTACAAGAGATAACTTCTCCTATATCAGATAGGAGACAAATTTCAAATACTGTTGCTAATAAACTAAACCACAAAGCTCCAGCATTTTATTCTACTACAAATGGGAATCCAACAACAAAGGTCAATGAAGGCAATGTGAAATCAACAGCAGATTGGGTGAAAACAGCTTTTGCTTACAAGGACGTACGTACCAACACCTCATGTAAAGAGGTACCATCTCAAGACACTAGGATAAATGCGACAATGGCAAAAAATTCAGTCAAGGTAAGTACTGTGCATGCAGTGACAAGCCAAGAAGAGCAGACAAGCAATGACAATGAACAGGTGGAAGACACAGATTATGAATTGTTTAAAAGCAGTGAAACAATTAATTGGAAAGGAAGCAATTTGTGGTTAAATCAAACTGAAGAAGACCCAGAAGAGGGACAAATTCCAGATGGAATGGCAAGTGATGATGAGTCAGGAGGTGATGCAAATAATGATAATGATCCAAGAGTAAATGAGAAAAGCAAAGGAGAACAAACTTCTGAAAAACTAAATGCAACTGAAGATTTAAACCAAAAAAATGCAGAGCTGTGCAAAGTAGATGATCCAGGAGGAACACTTGGTGATAAAGAGCAGACGAAGGCAGGACAAGAAGGTCCAAGTTGTAGCAAAGCAATGCCAATTGATAGTTCAAATGCTACAAACCATCAACCAGATCCACAAGTTGCAGAGCAGGGTACTATTGCATTAAAATCTGCACATCAACAAAATGTCAGCAGATCTGGTAACAAACAGATAGATATCCTTCAAGAAAAATCAGGTTTAATGGTTACAGCTATCACCAAGGAAATTGAAGTCCAAAGTAATCAGGCAAATTTGGACCTGGATGAGGAGTCAACAACCCAAAACTTTCTCAATGTTGCAAAGCAAGGAGATATATCACCTAGTTACATTGAGCGGGTGAAATCTGCAACAAAGAGAAAAAACAAACAAGTCAAAGAAGTTTCCATCCCAACAGGTGGAGTTCAAACAAGGAGTACTCTGTCCAAACCCAAAAACATTTAATGGATGCCATTATATGGAATGTCAGGTCAGTAAACACAATGCAAGCATTTGAAAGGCTAATTACAATGCACAGACAACATCATTTTGAGTTCATAGGAATCCTAGAGCCTATGCAACAGTCTCACAAAATGGAGAGGTATAGAGCAAGAATTGGTATGGCACAGGCTGTAGTGAATGTGTCAAACAAGATTTGGGCTTTTATTGATGAAGTTTTTGAAGTTACAATTTTATATGACATGGCTCAACAGCTGACTTTGAGATTAATGCATACTGAAACACATGTTGAGCTGGTCCTTACATTAGTTTATGCCAAATGTGATCGCATTGAAAGAATAGAGCTATGGGATACTTTGTACGCAATGGCATCAGATATGACAGTACCTTGGCTAGTTGGAGGTGACTTCAATGTGATATGGGACGAAGAAGAGAAATATGGGGGTTTGCCAGTTCCTCTCATTGAAGTTGATGACTTTAGACATTGCATCAATACCTGCAACTTGGTAGATTTAGGATTTAAAGGGAGCATATTCACATGGTGGAATGGAAGATCAGAGGAAGACTGTATTTTTAAAAGATTGGATAGATGTTTAGGCAATGATGAGTTGCAACAGACCTTTCCTGGATTGGAAGTAACTCACCTGGCCAAAATTGGGTCTGATCATCGCCCGATGCTGCTGAAATGTGATATAGAAACCCCCCCAATTAAGAAGTCATTCAGATTTCTTAACTTCTGGACAAAGCATAATACATTCAAAGATGTAGTGAAGGAGAATTGGAATGCAGATTTTAGTGCTAACCCTTTTAGCATTTTTAACTATAAGTTAAAGAAGCTTAAGAAAGCACTATCTACCTGGAGCAGAGCTACATACGGGGATATATTCCAGAAGATTGCAAGCCTTGAGGAGGTGGTCTTGGTTCATGAAAGACAATTCGAAGTCAATCCTACACAGATGAACCGACAAAGATTACAACAGGTCCAAGCTGAAATGATTAAATACCTTGCATTAGAAGAAGAATTCTGGAGACAAAAAGCTGGCATGTTATGGTTCAAAGATGGCGATAGAAACACTAAATTTTTCCATGCTCAAGTTAATGGGAGAAGGAAGAATCTGAAATTATCAAGGATCCAGAATAGCCTTGGTAACTGGATTGAAGAAGATCACTTAATAGCCGAAGAAGCAGTAAAGTTTTACAAGGATCAATTTACTGAGAGTGCAGTTCCTAATGCTTTTGATATTTTAAATCATGTACCTTCAATGGTAGATAGTGCTCAACATGAGAGATTGATGGCTTTGCCTTCCAATGAAGAAGTAAAGAGAGCAGTTATGGGGCTGAATGGGGACTCGGCAGGCGGTCCGGATGGTTTCACTGGAGCCTTTTACCAAACATGCTGGGAAATCATTGAAGAAGATGTAGTCGGAATGGTCAAGGCTTTCTTTTGCGGTCAGCAGCTGCCAAAGAGTGTGACACACACAAACCTGGTTTTATTACCAAAGAAAAAAGAAGTGAGTACATTTGCAGACATGAGACCGATAAGTCTTAGCAACTTTGTTAACAAGATTTTCTCGAGGGTCATTCATGAAAGGTTGGTTGAATTTTTACCGAACATAATCTCAGAGGAACAAGCAGGTTTTGTGAAGGGAAGAAACATAGTTGAGAATGTACTGTTAACTCAAGAAATTATTACTGATATTAGATTGAGAACAAAAGCAGGCCCTAATGTTGTGATTAAGCTAGACATGACAAAAGCTTACGATAGGCTATCATGGCTATTCCTGACCAAAATGCTAAGGAGGATGGGATTTCCTGAAGATTTTATTGGCTTGATATTTGATTTGATCGGGAATAATTGGTATTCTATTCTTATAAATGGTCAGCCAAATGGTTTTTTCAAATCATCGAGGGGAGTTAAGCAGGGAGACCCTTTGTCACCAACTCTATTCATTCTAGCAGCAGAAGCACTGTCTCGGGGTTTGAACTCACTACATACTAACCTGTATTTCTGTGGATTTGGAATGCCAAAATGGAGCCCAAAAATAAACCATCTATCGTATGCGGATGATACAATCATATTCTGCTCATCTGATGAAACCTCATTGAGACTTGTGATGGAGGTTCTGCAAGCTTATGAATCATCATCCGGCCAACTGGTTAACAAAGACAAATCAGCCATATACATGCATCATTTAACGGATAATGAGGTGATTAACAAGGTGGAAAGAATTACAGGTATAGGAAGACATTGTTTCCCTATGACCTATCTTGGATGTCCCATTTTTTATGCAAGAAGAAGGGGAGATTATTACCAGGGTTTAATCACAAAGGTGATGGACAAACTGCAATCGTGGAAAGGCAAACTCCTATCTGTAGGAGGTAGGGCTGTATTGATCGCAAATGTCCTGCAGAGTATCCCAATTCATATGTTGTCAGCAGTTAATCCGCCAAGTTATGTGATCAACAAATTACATAGCATTTTTGCCAAATTTTTCTGGAGCAGCAATGTGGGAGGAAGCACTAGACATTGGTCATCGTGGACTAACCTTTGTATGCCTTGTGAGGAGGGCGGAATAGGTTTCAGGTCACTACATGATGTATCCAAGGCACTTTTCTGCAAATTGTGGTGGAATTTCAGGACAAAGCCTAGCTTATGGAGTGCTTTTATTAGTCAAAAGTACTGCAAGAAACTAAATCCAGTAATTGTACCTTGGAAAGATGGATCACACGTGTGGAGAAAAATGCTAGAATGCAGGGACTTGATTGAGCATCAAATCTTCTGGAAACTTAGAATGGGATCGGCTCAATTCTGGTACGACAATTGGACTGAGTTTGGAGCATTATATTTCCAAGTACCTGCTGATTTTGAGATTGATGAGGATATTCAGAATGTCAATGATATGGTTGAAAATGATATGTGGAATTTGGAAAAATTATATCAGACTCTACCTGAAGATTTGGCAAACCACATTGTGCAGAATATTAGACCACCAAAAGAACGTGCGGAGTTAGATACACCATTCTGGATGCTTGAAACAAGGGGTCATTTTTCAGTGAAGTCTGCATGGGATTACCTGCGAAGAAGAGACAACCCAAGGTTAGCTTACAAGATGATATGGGTCAAAGGTTTACCGTTCAAGATATCTTTCTTCCTGTGGAAAGTGTGGAAAGCCAAATTGCCGTTGGATGACTTTTTGCGTAGAATAGGATACTCCTTACCATCTAAATGTTGGTGTTGTGCTAATCCTAAGGAAGAATCGCTAGTGCATTTGTTCTTCACTTCCAATGCAGCTAGGAATGTATGGAGATACTTCCTGAGGAGAGCAGGAATTGCATCAGAAGGGATGTCATTACAGCAAGCAATTACAAAGTGTTGGACGGCAACTGTTGTACCTAGATTGAAACCAGTCTTCCAAGCTCTACCTGCATGCATTGTATGGGAATTATGGAAGAGAAGAAACAGTCTAAAACATGGAGAAGCAGTATCAGTGAGCAGAGTTATTTACCTGGTGTCTTCTACACTGCAAGCTCTAGTCAAACTGAAAAAGCCCGGACTACATGTGCCTCACAAGTGGCTGGATTTACTGACAATGATGGAGCAATACACACCTCAATTGAAATATGAAAAGGTTTTATGGGAATTTCCAGCAAGAGGGTGGATCAAAGTGAATACTGATGGAGCATGCAGAGGGAACCCGGGAAGGAGTTCAATTGGTTTCTGTATAAGAGATGAGATAGGTGATTTGATATATGCGGAAGGAAGGGAGATTTCTGAAGGAACCAATAATGAATCAGAAGCAGTAGCAATTGTGGAGGCATTGAAGATGTGCATAATTCTTAGTTATTACCAGATATGGCTACAAACTGATTCTTTGCTATTAAAAAATATAATAGAGGATTCATGGAAGCCACCTTGGGTTATTACCGAACATGTGGAGGAGATTTTAAGATTGAAAGAACAAGCTATCATCAAGATCACACATATTTTCAGAGAAGGGAATACATTAGCTGATCACCTTGCTAATTATGCTCTAGATGAAAGGAATATTGAATGCCATGATTTCTGGGATATGGATTCAAAAGGAAGGAGGATTATTAACGAAGACAAGCTGCAATGTCCTTACATAAGAGTGAGGGTTGCAAGGAATTAGGAGGAAAAGTGGATTAGTTTTGAGAAGAGATTGGAAAGAAATTTTCTCACTAATTTGGTTTACTTTTTTGCAGGTATTTCAACGATGCTAAAGGTTTACCTTTCAGTAGAATCTCAAGTGGTGGTATTAATGCATTGCATTCAATCCACTGGGAGGACATCAAAGGTAGGCTTTAGCATTTTGACAGTCTATTTCATGGCATTTTACATCAACGGGAATTTCTGGAAATAGGAAGGTAGCATGTGCTACCATTTCTGGAAATAGGAAGGTAACAAGGAAGCAGATTTGGATTTTACTGTGAACTATTATTTCTTTCAAAAGACAAAAGGGTGCCAATATTTCTGAGCGAACAAATTTCACTGGACAAAACATTTCGCTTGTGGCATGGCTTGATGGCCATTTGTTTAATCGTGGAAGACTGCAGGTGCAGGGAATCAAAGTGCACAGCTTGGTCTCGCAGCATGTGCGAAGTGCACTTTCACATGTTTCAGTCAAATGCATGGTTTTGTGGATAGGAATAAACAATGGAAGCGTGGAGAGCAATGCATGCTGGTGTCCACATGAAAAGGATGAAAAGCTGGAGAAAAGCACATCTCATAAGTTTAATTAAATTCAAAAGCATGCTATTTGAGCAAGGCTATGGCAGTCACGCATGTGATGCTGCATTGTAGTCATTGGAGACCACATGGTCACGCCTGGGAATTGTTGCTGGGCAGTATTATTTTATTCCATAAGCCATGATGCTCGTTCAACTGCTGTATCTTGGAAAATAAAAGCATTGTCTCAGCTTTTCCATTTCTTTAATTCACGCATGCTATATTGGTCAATAGTGGAAAGCTTTGGTCACATGGGAAAGCAACGCATAGCATGGAAGAGTCAGATAGTGGATTACTGTTCAGTCACATGCAATACCCCATGTGGGAAGAAATTGTGGCTACCGTTGCTGGCATTGTATTTGAGAAGGGAGAATGGGCTAAGATTTTGGTATTCCTACTGCTGGGCTTCACGAATGGGCCACTATGGGCGTCCACGAGGGCTGAAAATTATCTCCCACTGGAATCTTTTGGCTACGGCGGATCGGTTGGGAGATAATGGGCCAGACGCTGGGTACTCACAACTGGGCAATTCGTTGGGCTAACGAAGAAGCAAAGACAGGTTAATTTAACTGGACCATTGTATAACACTGGATCAAATGGAGCTGAACAAAGGAAAATGGTCTTGGAAAGATTCGTAAATGGAAAGCTGCGAATGGATGTCACTGATTGGCCTTCCATGGCTGGGCATTTATATTGGGATGCTGGATCAATTATTAACATTGATACATGGCTAGTTTTTTTTAATTTTGCAAGTATTAATAGTCAATTTGTGAGATCATTTTAAGTACATTACTTAATTTTGATCATAGGTACTATGTACGGTGCAAGTTTTATTTTTTGTTTTTCAGCACATTAGACTTCGAGACAATAGTCTTGTATTTACTATTGTTTTTTTTTTATATATAAAAACTAGCCCTAGGCTATGCCTAGTGGATTGCCAAAAAAAAAAAACCCTAAACCCAAAACCCAAAACCCTCATTAATTCACTGGAGATTATTAATTCACTGCTCAGTGGTATCAGCATGTTTTCATGCTCAATCTGAGAGTGTGTTGATAATGTTCAGGGAGGGAATGTGCACAGTAAAGGTTTTACTGGATGAGCAGAACACTTGTGAAGGGAATACACAGAGAAGCATTACTAGCACTAATTGCAGGACCATTGGTTTTTGTATGATTCATCGAGAAGGACTGAGTCTGAGGTTTCTGCAGCACACCAGGAAAAGCATTATAACCATTTCGAATTCACGATCCCTCACTGACTTGATATGGTTGCTGAGTAGATTTGGACACTTCTACATGAGTCACATTGGAAGATCAAGTGTGATACTGCCACGCATGGTATGCATTCGACCTACATTGTCTCAGCAAACAAGAACTGCTATGCAAATGGAAGCTACAACAATCAGTTGGAAGTCACGACTACATACTGCCAAGATATGGCTACCCTATTGGTCTGGAATATGTTGGTTACTGCTGTGTCAGCTTCCAGTGGTATTAGTATGCTTTCATACTCAGCCTGGAGATGATATAGTAGTAGACAATATATATGAGATATGGTTATTACATGTAATAGTGCCACGAGGTGAAATGCACACAGACTTGAGATGGTCTTTCAACAGTCTTGGTCATTTGGAATTGATTTACATTGGAAGTTCAACTGTGATATTGATTGATATGGTAGGCATTCGAACATCACTGTCTCATCGAACAAGGATAGATAGGAAAAGGGAATTTGCAATAGCCAGTATGAATACAAGAACATATACTGTTAAGATATGGCTGTGTTATATGCTTGGAATATATTGTATACTGTTGTATCATTGTCCAGTGGTATTCGTCATACTCAATCTGGAGATGACATAGTAGTGGACAATATGTATGTTCTATGTTTCATTGAGGTTCATCGAATTGTAACCACCAGGACCTGCAACAGGGAAACTACAAGTGATAAGTGCAGCTCACGATCGACTAATTGGCTTAGTTGCTGTGATTGGAATATGTTGTATAGTATTATGTCATTTTCAGTGGTATTAGTGTGGTTTCACACTCATTCTGGAGGAGACATAGTAGTATACAATGTACAAATTATCAGATGGGAAATCAATGCATTTGGATTAGAAATCTCAAAGACTAGTAATTCCAGTTGGATTTTGTTTGCTGTTTTGTCTCATCATATGAGACTAACGAAGGCACTACAGCACAGCATGAAAACAACAACAACTATTTGGAAGTCACGATCAGTTTTCATGCTATGGCTTCTCCAACGTGGAAGTCATAACAATCAGTTGGAACCCACGACTATTCACTGTTATGATATGGCTACAGAACATGGCGCAAGAATTGTACATTGCAGTGATTTATCTGGTTGGAAGCTACCCTTTGCTTCTCTTTTGTGGCACGCTTGGATGGACTTTATCATTGCCCATACCCTTCATATCTTGGCACCTGGTGAGAGCTTGATTGGTGCTTCATGGTATTTGAAATGGGCAGAAGAGACCGATAGCAGCCACAAGACATTGAAGCATGCATTTGGACATCATTTTATAGATAACAATAGACATGTTTCTACTCTTTCCTTTTGTTTTCGTAGATCTTCATCTACTAATGCTAAGGTAGAACTAGTAGGACAAATTGTATTTTTTTGGACCCGGATTGGGTTTTTGTACTCCGTTATTTATCAATATATTAACCACTAGGTACCATGCCTAGTGGTATATTTGCTTAAAAAAAAAAAAAAAAAAAAAAAAAAAAACAGACAAGTGAGGCTTGCTCGGTTGGTAAGCACCTCCACCTACGACCGTTAGGTCCTTGGGTTCGAGTCACCGTGGAGGGGAAGTGTGGAAACACTATAGATCCTCCTAATTTGGGAGGGTTAAAAAAAAAAAAAAAAAAACCCTAAACCCCAAAACCCTAAAACCAAAACCACCTAAACCCTAAACCCCAAAAAAACCCCAAGATTTTTCTCTGACTTCTCTCTACTTTCTCTCTCTAAATTTTTCACGTAGAGAAGCAGTCCTTTTTCGGCAGCCATGGCCACCTTGCCTGGTGGCCAGCCACCTCCAGCGGGTGGTCACCCTCCTCCAGCCCTCGCCCAACATACCCCAGAGATTTCAGATCCTACCCAGCCCCCAAACGGCACTAAGACTATGAATTATGCCCAAGCTGTAAGTGGCACTTTGAACAAAAGTCCTATGGCTGAACGTGCTGAAATTGTCGAGCCTATAAAGCCTAGACGAGCCAAATTTTTTCAAGGTCAACCAATGGTTTGTTTCACGGAATCAGAGGTTGAGAGAATGAATATTATTGAAGGTCTAAAACACGCAGTAGTTTGCAAGTTTTCTTACGGCTGGCCTGAAATAAGTGAATTAAGGCGTGTTTTACCAATGCAATGCGCTATTAAGGGAGAATGTAATATTGGTTATTTGAGGGAGCGTCATATTTTAATTAGATTCACGCTATGGCAGGACTATGTCAACTTTTGTTCTAAAAGTGTGCATTACATTAAAGACAAATATGGTGAAGATTATCAATTACGCACATTGATTTATGACTCAAATTTCAAAGTTGAAGAGGAAACGCCAAAGGTAATGGCCTGGATTTCATTCCCTAATCTTTTGCCTACGTATTTTGTTAAGGAGTGTCTATTTTCATTAGCTTCAGCTGTGGGAATACCTCAACATCTTGACCAAGCTACTGTTAATAAGACACGACCTAGCTGTGCACGTGTGAAAGTGTTGGTAGATTTAATGGATGATCTTCCTAAAAAAGTCAGGATGGATATAGTGAATGAAGCTACTGGTGAGATACGAACAGAATGGGTAACTATAAAGTATGATTATCTACCAAAATATTGTAAAGAATGCAAGTTACAAGGCCATGATATGCTAGAATGCTGGAAGTTACATCCAGAACTTATGGAACACAAGAAGGAAGAGAGGCAAAAGGAAAGGAAAAACAAATTACAAGACAACATTAATAATAATACTGTTCCTATGAAGATTCTTACAAGTGGAAAAGTGGTTGGTAATGTAGGGACTAAATGGAAAGAAATTAAAGATGGGAGAATTCATAATAAAGAGAAACAGAACATGCAAGAAGGTATAACAGGTAAAGATATCATACCCATAAATAATGCTGCAAAGGTGCAAACAAATAATATGTTCCAAGTTTTGGAGGTTGAAGATAGTGCAGGAAACGCCAATAAGCAATTGGTGGTGGTGGAGGATCAAGTAGACCACATTAAGGGTCTAAATCCTACAGCTCCATCGTTTTCACCAGGGGTTGACAGTAATGCAAAAGTGCTGAAACCTGCTTCACCTGGATCCAAAAGAAGTAACATTGGTGATAAGAAGAATAATCATGGTGTGGTAGCAGTAAAACAAGATACAGCAATCATAAGGAAACACAAAGAGCAAGAAGATGTCAAAAGTAAAGAATTATTACAGTATGAGCAGCAGATACAGGAATCCACAGCATCATGGGTTAAAAGGGCATTTATTGGTAATTTGGTGACTACAAACACATCAATGCAAGAGATTCCTTCACAGGATACAAGGGTGGACTGGGCACTTACAAAGCAGGAAGATAATGAACAGATAACAGATGCAGATTTTGAGAAATTTCAGAATGCAAACATGGAAAAAAGAATAACAGGCAAGTTATGGGCTGAGCAAGTTGAAGAAGATGCAGAAGAAGGAGAGATCCCAGATGCAATGCAAAGTGAAGAGGAAAATGGGGGAGACAACAAGGAAGGAGGTGATCCAAGTGTTAATGATAAGACAAGAGAAATAGAAGATTCATATGATAAGACAAAGAATGATACAGGGGAAGAAAAGATGTTATTACTGAAAGAATCAGGATATAACATGGAAACAATACAAGCAATAGTGACACAAGAGCAAGTAGATGGTAACAACATTGATCCAGGAGGAACTGCAGTGACAATTGCAGCAGCAATTTCAGATACAAAGCAATTAATACAAGAAATACCTAATGCAACTATTAACATAGACAAGGAGCAGCAGGTAGCAATTAATCAGAATGCAGCTAAGGCAATTGAAATCACAAAGGCCACAGATATAGGAGAACAAGGAGCAGATATTGAAGGAAAGGATTTAGATGAAGAATCAACAGCACAAAACTTCCTTAATATAGCCAGGCAAGGAGATTTATCACCCAGAGACACCAGCAAAGTCAAATCAGCAGTAAAAGGAAAAAAGAGGCAGCAGAAAGACAGTCAAAATATCCCAACAGAGGGAATCAAAACAAGAAGAGCTTTATCTAAATCACAAAATCTTTAATGGATGCAATTATTTGGAATGTGAGGTCTGTAAATACTATGCAAGCATTTGAAAGATTGATTCTCATGCATAGACAACACCACTTTGAATTCATAGGAGTAATGGAACCAATGCAGCAGTCTAGCAAAATTGAAAGTTACAGAAGAAGAATTGGACTTGCACAGGCAATTGTGAATGTATCAAACAAGATATGGGCTTTCATTGATGAAGTATATGAAGTGGACATCATGTATAACATGGTGCAGCAGTTAACATTGAGATTGTTCCATACTGAGACACATGTGGAATTAATATTAACACTGGTGTATGCAAAATGTGATCCATTAGAGAGAATAGAGTTGTGGGATTCATTATATGCCATGGCAAGTGACATGACAGCCCCTTGGCTTGTTGGGGGTGACTTCAATGTTATATGGGATGAAGAGGAGAAGTTTGGAGGACTACCAGTTTCTTTAAATGAGGTAGATGACTTCAGACATTGCATAAACACATGTAATCTAGTAGACCTAGGCTTTAAGGGCAGCATTTTCACTTGGTGGAATGGAAGATCTGAGGAAGATTGTATATTTAAAAGGCTGGATAGATGCTTTGGAAATTCAGCTTTACAGGATACTTTTCCTGGATTAGAGATTACTCATTTATCTAAAATTGGGTCAGATCATTGCCCAATGCAGTTGAAATGTGATATTGAGAATCCTCCAATTAAAAAACCTTTTAAATTCTTGAACTTCTGGACCAAACATGCCTCTTTCAAAGCAGTGGTTAAAGACAATTGGACAGCAGACTTTCATGCTAGTCCTTTTATTTTATTTAATCACAAACTAAAGAAGTTAAAGAAGGTTTTATCATCCTGGAGCAGGACTACCTTTGGAGATATTTTCCAGCAGATTGCTAGCCTAGAGGAAGTTGTTCTAGTTCATGAGAGACAATTTGAAATGTCTCCCACACAGCAGAATAGAGAAAGACTTAAAAGGGTTCAAGCTGAGATGATTAAAGTCTTGGCTTTGGAAGAGGAATTCTGGAAACAAAAAGCAGGGATGCTATGGTTTAAAGAAGGAGACAGAAATACCAAATTCTTTCATGCACAAGTTAGAGGGAAGAGGAAGAGATTACAATTAAAAAGAATTCAAGACCGGAATGGTAGATGGCTGGAAGAAGATGAAGAAATTGCACAAGAAGCAGTTAGGTTCTATCAACAACAGTTCACAGAAGATGTTATGCCTACAATGTTCAATATAATGGACCATGTACCTAGACTGATAGAAGATGAGCAGAATGAGAAACTAATAGCAATTCCTACTATAGATGAAGTTAAAAATGCTGTTTTTAACCTAAGCAGTGAATCTGCTAGTGGCCCTGATGGATATACTGGAGCTTTCTTTCAGACATGCTGGGATATTGTGGGTGAAGATGTACATGCAATGGTGGTAGCATTCTTTACTGGCCAACAACTTCCCAAATGTGTGACTCACACAAATCTGGTACTTTTACCAAAAAAGAAGGAAGTAATATCCTTCTCTGATATGAGGCCAATCAGTTTAAGTAATTTTGTTAATAAGATCTTTTCAAGAATCATTCATGACAGGATGGTGGATCTATTACCAGGGATAATTTCTGAAGAACAGGCTGGTTTTGTGAAAGGGAGGAGCATAGTGGAAAATGTACTTCTAACTCAGGAGATTGTAACAGATATCAGGCTGAGGACTAAGGCAGGACCAAATGTAGTGATTAAACTTGATATGGCCAAGGCATATGATAGAGTATCATGGTTATTTTTAACTAAGATGCTAAGGAAGTTAGGCTTTTGTGAGAGATTTATTGGCCTAATCTTTGATCTAGTAGGCAATAATTGGTACTCAATATTGATAAATGGTCAAGCCTATGGTTTCTTCAAGTCCACAAGAGGAGTTAAGCAGGGAGACCCACTATCTCCCACCCTTTTTATTCTAACTGCTGAAGCTTTATCTAGGGGTCTTAATTCACTACATCAAAACTTATATTTTTGTGGATTTGGACTGCCCAAATGGAGTCCAAAGATTAATCACTTAGCCTATGCAGATGACACTATTATATTTTGCTCTTCTGATGAGACATCATTAAGGTTGGTGATGGAGGTACTTCACTCATATGAAGCTGCCTCTGGACAGCAGATTAACAAAAGCAAATCAGCTATATACATGCACCATTTGACTGATGAAGAAGTGGTTAGTAAAGTGGAGAGGGTAACAGGCATTGGGAGACAGGAATTCCCTTTCACATACTTGGGGTGCCCTATATTCTATGCAAGGAGAAAGCTGGAATTTTATCAACCTATGATAACTAAGGTACTGGATAAATTGCAAGGGTGGAAAGGGAAGCTATTATCTGTTGGAGGAAGGGTTGTACTTATTACTAGTGTGTTACAGAGTATGCCTTTACATTTATTATCTGCTGTAAATCCTCCTGCCTATGTGATTGATAGATTACATAAAATATTTGCCCAATTCTTTTGGAGTAGTTCTGTGGGAGGTCATAGCAGACATTGGGCATCTTGGAAAACTCTATGCATGCCATATGAAGAGGGTGGGATTGGTTTTAGGTCTCTACATGATGTCTCAAAAGCCTTATTTTGTAAATTATGGTGGAAGTTCAGAACAAAACCCAGCCTATGGAGTGCATTTATGTGCCAGAAATACTGTAAGAAAATGAATGCCATTGTGGTACCATGGAAAGAAGGGTCTCATATTTGGAGAAAAATGTTAGAATGTAGAGAGTTAGTAGAGCATCAGATTCTATGGAAACTTAGAAGGGGCTCTTCAATGTTCTGGTATGACAATTGGACTGGATTGGGTGCACTATACTTCCTGGTCCCTCAGAACTTTCCTATAGATGAAACTATCTTCAATGTTCATGATGTGGTGGATAATGGGGCATGGGATATAGCAAGACTAATGCAGATTCTTCCTGAAGAGTTAGCTAGTCACATTCTGGAAAAAGTGAACCCTCCTACTCAACATGATACACCTGATATACCTTTCTGGATGCTAGAAAATAGAGGTAACTTTACTGTGAAGACAGCATGGGAATACCTAAGAAGAAGGGAAGACCCTAGGATAGCATACAAGAACATGTGGGTGACAGGCCTACCTTTTAAAATATCTTTCTTTATGTGGAAGGTGTGGAAAGCAAGACTACCACTGGATGACTTTCTGAAGAGGTTTGGCTATCAATTACCATCTAAATGTAGTTGTTGTGCAGATCCTAAAGAAGAAACATTACTACACTTATTCTATACATCTCATGCTGCAGAAATAGTGTGGAAATTCTTCTTATCAAGGGCTGGAATTGCAGTACAGGGGATAACACTACATCAGGCAATTGTTAAATGCTGGACTAAGTCTACGGTTCCAAGAATAAAAGCAGTCATGCAGGCATTACCATCATGTATAGTGTGGGAGCTATGGAAGAGGAGGAATAGCTTAAAACATGGAGAACTAGTATCTATAAACAGAGTTATCTACCAAGTCACTACCCACTTACAGCAATTAATTAAAATAAGGAAACCTGGTCTGAAGGTGCCCCACAAGTGGACTGATATAGTAAATATGCTGGAGAATTACACACCTAAATTGCAGTATACTAAGGTGTTGTGGGAATTTCCTATGGCAGGCTGGATAAAAGTGAATACTGATGGTGCATCAAGGGGAAATCCTGGAAGAAGTGCTATTGGTTTTTGTTTGAGGGATCAGTATGGAGATGTGAAGTATGCAATGGGGAGAGAGATTCAGGAATGTTCTAACAATGAAGCAGAAGCTACAGCAATTCTGGAAGCTCTAAGGATGTGTAAAATATACAACTATACTAATATTTGGCTTCAAACTGATTCTATGCTACTGCAGAAAATTCTAGAAGGATCATGGAAGCCACCCTGGAGTATCTATGACTCTGTAGAAGATATTCAATTCCTAATGGAGGATGTTAATATTAGAATTACTCATATTCATAGGGAAGGAAACAGATTGGCAGACTACATGGCTAACTATGCTCTAGATGTTGGAGACCTAGAAGTAATGGAGTTTAGGGACCTAGAGAAACAAGGTAGAAGGATTGTCAATAATGATAAAATGCAATGCCCATATTTAAGAGTTAAGGTTGCAAGATGAGAAAAGGGGAAGAGATAAGGAGAAGTAAGAGCAGAGAAGAGTTGAATCAGTCTCAATTCCCTACTGAAAAAAGCATGGTTAATGTAAAAGTGGTTTATGTGTTAATGGATATTCTATTGGTGGTATTAGTGCTTAGCACTCAATCCAATAGGTGGATATTACACATAATCACATATACATGGAAGTGGTTTCCTTGGGTCCAACATGCAGAAATGAGGGATTCAATTACACAGTATGCAGATAGCAAAATTCACATTTTCAAGGAAGAAAGCTGGATGAAGCAACTGTGGGAGTTCATTCCCATAAATAAAAATCACTGCCAGTTTTACACTCAGGGTGCAGACAGCAATCTCTACTGGATGAAGCACCAGAGGAGATTTCTCTCCAATCAAAGTAAGGAATTACACACAGGAAATAAATGGGTAAATTCTTGCAATTATACAACACAAAATGCTGACAGTAATTCATACTGGAAGAAGCAGCCTAGGAGATTGATATACTTTGAGAGGAAACAATGTTCAGAAAAGGTATTATATGCTAAAGAATACAGGAAAGACAACAGCAAGGTAATACACATTGTCACAATCAACATGTTGATAAGTATAGTTCTATCATGGAATTATAGTTATATGATACTTCAAGTGACAAAGAGAAGGGAGCAGAATCAACCAAATATGTCAAATAGATGGTACTTCTTGAGGAATCCCCAGGTGGTGGTATTAGTACCTGGTACTCAGTCCACTAGGGTGAACTTGGGAGTAACATCTAGACATGTTTGGAATATAAAGCCCAATTCACACAAAAGACATGGAAACAGGCACATGCAAGTATGTATCATGTACTTTAATGATTATGGAATATTCAGATATGCTCAAATGGGGCTCAAACGGGATGAAGTACTATTAAAAATTCCAATAGAATGGTTCACAGTGTCACAATTTGAAACAACAAGTACATGGGAAATGAAAGTAAATAGAAATAATGAAGTAGAAAAGAACTTGGTGTGTACCTTGACTTCCAGCAGAACAAAATCCACTCAGGCAATCATCAAAGTTCAAAAGAGAGGAACCCGGCATGGTAAACAGCAGCAGAACATCTCAACAGTCCATGAAAACCGTGAGAAAAACAGAATTAGGAAAAGAAAGAAAGAAAAAATCAAAACAAGCATAAACAAGAGGAAGAATATACCTGCAGTAGACTGGATAGCAAAACAGAAGGGAGATGTAGATAAAGGCAGATATCATATGAGAGGTGAAGAGAAGAACATGCAGACAGAGAAAGAAGGAAATATCAGTATAAGCACAATAGAAATGGAGGAAAAGAGAAATGAAAAGGAAAAAGAACCACAAGTCATACCTGAAGCAGATATAAGGGAGTCTAGTGAGGAGAAATCCCAAGAACATCGACAAGGAACCAACAGTCAGCAAAAAACCCAAGAGAGATTCATGCGGAAAAAAAAGAGTAATCTCAGTAGAAAAAAGGAGAAAATAAGTACAAACACATGACTAAAAAGGAAAAATCAAGGAGAAAAGGGATGAAATATACCTTCATATGCTTAATGGAGTTCAAGGAAGTGCTCGAAAGATCCAGACGGTGCCAGATTGGAGGTAAGCAAACAGCAGACAAGAAGGAAGCAACTAATAAAATAAAAATCAGTAAAAGGGAAAGAGATAACAAAATAAAACAAAATAGAAGAAGAAGCAAAAGATCACCTGGAGCTGATGTAGATATGGTCATTGACGCAAGATTGGAAGCAATGGGAGACAGGGATCTGAAGAATGCCGGAGAAGAAGATGAGTTGGTGGGTGAGAGACTGTCAAGAAGAGAGAGAAGCAACAGAGAAAATGAAGTCGCCTATACTCAAAATTCATCTGAAATGAAGCGTCTAAGAGAAATGAATGGTCGGATTGCCAAAAGGCGCTTGTTGGGATTCGTAAATGGCTCGATGCAGGTGACAGCTGGTTATGGGAAGCAGATATTTCGGGGGAGTGTAATAATTATAGAAGGTTCAACAAAGGGGCCACTAATTAAATTCGAATTGTGGCTACTAAGGATAAGGAGGCTACGATTTAAACTTGGATTTAGTAAAAACAGGCTATGCTTGCAAAGAGGGATGGTATCGATGTGGAGGAGGTTTTTTGAGGTAAATGGGCCTAGAGATGATTTAGGCCGTTCTGGCGAGGCTGACAAAAAGTCTGTTTGTTGGCTATGGACCAGTTACGTTTGGAGGTGGCTTACATTAGCATTCATGTTTAATACCATGCTGTGGCCAGTAATTTGGGCTTCACATCAGGCCCAATTCCTATGAAATCACAAAGATAGAATGCTGAGGTTGGGCAAACAACATTGGGCCAGACTGGATGCTAGGGATTTCTCTGCTATTTGGGCTTTTGGATCAAGCACAAGGGTTGAAATGAACTGCACGATTTTATTTATCAAGATAGTAGGGCTAGTTCTATATTTAGCAAAAATTATTAGTTATTTTGTGAGATTATTTTTAAGCATTTTGCTTAATCATGATCGTAGGTACTATGTAGTTTGCAAGGTTTATTTTTTTCAATTCGTTAGACATTTTACATTATGCTTTGTATTTTCTTTATTTGATTTATATATAAAAAAACTAGCCCTAGGCACTGCCTAGTGGATTTACTTAAAAAAAAAAAAAAAAAAAAACCAAAACCAAAACCCTAAAACCAAAACCCTAAACCCTAAACCCTAAACCCTAAACCCTAAACCCTAAAACCCCAAAACCCTAAAACCCCAAAACCCTAAACCCCAAACCCTAAACCCTAAACCCTAAACCCTAAAACCTAAAACCTAAACCCTAAACCCTAAACCCTAAAACCCTAAACCCAAAACCCTAAACCCTAAAACCCTAAAACCCTAAAACCCTAAAACCCTAAACCCTAAACCCTAAACCCTAAACCCTAAACCCTAAACCCTAAACCCCATCCCCACCTCATTTGCCAAAGCAGCCGCCTTTTTCACATTCTCTCTCCGTACAAGGCGACAATTCGCTACAGTGCACGTCCCACACGAAAATGGACGGCCCTCCACCGTCCACCGGTGAAAATGCGCCGGACCAGTCCCAAAATATGCGCCTTCACAATGCGCATCATCTCCCACAAACAACAATCCAAACAGAAATCCCAGTAGCTACGAATCTTCCTAGAGGTGAGGCGATCACTGTAGCTCCTAATCGCCTGGGAACTTCCAAAAAATCCCACTCCAATTCTGAGCCAAATTTGGCAATTCTAAACCGTGGAGATTTATCTCCACATCAAAACGTAGCTACAAGCAAAAAATCAAGCAATTTCACCAAGGAAATCAACAGCTTCGACAATCTGAAGAAATCTGGTGATACCGCGCAAATTGACCCAAACGCTCAATCGACAATTGGGAGGTACCAAAAGATGCGGAATGATGATTGCAATGTCCTACCATCAACAATTTCGCATGGGTATCCAAACATCCGCCCAATTTTGCAATCGTTCGATCATACCAGTCGACCTTCGCAAGGCATGATGCCAAATCTCAACTCTCAATTCAGGCCAATGGGGAATCAATTCTCTTCACTGATCTCTTCTACATATCCAATTACACCTTCGCACAAAGTTTCAACTCAATCCACCCATGAAATCCCCCAATTCCACCAATCGAACAGTACCCCTGTTCTCGAGTTGGTCGGACATGGTGCTCCGGGGATAATTGCCATCCCAAACCAATGCCAATCCACTCCTCTAGCTCAGGTGAATGTTTCTAGCAATCCAAACCAGATTTTAAATGCACCAATTGATTCGAATATCCAAAATGGTCGCTTGCCGCACTGTTCATCGCACAGTGACCACCCAAATTCAATTCGATCCCTTGATGAAATTGGGCACACCTGGGCTATGGTAATCTCACCTACATCACCAAATGAACCCATAAACCAAGGTTCAGGCCAATTTACCAAAGGAACTAGCCAATTTGACCAAGTACCTATCTCTGTTCATCAGCATTTGGTCGGAGACAATGCCCAAGGGATTTCTAATGCTGGTGACCAATGCCAATCCCTCCCTCATCACCAGGTGAATGTTTTTGACTCAGCTAAACCAATTTTACATGAGCCAATTTGGTCAAATATTCAATCAACTTCGCCAGTGCACTGTTCATTTGTTAATGTTCGACCTACTGTCTCACCTCTGTTAAGACCAACTCATGCATTGCCAATGAATGGAGTTCAATCTATAGGTTGTACTGATTCTAACGGCCAAGCCTCAAACCAATTCATTGAGGCCAATGGGAACTCTTCAGTTGCTAAGACCCCAGTTTCTCTCCCTCTGGCAAAGCAGGCTGATCAGGGTGACCAAAGCTGTCCTGTGGTGCAAGCCTCTCCTCCACTGCATGATCCTAATCCCAGGGCCCAACCAACAGACTTGACAAATATTCAGACCCAAATGCACTCACCAAGTCCAATTCCTAATTGTCAATCTTTACCTGGAGGTACCTCTACCAAACATGCCATACAACAGTCGACCCGATCAGTTGAGGCTAAGCCTGATGCCAATGAAAATCCCCCTCTCTTACCAACATCTGGCCAACCAAACCCACAGACCAATGTTACCAATGTTACCAATCCAAAAGTTTCTTCTAATTTTGAAAAACCAAGCAATCCAAGGAAAAACCAAAGAAATCAACCCAGAAATACTGATAAACCTCCTCAGCCACAACCAGACCCTCCCGCTAACTCACAATATCTTCCTCCTACTCAGGCACCAAACAGATCAAAACAACCAATCATCCCACCTCCCTCCCCACCCACTGTTACTCATTCATATGTCACTAGGCTCAGGGCTAGACATGAAGCAGAAATCAAACCTATTTCTTTCACTCCACCTAAGATCACTACCAAACAGGGTCAGCCTGCAGTGGTTTTCAAAAAGGATGACTATATGGTCACCTTTGCTGACAGATGCAAATTCACCATTGTTGGCAAATTTTCCAACACCATGCCAAGGATGGAGATCATTAGAAAGAGTTTCATTGCTCAAACTGAACTCAAAGGAGCTGTTAAAATTGTCCATTTCAATGCTAGGACTGTCTACATTGACTTGGACAATGAATATGATCACTCTACTGTATGGGGGAAACAGTATATGTACATTCAGGGCCAAATGATGAAAATGGAAGCATGGTCCCCTACTTTCAAACCAAATGAGGATTCTCCTATTGTCCCCATATGGGTGGTAATCCCAGAACTTCCCTGGCACCTCTATTATATGGAAATCCTCACACCCCTCCTCTCCCCAATTGGCAAGGCTCTATTCTTAGACCTTGCCTCTTTCCAGAAAACAAGAGGTAGTGTAGCCAAGGTCAAAATCCAAATTGATTTAACCAAGTCAAGACCCCATCATGTTTGGTTGGGTTATGACAATGACCAGGATGAAAATGGGGGATGGTGAGTGGCTTGAAGTACAATATGACAATGTGCCTGCATACTGCAGTCACTGCAGACACCTTGGTCATTCTGAATTCTCATGTGAAGTTAGGCTTAAGGATGAGGAAAAGAAGAAGAAGAAAGAAGAAGAAAGCAAAGCTAGTCCCTCCAAATCCAATGATGGCTCTACTGCAAAGGAGAAACAGGACCAAACCACCCAGCATTCACATGACCAAAATGGACCTCCCACCCAACCCCAAAACCATAAACAGCACCCTGCACCAAAAAAGAACTCACAGGACCAAAAAGATACCTCCACTGTTAATTGCCAACCTCAGGTTCAGAACAACCCCTCTCCCTCTCCTCAGCCAACTGAAACTGAATGGCAAATCCAAAAAAAGAAACATTTCAAAGGGAACCCTCAAGGCAAAAAACAGAACCAAACCTACCTCCCAAAAACTTCATCAGTTCACCAACAGCCTCAACAAGAATCCAGTCACCCACAGAATATCACAGCAGATATGCCCCCTGCCAACCCTTCTGTTCAAATGAAGAGGATTGAACTCTCTGCTGCTCAGAGCCAACCATGTATTCCCCCACCCCTTGCCTTGACTCCCCATCACAATGAGAACAATGGAGGAGATAAGGTTTCTCAGGAGATTCACCTTGATCAGAAAGAAGTTCAAACGAGAGAAGAGTCTCCTCAAGCCTTACAAGATTGTGTCAATACACATGTACTCACTCATAAACAAGACACTCAGGATACAGGCATTCTCAGCCCTCAGATGGAAACTGTTCACATTGAAGAAGATTCAGAGGATATTGAGATAACAGAATCTATAGAAATCAGATCACTGCTTAAAGGTAAAGCTCAAGTAGTAGATGATTTTCAAATAAAGCCAAAGAATAAAGCAAGCCAGAAGAAAAGAAGGGCCATGAGAAAGAAAAACAATGGAATTTCCATATCTGAGCCAGTTGAACCACCTGATAAAAGCCCTTACTCTGTACCAGAAATACCTGCCAAACCTCCCTCAATCCAAAATACCCCCCCTCCCAATGCTAACACAGCCACAGGTCAATCCTCTCCACCCATAGAAAACATTACCAACCAACAAACTTGCTACATAGTCCATGAAGAATGTCCTCTCAACAAGTATTCTCCCCAAGAAGATGACTACAAACCTGTCCAATCTGAAGATGAGGTTTTTGAGGATCATGAAGATGATACCATTTTATCTGAAGGAGATATGGAAGCAGAGCATTGTCAACTTCTCATAGATGCTGTCAATGGAAAGCAAGAAGTGGAACAAACAATCAGTGATACTCACAGGCTGAAACCATCTCCAAGAGTCACCAGAAGCAGGGCTGCTAGAAGTAGCAGTGTCCCACCAACTCACAGATCCCCTCTCAACTCCCAATGATTAGTACAATCATTTGGAATGTGAGAGGAATCAGGACCTCTGGAGCCATTGAAAGGCTCAAAATCCTGAAAAATCTTCACAGCCTCTCCTTCATAGCCATTCTGGAACCTTTTCTTGATGGCAATCACCTTAACTATTACAAGTCACAACTCAACATGCACCATGCAGTCTCCAACATCAACAACAAAATATGGCTCTTCTGGAATAAAGACTGTAATGGTACAATTCTTCAACAAGATGAACAACACATGACTTTGGAATTTAAACACACTGAAACTAGGGAACCCTTTCATATCTCTGTGGTTTATGCCAAATGTAAGCCAGTTATGAGAAGACCCCTATGGGATGTACTTAGACTTAAATCATCTACATGTACAGTCCCATGGTGTGTGATTGGTGACTTTAATGTCATTGCATCAATGGAAGAGAAAATTGGAGGCATTCCGTACCAAATCAACAAAAGTTTGGAATTTCTCAGTTTCATTGAAGACTGTGGACTCACAGACTTGGGATTCTATGGTCATAGGTATACCTGGTCAAATGGGAGAGGACCTGGATCCATAATATGGAAAAGGCTAGATAGAGGTCTTGCCAATGATCAATGGCTAGCTTCTTTTCCTGCAACCACAATATCCCATCTATCTGCTGCAGGTTCTGATCATTCACCTCTCCACATGGAAATGCATGTGAGATCTGATAGCACTAAGAGGTATTTCAAGTTCCTAAATTGTTGGACTGAAAATCCATCCTTCTTGCCCCTGGTCCAACAAGTCTGGAATATCAATGTTCCAGGGAATCCAATGAGGAAATTTCACTTAAAAATGAAAGCTCTCAGCACAGCATTGAGCTCTTGGTCGAGGCAGGAATATGGTGATATTTATAAAAAGACCAAAGAGTTTGAGGACAAACTGAAAATAGCTGAGGCAAAATGGGCACAGTCCAATGACCCTGAAGACAGAACTATTCTTCAGGAAACCACTGCACAATATATCAAGCATTTGAAAATTGAAGAAGCAGTTCTTAGACAGAAAACTCAGCTCCAATGGTTCAAAGAAGGGGATGCAAATTCTAGATATTTTCACAGTCTCATTAGAGGGAGGAGAAGGAAGCTCTTCATTCATAAAATCAAAGATGAAGAAGGACAGTGGATTCAAGGTGATGATAACATTGGCCAAGCTGCCTGTGACCATTTTCAAGACCTCTTCACTGATCCTGGAGGTAGAATTAGAGAAGATCTCCTCTCATGTATCCCCACAATGATTACCTCTGATGATAATGATCTGCTTACCAAGCTACCAGTCATTGAAGAACTGCAAAAGGTTGTTTTCTCAATGAATCCAGCAAGTGCTGCAGGACCTGATGGTTTCAATGGTAAATTCTTTCAACACTGCTGGAATATCATCCAAAATGATCTGTTAAATGTGGTCCTGGCCTTCTTCAATGGGAGCACAATGCCAAGGCATATGACCCAAGCTTGCCTTGTCTTATTACCTAAAGTTGAATTTCCAAACTCCCTAACTGAGTTCAGACCTATCAGCCTAAGCAATTTCCTCAACAAAATCATCTCCAAGCTATTGTGCTCTAGAATTGCTCCAATACTCCCAAGAATTATCTCTGCAAATCAATCTGGCTTTGTTAAGGGTAGGAGTATATCTGAGAACATCATGCTTGCTCAGGAAATTGTGCAAGGAATCAAGAAACCAAATGTTGGATCTAATGTGGTCATCAAGCTCGATATGGCCAAAGCCTATGATAGAGTCTCCTGGGCATACACATGCATTGTCATAAGAAGAATGGGATTCTGTGAATCAGTCATTGATATGATTTGGAGAACACTGTCAAATAACTGGTATTCAGTCATCATTAATGGAGCGAGATGTGGTTTCTTCCCTTCTACTAGAGGCTTAAAACAAGGTGATCCTCTAGCACCTTCCCTGTTCATCATGGGAGCTGAATTACTCTCAAGAATGCTTAACATGCTCACCCATGACCAATTCTTCAATGGATTCTACATGGAAAGAAGGGGACCACAGGTGAATCATCTGAGCTTTGCTGATGATGTGATCATCTTCTCATCTGGCTCAAAATACTCCCTCCAGAAAATCATGCAAGTCTTGGGAAATTATGAAGTCACCTCTGGCCAACTCATTAACAAGAACAAAAGCCACTTCATGACCTCTCCTTGTGCCTTTCCTTGCACCAACAGAAGAATCCAACAAGCTACTGGTTTTACTAAAAAGGATCCCCCTCTAACTTACCTTGGATGCCCTCTATACACTGGAAGGAAAAGAATCATTCACTTTAATGGTCTCATATCTAAGGTGGTAGCTAGAATCAGAGGATGGCATGGCAGACTTCTCTCTTATGGAGGTAGAATTACCCTCATCAAGCATGTCTTGCAATCTTTGCCAATTCACCTCCTCTCAGCTGTTTCCCCACCAAAAACAGTGTTGAGACAAATAGAGAAATTGTGTGCCAATTTCTTCTGGGGTATGGACAAAGACAAGAACAGATATCACTGGGCATCTTGGTCTAGATTAGCCAATACCAAAGAAGAAGGAGGTATTGGTCTCAGAGCTATTGAAGATATCTACAAGTTAATGGAACTTAAGCAGTGGTGGAATTTCAGATCCAAACAATCATTATGGGCCAATTTTCTGCTTGCCAAATACTGCCAAAGATCACATCCTATTGCAAAGAAGTGGGATTCTGGGCAGTCTCAAGCTTGGAAAAGAATGGTGAGAAACAAAAATGAGGCTGAAAGACACATCCAATGGAGACTACACTCAGGGAATGTCAGCTTCTGGTGGGATAATTGGTTAGGTGATGGCAATCTTGCAAGCTCCAGAGTGAGTGGCAGTAGACCAAGGAGTGTAAAGGTGTCTCAATACTGGACTGAAGGCCACTGGGATACTCAAAAGTTACTTTCTGTAGTCCCACAATCCATGATCACTCAAATCATCCACACACCTATCTCTTACAATCTTCAGTCATCAGATATCCCCATTTGGAAACCCACAGCATCAGGCCAATTCACCTGCTCTTCTGCCTGGGAGATCATAAGAACCAAAAAACAACCCCTGCTCACTAACAAATGCATTTGGCACCAAAGAATCCCCTTCAAGTGGTCATTCAGTCTATGGAGAGCCCTCAGAAACAAGCTCCCTACTGATGAAAGGGTAGCTAGATTTGGCCCCCCTACAGTTAGTAAATGTGTGTGCTGCCTCAAGCCTCAAGCAGAAGATGTTCATCACCTCTTCACTACTGGCCACTTTGCCAAAGCCATCTGGAGGCACTTCTCTTCACCAGTGGGCATCAATTTCAAACCTATGCCTTTGAGTCAAACTCTTATAACATGGTGGATGATCAAAAGAACTAATCAAGTTCAGAAGTTACTCCTAGATACTCTCCCCATTGTCATTACCTGGAACCTCTGGAAAAACAGGTGCAGTGCTAAATATGGGGCCAAATCCTCCTCCATGGTTAGAACTATTTTCTCTATCAATTCAGATGTCAATCTGTTATTGAGAAGTACCTATGAACACATCAGTTGGCCTCTCAACTGGAATGATTTATACCACTTCACAGAGAGGATTCAACACTTAACCAGAGTTCAAAAAGTAGTGTGGCAAAGACCTTCACCTGGGTTTGTAAAGATCAATAGTGATGGAAGTGCATTAACAAACCCAGGTCAAATAGGTGCTGGTGTAATCATTAGAGATCACAAAGGGCAGTTCATCCATGCTATCACAGCTCCTTTGGGCTTTGGATCAAATAACATGGCTGAGGCTAAAGCTGCTTATCTGGGACTCCAATGGTGCTTATCCAATGGTTTTAGCAAAATACACCTTGAAGCTGACTCAGCTCTTCTAATTCACTGGTTAACCACTGAATTTGACCCTCCCTGGACCATGCACATGCAGATCTCTAAAACAAAACAAGCATGCCACCAATGTGAAGACATCATCTATAGCCATATCTATAGGGAAGGAAACTCTCCTGCAGATTCTCTATCAAAACTCAGCCATGAAGTCAATGTCACCACTCACTATACCACACTCCAAGAACTACCCAGCCACATCAGAGGTCAGGTATTTCTAGACCAAATGAGCACCCCTACCTTCAGACACAAAACAACCACAAAATTCCAAGTACCAACACACCTGGGACCCTCTTTCTCTAATGGTTATGGGTGAACATCAATTGCAAAGGGTATTAGGCCTGTACATCCTTAGGGCCACCTCTGAACATCAAAACAGCACTCCAACTAACAACTTCAGGGTAATGGGGACCTTGCGTGCCTCCCTGCAGGGTTCCTATTCTGTGGAGAGAATCATTTGGAGGGATCTTGTGTCCATCAGGGTAGAAATCCAGCAGTGTACCTCTTCTGATGCCTTCAATGAATCCATGAATCCTCACAGCTGGACCATCTCCCCAATCACTCCCCTTTTCTCTAATCTGTTTGCTCTTTTTGCAGGTTCATGGAACTTATCTGGGCAAGGGTATCAGCCTCACACAGTGGTATCAGCACTGTATGTGCTCATTCTGTCGACACTGATATCCTTGACCCAAGTAACTCCAAACTCTCAGGCACAGTGTCTTCAGTATGATCAAATGCAGGTTCAACTGAATCATCATTATGGAGACTCATATACCAAGGAAAATAATGAAATCCATCTCCCCCTCAGATGGTGCTCTCCACAGGAACAAGCAGAGACCCCCTCTAATGCCTTATCTCCTATGTGCAGCAGAACCTCATCAACTCACCAATTCATCCAAGGCATCTTCAATAGTCATATAGCTGGATGTAATTCATTCATGAACCTGCAACCAGCCTTTGCATTTTCAGCTATAAGAAGATCACAGACACAGCTGATACAAGTTCAGATAGTGGTATTAGCATGCTACATGCTCATTCTACTGAATATGCACCAGCTGTGTCAAGCCATCCCTCTCAGATGCTGTATTCCCATCAGAGCAACAGTAGCGGATCATACATATAAGCTACACACTCACCTGTATGTGCTCAGTACCAAAGAAGCAGGACATCATTGCCCAGTCTCACTGCCAGTACACATAAGAACCTGCCATATCAGCTCCCTCAGCTTACGAACATGCACTCAACAGCATCCTAAAGTTCATCTTAAATGCAATCAAGCTGGACTTTTCACAATGAGCTTCTACACATCTAGCTGCAGTCAACACAAGAACCTGCAACTAATGTGTAGTCCAGGGGTACATCAATGCTCCCCCTCCCCCAGACTCAACCCCAGTACACACAAGAACCTGGGGTTTGAGCCCCCTCTTACTAACCTTTTTTCCTTTTTTGCAGGTACTGTGAGGATATTTGGTTATCAGGAAATGCATTCATTGCCTCATGAGTATACTACCATCATACCATACTCCCTCTCTAGGCTACATGAAAGCTCCAGAAACAAGGCAAACCCATCCAATTGCACCTTACCCATACAGGACCTCCCACATTCCCCTTACAAGACAAACTCACCCAAATCCTCACACCATGCCTTCCTACTCCTAATACAGTCACATTCACAATGGTCACCAGGGTACTCCTTGATAATCCAGAGCTGCAGCAATAGCATGTGCTGCAGCATTCTAATTCCAAATCCAAAAAACACAGCCACAAAACGCTTGTACATAACTGAACCCCAACTCTTCACTCTCTTCTCACTGAACAGGGGCCTCATCACTACCCCCCCTCACAACAACAATGCTTTCATGAACATTATGAGCATCTATACTACTGAGTGCAGTCTACACAAGAACCTGCACCCAGTGTTGTATAGAGCAGGGATCCCCAATTGCTCCCCTCTCCCCAGTCTCACTTCCAGTCACACAAGAACCTGGAAGTTGAGCTCCCAGTTACTAACCTTTTTAATTTGTTTTGCAGGTTCTTTGGATGCTGTTGTTCATGCAATGTACTCTCAGTTAGTGGTATTAGCATCCTCGATGCTCATTCTACTGAGAATACACCACATGAACCAACACATCCAACAACCCCTAGATCACAGCAGATGCACATGGAGGTCTTTCCAGATGGTTCACTTAAGAAACTCCATATATTTTGGCAGCAACCTTTGCAGATACCTATGGTTTCTAAGTGTATTTCATGCGATGCAATATCATTCAATGGTATTAGCATCTGTACCCACTCTGCAGATAGGTCATCTTCTCCTCAAGATCACACAGCCAAGTCACGACATGCAGGTACCTTGGTTGCGTCAATGGCAATGGACTTGGAAGTGGATGCATTTACTAATCACAGACCCAGTCTCTAGGGGAGCAGACCTAGGGTCAAGTCCACACATGGGATTCTCAAGAAACTCACTCCAGAGCTCACTCTCTCCTGTCATGCATACAAGAAGGGCTGGCAGACCTCATTGGACTCTTTTTGTATACTATCTTCTAACTAGCTTTCTTGTAATCTCATGTCAAAGCATGTTAGAAGATAGATCTTTTGTCATCCTTCATAGGATTCTCCTACACTATCCCAAGTGTAGAGGTTGGTATGTTTGGAACACTTGCTTCCAAAATACCCAACTATTAGATTTAGATAATTTCACTGTGTTCATAGCTAACCTAGTAATTACATCCCCGCTGCTTCATTGTCTATATGTACTATCTTACTTAGTCATATGGGACACCATTACTAATGTAATTTACATAGATCACAAGTCTTTGATGTACTTGTTCACACATTCGGAGGTCAGGTTCATGCCCCCCTCCATCATTGTACTTCGTTTATTATATATGAAAATTAACCCTAGGCAACATGCCTAGTGGATTATAACAAAAAAAAAAAAAAAAAAAACCCTAAACCCTAAAACCCTAAAACCCTAAAACAAACCCAAACCCCAAACCCCAACTTTCTCTCTCTAGAATTTTTCTCTGCCTTCTCTCTACCCAGCCGCCACTGTAGCAAACAGATTTTGCTGGGTAGCGTAGAATCCATCAATCAACTTCAGTAGATCTTATTTGTATGTTTAAGACTACTGTAACATCAAGAACTTAGAATCTCATATCTAAACTTACATGAATTCTCAAGCACAGGAGAAGATCACAACAAAAACAGATTCTAAAACATAGCCCGATTACTGTAGCATCGTTTCAGCACCAATCTGTTGTTACGTGAAGCTGTTTGGAACTTGTTACACGTTAAAAAGCTACAGCAAGTGTTAACAGGAGACTACATAATCAAAATACATCGAGGTGAAACCAAGGAAAACTGGTAAGCACGACCAGTTGTTTAAACAAAGAAACTGGCAATCTGAGCTAAATGAGCATGCTGGCTGGCGGCCAGCTAGCCTCTATGGCTGGTCTGCCATCAACAAGCCGAGATCCTCCTAATCCTGCAACAAATAATCAGAAACAACCTTTAGATTATAGTAGACTGCTGAAGCCAACAACCATGAATAATCAGAGGGATGAAAAAGATGCATCAGTTGAACCAATTCCTTTCAAACGAGCTACTTTATTACATGGACAACCTTTTGTCAAGTTCACAGAATCAGAAGTTGATAGAATGAACATTATTGAAGGTCTACAGTATGCTGTGCTAGGTAAATTCTCTTATGGATGGCCAGATCTCCAAGAATTGCGTAATCTAATTCCATTACAATGTGGTATTAAAGGGGAATGTAATATTGGTCTCTTCAGAGACAAGCTTCTGTTGATTCGACTCACATTGAGGGAGGATTTTCAAAAAATCACTTCAAAAAGCACTTACTATATTAAGGCAAAAGATGGGTATCAATACCACATGAAACAGCTCATATATGATAAGAATTTCAAAATCGGAGAAGAAACACCTATGGCGATGGCATGGATTTCCTTCCCGCAACTACTACCCACATACTTTGTAAAGGAATGTTTGTTCTCGTTAGCCTCTGCTGTTGGAATACCACAACAACTAGATTTGGCAACCATTAACAAAACAAGGCCTAGTTGTGCTCGAGTAAAGGTTCTTATCAACTTACTTGCAGATTTGCCAAAGAAAGTGCGTATGGATATTGAAGATGAAGCTACTGGAGTTTCAAGAACTGAATGGGTTAAAATCCAATATGACTTTGTACCAAAATACTGCAAGGAATGTAAATTGCAGGGCCATGATATGATGGATTGTTGGAAGCTACATCCAGATTTGATGGTTCACAAAGCAGATGAGAAACAGGATACTAATGAGTTTCAACCCAATAAGGATACTGTTCAGAACAATATTAATAACCCAATTAAGTTTTTATCTAGTGGAAAAGTAGTTGGGAATGTTGGAGAACATTGGAAGACAATCAGAGACAATAGAATAAGAAATGAAGCTAATTCACAGGTTGCTCAAGCCACAATGGGAAAAGAATTGGTTCCTCATACTATTGGGAACAACCAGAATGATAGAAATAATACAACAAAAGAAGTGACTTTTGCAGAGGTGGAGGAACACATACAAAGGGAGTCACATGGTGTAGGCAAGGAACTTATTCCAATGAAGGTAGCTAGTACACAGCAGATCCACATTTCAAATCAATTTACTTTACTGGAAAATGAAGAAAGTGAGGCAAATGAAGGAAATATGTTAGCTATAATGGCAGCACATAATGATCAAAGTATAAATACTAGGCCAAAAGAAGCTGAGAAATCACTGAATGAGCCAGCACCTATGTCTACTCATACATCTCCAGGAGTTAAGAATGGGACACATACTGCAGAACAGAACACAGATGTAGTACATAAGAAGCAGGTACATGACAAAGAGACAACATCTCAATGGGTAAAGGAGGCTTTCACACTTAACAAAGTAGCTCTGAACCAATCTTGCCAAGAAATACCATCACAATCTATTGATCCTGAAGAAGTATCTGAACAAGAAGCTTTAAAGAAGAAAGTAGATTGGACAAATGGAAAGCTGTGGCATACTCAAACAGAGGAGGATCCTGATGAAGGAAATTTATCAGAAGGATATGAGGAGGAACAACAGGTTGGAGCTGAGGAGCAGGAGCTACATGGTGAAGAAATCAGTGTGAATGGAGAAAATAACAAAGATGGGGAACATACAGTACAAAATAATATAACTGCCAGGGCAACAGATGTGGTGGTGGAACCAATTGTTGATGAACAAATTGATCCAGGGGATCCAGGGGGAGGAGACCTACAGATGAACAAAGAAGACACTGGGGGAACAGAGGAACAGCATGAAGACACAGCAGTGAAAGCACAGGAGAAAGACATGGTCATTACAAAAAACATAACAGCAGCTCAGACCAAGTCAAAACAAATATTGTCTACAGCAGAAGAAAAACAACTTGTAGCAGCAGGTATAGTGGAAAAGACACAACATGATCTATCACCAAGAGGAAGAGACCTAGATGCTGAATCAACATGTCAAAATTTCAGAGACATTGCTAGGCAAGGGGATATATCACCTAGTTTCATGGAGAAGAGCAAATCAGCAGGTAGAGGAAAGAAAAAGAAAGACAGTACCAATGTGCAACCTTCAGGGGTTCAAACAAGGAGAAATGCATCTAAATCCATTAATTAGAATGAATGCTCTAATTTGGAATATTAGATCAGTCAATACAAATAGAGCCTTTGAGAGGCTAATAACAATGCATAGAAAATATCACTTTGATTTCATTGGAGTGATGGAACCAATGCAACAAGCTAGAAAGCTGGAAGGATATAGGAGACAGATTGATTTTGAACAGTCTTTTGTGAATATTTCTAATAAGATTTGGGTCTTCATAGATGGTAAGTATAATGTGACTGTGGAGGTAGATTCAGTGCAGCACCTCACATTGAAGTTATATGACACAGAAGAAGAAAAGGAATTTATGGTTACACTAGTATATGCAAGGTGTGATCATCTGGAAAGAATTGAGTTGTGGGATTCACTCTATTACTTAGCTAGTGATATGAATATGCCATGGATGGTGGGGGTGATTTTAATGTAATTTGGGATGAAGAAGAAAAATTTGGAGGCTTGCCAGTTCCTCTCAATGAGGTGGATGATTTCAGACATTGTATGAATACTTGTAATCTTACTGATCTTGGCTTTAAAGGGAGTATCTACACTTGGTGGAATGGTAGAGCAGAGGACGATTGTATTTTCAAGAGATTGGATAGAGTTTTTGGTAACATTGAAGCCCAGCAATTATGGCCAGGAATTGAAGTTACTCATTTACCTAAAACTGGATCTGATCATTGTCCCCTTTTGATTTCCTATGATACAAATAGTGTCCCTATAAAGAAGAGTTTCAGATTCTTGAAATTCTGGACTGAACATGACTCTTTTAAGGCAGTGGTACAAGAGAATTGGAAAGCTGACTTTCATGCAAGCCCTTTCTTTCTGTTTAATCACAAGTTAAAAAAGCTAAAAGGAGCACTATCTAAATGGAGTAGGGATACTTTTGGTGACATTTTCTAGAAAATTGCCAGCTTGGAGGAGGTAGTGAGAGTCCATGAAGCACAGTTTGAGATTAATCCCACAGTTCAAAACAGAGAAAGACTGCAGAAGGTTCAAGCTGAAATGTTTCAATTCTTAGCTTTGGAAGAAAAGTTCTGGAAACAAAAATCTGGTATGCAGTGGTTTAGTGATGGAGACAGAAACACAAAATTCTTTCATGCTCATGTAAATGGGAGAAGAAAGAAGTTGCAATTAAAAAGAATTCAAAACTCAGAAGGAGTATGGATGGATACACAGGAGGATATGGCTAATGAGGCTGTGGAGTTTTTTAAGAAACAGTTCTGTGAAGACACTTTTCCAACTGATTTCAGCATTATTAATCATGTACCTCAGATGCTAGACATGGAGCAAAATCAGATACTGTTGTGCCAACCAACTAGAGAGGAGATTAAACATGCGGTTTTTGGCCTCAATCCTGATAGTGCTGGAGGACCAGATGGATTTAATGGTAGTTTCTTTCACACCTGTTGGGAAATAATAGAAGAGGATGTAGTGGAGATGGTGAAAGCATTCTTTAATGGGCAGAATCTTCCTAGGTTTATCACACATACAAATCTAGTCTTATTGCCCAAAAAGAAGGATGTAAACACTTTCTCTGATATGAGGCCTATTAGTCTCAGTAACTTCATCAATAAGGTTTTCTCTAGAGTTATACATGAGCGACTGGTGGGGATTCTACCTAAACTAATCTCAATTGAACAGGCTGGTTTTGTGAAAGGAAGGAGTATCATAGAAAATGTGTTATTAACACAGGAGATTGTCACAGATATAAGATTGAGAAATAAGGCTGGCCCAAATGTGATCATTAAGCTGGATATGATGAAAGCTTATGACAGGCTATCTTGGATTTTCCTATCTAAAGTTCTGAGGAAAATGGGGTTTGATGAAAGGTTCATTGGATGGGTTTTTGGCTTAATCTCTAACAACTGGTACTCAGTTTTGATCAATGGACAGCCACATGGTTTTTTTAAATCAACTAGAGGAGTAAAGCAAGGAGATCCCTTATCTCCTACTTTATTTATTCTAGCAGCTGAAGCTCTTTCAAGAGGATTGAATTCACTACATTCTAACAGGCATTTTTGTGGCTTTGGACTCCCAAAATGGAGCCCCAGGATTAATCATTTATCATATGCAGATGATACCATCATCTTCTCATCCTCTGATGAGACTTCATTGCAGCTTATTATGGGAGTTTTGAGGGACTATGAAGCAGCTTCAGGACAATTAATCAACAAAGCCAAATCTGCAATTTATATGCACCACCTTACAGAAGATTCAATTGTCAAGAAGGTGGAAAAGGTGGCTGGAATTAAGAGGCAAGATTTCCCATTCACATACTTGGGGTGTCCTATTTTCTATGCAAGAAGGAAGATGGAGTATTATAATGATCTTATGAACAAAGTGTTGGATAAAATACAGTCATGGAAGGGAAGAATGTTATCTATTGGAGGGAGAGCTACCTTGATTGCTCATGTATTGCAAAGCATGCCTATACATTTACTATCTGCAGTGAATGCACCAGCTTTTGTTATTAACAAGCTTCATAAATGCATGGCAAGATTCTTCTGGAGCAATTCAATTGAAGGAGGTAAAAGGCATTGGGCATCATGGGAAACACTGTGTTTACCAAAAGAAGAAGGGGGTGTTGGTTTTAGGTCTCTTCATGATGTAGCCAAAGCTCTCTTCTGTAAGCTATGGTGGAATTTTAGAACAAAACCATCCTTATGGAGCTCTTTCATGAGCCAAAAATACTGTAAAAAGATGAATCCTATTGTAGTCCCTTGGAGAGAAGGTTCACACATATGGAAGAAGATGTTGGAATGTAGAGATCTAATTGAACACCAAATTCTATGGCAGCCTAGAATGGGATCATCTTTGTTTTGGTTTGGAAATTGGACTGGTCTTGGTGCATTATATTTTATCACTCCCCCAGACTTTTTTTGTGATGAAACTATTCAGAATGTTAATGAGGTTGTTCAAGGAGGGAGCTGGAATGAACAGTTATTGAGACAGTTGCTACCTGATGATTTAGCTGAACATATTATGCAAAATATCAAGCCACCTGGAGAAATTATGGAGTTAGATAAGCCTGTTTGGATGCTGGAAACAAGGGGTGAATTCACTGTGAAATCAGCATGGGAGTATATAAGGAAAAGAAAAGAACCAGCCAATGCTTACAAGATGATATGGATCAAAGGTCTGCCATTTAAGGTGTCTTTCTTTATGTGGAAAGTTTGGAAAAATAAGCTGCCACTAGATGATTTTCTCAAGAGAGTTGGTATCCTGATGGCTTCTAGATGCTGGTGTTGTGTATCACCACAAGAAGAAACCTTAACTCACATTTTCTTCAATTCATATGCTGCTAGGAAGGTCTGGAAATACTTTCTCTCTAATGCAGGTATTAAGGTTGAAGGTTTAAATTTGCATCAAGCCATAGTGAGATGTTGGACAGCCCAGGTGATTCCTAGATTACAACCAATAATGCAGGCACTACCTTCTATTATAGTCTGGGAATTATGGAAGAGGAGAAATGCTTACAAATATGGTGATGCAGTATCAGTGAATAGAGTGATATATCAGATATCAAGTACTTTGCAATATCTGGTAAAATTCAGGAAGCCAAGTTTGCAAATTGTTCCTCATAAGTGGCCAGATTTAATTCACATGATGGAACAATATAAGCCAAAATTGAAATACACTAAGGTGTTATGGGACTTTCCTGAACAAGGCTGGGTGAAAGTTAATACAGATGGAGCTTCTAGGGGGAATCCTGGTAAGAGCTCAATTGGTTTTGCTATGAGAAATGATGAAGGGGATATCCTATATGCTTGTGGCAAAGAGATTGAAGAGAGCACAAACACAGAGGCAGAGGTGAAGGCAATTGTTGAAGCTCTAAGATTTTGTGTTTCACATGACTACATTCTTATAGAGCTCCATACAGATTCAATGCTGGTTAAAAAAATAATGATGGATGAGTGGAAACCACCATGGTTTATTGCTGAAGATATGGAAGAGATCAAGAAGTTGATGGGTAGATGTAATCTGAAGGTGGCACATACATTAAGGGAGGGTAATAAATTGGCTGATCACTTAGCCAATTATGCCCTTGACTTTGGACCAATGGAATGTTATAATTTTCAGGATTTAGACATTCAAGGAAGGAAAATTGTGAATAGTGATAAACTTCAATGTCCATACATCAGAGTGAAGGTAGCAAGAAGCTAGAGGAGTCATCAGTAGGAGTTTCAAAAGAAATGGAGCTATTTCTTAGTTCAACTTTTGATCACAATGCTCAAATCCAAATGGAGGAGAACATGGTGCTCTTGTCTAACAGGTTTGTTAATTGTGCAGGTACAATAATTATACAAGTGGTTTATGTGCTAATTGAAATCCAATTGGTGGTAGTTTCCACTGGATGGATACTACACTTAGCCACTAGTATTTGGAAAAGGATTGTTTGGTTCTCATTTGCAAAAAAGAAAAATGAAGGAACAAAATTTCTGCCCAGAATGTTTAAGCGAAATGGGCAGAGAAAAGGTGATACATATAAGCTAACTACAATGGCTTATAATGATATCACAACACACCACAAGGGAATGCAAATACATACAAGCATGATAGAAGGGTTACACATAAACATCAAAACAATTAGGGAGGTGGATACGATGGAAACCACAAAGATTTTCTCAAGTGGCCATTATGTACAAATCCTACGGGAGGAGAACATAGTGATGGCCTTATCTAACTGTTTGTTTTGTTTTGCAGGTATTTCAGTTGGACTATTATTATATGATGTGATTATAGTATATTTGGTGGTATTAATGCTTTGCATTCAACCCAATGAACTACAGTTACATCTAAATAATAGCCCAAGCAGGAGATTACATTCATTTCATAGTTTTCTAACAAGGGAACCTCTGAATCAACAACACAAATCATACAAGGTTCCAAGTGCACACAGATTGCGGACATCTAAATTTCTTTCAATAAAGGAATCTAAATGGATGAAGCAACACGAGAAAAACAGAAGACAGGACAAGATACTACATAAAGGAAATAACAAAACATCACAACAAGCAGACAATAAAAATCCAACATCAGAGGAGACAGTATCTCTAGCAGATACGGTGGAAATAGCAGCAGCAGATAAAGATGCAAGCCATGAGCAGAGGAATTTCAAGAATATACATGCAATTGGCAAGAAAACACGTACTCGAAATGCTGTGTGCAAAATCCACAGACAGACCACTTCTTGGTCGAATTTTACAGCTACTCTAACGTCGTCTCAGTTTTGGCGTTGGAATAGCTCCCTCCATCCGGCAATTCACCGAGCATTCACTTTGGGAGTTACAGGAGACAAGCAGGGGCAACAATATTCCCAATTTTTGCTCGAGACATTTCAAAAAATAATAAATTGGATGAGTAGAAGAAATGGAGAAAAGGGTAACAAAGAAGAAAAACAAATGAAGAGGCGATTACCTGGAGCGATCGGGGCTTCACAATGGAACACACATGTGCAAAGAGAAGTGGAAATGGATGGGTCAAGCATCAAACAATGGCGGAAAGGAGCTGGATACAGGGATGACAATGAGAGAACTCAAGGAGTCTTTTGGTCTATCGTGAATTCCTATGTTGGTCTCTTGGGAACAGACGAATGGAAAGCCAAAGAACACACATATTTTGGTAAGTGGCACGTAATTAAATTTGTAAAAGACACGTGCTTCAAGGCAATGAGAGATTTGATATGGCTAATTGTGCAATTTATTTGCACTAAATATGGTCATGGATGCAAAGATTTAATAACGAAGACATGGCTATTGATGAAAAACAGACGGGCAGGCAGATTTGGGATTTGTTATGGTATATCAACTGGGCCATTAATTTGGGCCAACAAATCCGGTTCATACAAAAGCACCTGGGCCTATCTTGGACGAGGAACGTGCTGTTGAAGACAATAGAGAAATGGGCTACTGGAACAATTTAATACATGAATTATGGGCTACTTATATTTTTAATTATGTGTTTAATTCTACAAATATTAGTAGCAACTATGTGTTTATACATAGTGCTCAATTCATAGAGTACTTAATAGTAACACTAGTTACGTAGACAATGTATTTTTTCTTTTAATAGGATTCGTACGGTAAGGGTAGCCCGGTTTATGTTATATGGGTAACATTAACGGTGCTATTGTCCCCTTTATTGTACTTCTCCTATTTGTTGTAATTTTCTTTTGTGTTATTAATAAAAAACTAGCCCTAGGCACTGCCTAGTGGATTGCTAAAAAAAAAAACCCTAAAACCAAACCCTAAACCAAAACCAAACATCTCTCAACTCTACAAACACTCTGCCTTCTCTCTACTTTCTCTCTCTAAGATTCTTTTTCATGTAGAGGGCAGCCATGGCTGCTGCAACCTCTCCCCAGCCTTTGGCTATGGGAGAGGCAACAGAAAACATCATCCAAACAGTCACAAACACGAACCAAAAACAATCATATGCGGATCAAATTAAAAAATCTTCCGCAATTGCGTCCAAGATCGAGTTAAAGCCTGTCCATGTTATTCATGGAGAACCAACGGTGGAGTTTACCATAGATGAAGTTGATGCTTTCACCATTGAGGAGGGATTACATCAAGGTGTGATTCTCAAATTTTCATACGGAAAACCAGATTTGCATGAACTGCGGCAAGCCATACCTAAGCAATTCAATGTCAAGGGCCACTGTAATGTGGGACAACTGGAATTTCGTCACATATTGGTAAGGTTTACATTGTTTGATGATTTTGTACAGTTTCTGTCAAGAACTACCGGTTTAGTCAAGGCGAAGGGGGAAGAATTCTTTTTCAGGACATTCCCTTGGTCGATAGATTTTAATCCTCGTGAAGAGACATCCAAAGCAGTGGTCTGGATCTCGTTACCTGAACTACCTGCCAATTTTTTTGCAAAAAAATCACTACTTTCCATTGCCTCAGCTGTGGGAAAACCTCTTGCAGTGGACAAGGCGACGCAATATCGAACACGACCAAGTACGGCAAGGGTTAAGGTTTTGATTGATTTAATGGACAAGCATCCGAAAAGAATTCGAATAAAAATCTTGGACAAGAATTCTGGGAGAATAGTGGAACATTATCAGAAGATCGTTTTTGACAATTTACCAAAATATTGTACGTGTTGTAAGCACCAAGGACATGAAGAGAAATCATGTCGCTGGAAGATCGAGGAAGGCAAGGAAGCTGTTACTAGAGTAGATGAAGAAGGAGTGGACAGCCTTGACAAGTTAACAGGTGATGCCAGGGATTACCTTAATGCCAAAAGAGCTGGGCAGTTGGAAGTTGAAGATGCAAAACAAACGAGGCTTAAACAGCAGGCTTTACAGGTTCATGGAGGAAAAGAAATTGTTCCAGCTAGTAAGGAGATTACTGTAAGTAATGTGCAACAAGCTGTAGAGATCAAATCTTTGGAAGATGTATTTGCTACAGTAACTAATTGTGATCATATGGCATCAATACGGGGAAATAAGGTAGATGAGGCTTCAAATCTTGAGAAGGGACCACTAACATTGTTGGAGTCTACTTTAGCTACAGTTCCACAAGGATTTAATGCACAAATCACGGAACAAATTATGGATCCTCTTGATGATTTTTCAATGGTTAAGTCAAAAGGTGACAAAAGTCTTATATTGGAGCAAAATGAGGAAAAGGACGCGGGCCACTTGGCTTGTGCAAATGAAAAGGACGAAGCACATATTAAGGAATCTGGTAAGGTTTCAATGCTTAGGAAATTAAGTAGTGAAAATTCACAATTGGAGCAAAAAGTGGACAAAGTAGTGGGACATGTGTGTCATGAAAATATTGATAATTGTGGAGAAGCTTTAACGGTCAAAACAAAAGTAGAAGAAAGCTTTCCATTAAAGAAAAATATAGACAAAGTGGCGGGCCATTGTGGTCTTATGACTAGGCAACATATTGCAATGGAAAAAGAATTAAATAAAGAATCCAATGCAATAATTAAGGGGGACATTGCTGGAAAAAATATCTCCAATGATGATGTGGGTTCAAGTGAGCATTATGGGAATAATTTACAACAATATTTGTTAAAGGAGGGTGGCTTTGTAAGTGCAAAAGTAACGCCAACTAATCTGGAACAAACTTTAGTGGAGCAAAAAGCATGCAATAATGCGGGCCATTTTGATAGAGCTACAGCAGTAAATGGAGCAACTACCATGTACGTTGAGGCAGCACTTTCCCAAACACAAGCGGAAGAAATAATTCAGTCAAAAAGTGACGCACAGTCACCTGTCAAAGTTACCGTGTCCCAAACTTCAGGTAAGGAAAAAGATGGAAATAAATCTATTTTTTTGGAAAGAAAAAGTGCTGAGGTATTGGAGTACGATCAGCGAAGAGGTACATGCAAAAGGGGGGATGGTTGGAACATGATAACGACAAGAAATTCTCCTGTGATTAAGGAAGGGTCCCCATTAGGCTTAAATTATGAAAACACAATGGTGATAGCTGATTCACGCATGGATAAAGACGTAGGCCATGCTGGCCACTTCAATGCACAACATGAGATACCAATCAACGACAAAGGGAACAAATTGCACGGTAATTTGGTACCATCACAATCTTTGGAGTCGTATGGAGAACATGGAGGCGATCATGGGCAATTGGTGCAAGCTCATAGTTCCAATGCGCCTACTTTACATTTTTCCAATCCTAATGTGGAAAGAATCATCAAGGACGCGCAACATGAGATGATGATGAAGGAAAATATAGTGCAACAACCTTTGGTTGCGCTAAATACATCCGTATATGATGTTCCCTCAAATTCAGTTGAATCATATGGAGATTATGGTGGGGAATCCGGGCAGCTTATGATATCAACTGGAAATAAAAATGAAGTGCATGAGAAACGAGAAAGTGCCAGGAAAGTGAGCTATAGTGATTGCAAAGCAGTAACAAGTTCAAAGAGGAGGCACCAACAACTTGTAACAACTAAAAATGCTATTTCGGTAGATGATAGAAAGTTGTTGGATGCGATGCTAACTGAAAATCCTATAGACATTTTGAGTCGTATTCCTTATAGCCCTGTTCCTACGATCACTGAGAAAAGGAATGAGACTCAAGAAATACCACTCAGGCAAATTCCAATGAGAGCTGCAAAGCAAAAAGGAATTGCATCCTCCACATCTACGAGGTCCAATAAATCCAACAAGAAATGAAGAATTTTGAAGAATTTTTAAAGACCGATAAAGAGGATTTTAAGGAAGTTAAAATTGAAGAACTCACAAGTTTGCTAAATGATGAGGGGCAAGACTCTAATTTCTACATTATTTTAGTTTTTCATTTTCAAAGCATCATCAATTGTAATAGCGTCATAAAGTGTGTTATAAACTCTATGACGATCATAGAATACTTGGTTCTCTCAAGTTCTTATTTTTTACACGCTTGCTAGCTAGTGAGGTTTACAAGCCTCAATAGGATTCGTACGTTAAGGTTAGCCCGGTTTGTGTTATATGGGTAACATCTCCGGTGCTATTGTCCCCCTTATTGTACTTTTCCTAATTGTTGTAATTTTCTTTTATGTTATTAATAAAAAACTAGACCTAGGCTCTGCCTAGTGGATTGCTTAAAAAAAAAAAAAAACCAAAACCAAACCCAAAAATGCTCTTCCTTCTCTCTAGGACTAGAGAGAGAAAGTGAAGATTTCATTGTTCATGGCCTAAAATCATTCATCTGATAAGTATACTACATCATTTTAATCTCCAAGCAACGTTCATTAACTACTGATCCAGCTTTAATCATCAAAATCCAAGTTTTGTTGATTTACTGTTTCATTGATTTCCTGTTCATTGCCTAAGCCTTCACTGTTCATCGGCAAATCTGTGTTCTATTGAATATAAGTTCATTTGAGCTTCTAATCTATAACGATTTGGTCAAGTTGCTGGCATTGTGAAGTTTGCTGAAGCTCGTTTGAGTTCTAATCGTCAAAATCCAGATTTTGTTGAATACACAAGCATTCACTGCTCATCGACAAATCTGGAAAGTGTTGAAGGTATGTTCATTTGAGCTGCTAATCTGTAACGATTTGACCAAACTGTTGACAGCGTGAAGATCTCTGAAGCTCAGGTTTAGTTTTAAGTTCGAAGCAGCTCAGCTGGGTACTGTTCCATTGATTTCTGTTCACTGCTCATCGAATCTGTTATTTATGCTCATTTGAGCTTCAAATCTGTAAAGAGTTGGTCAAGATTGTGGCATCGTGAAGATTTCTGAAGCTCAGGTTGAGTTTTAATTCGAGCAGCTCAGCTGGGTGAAGCTACTGTTGTTCTGCTTCATCGAGTTTGATTCAGACTTCTGTTGAAGCTCTGTTTTGAATAATTCAAATCGTTTTCGAGCTGTGCTACTATGGCCTCGCCGGCCACTGCCCAGCCTCCTTTTGAGGTTGGGCAGTCGTCTCTTAATCTTGCGACTAATATACAACCTTCTGTTACTCATCAAACAACCCAAACATATGCTAATCTGTTACGGCCGCAAACTATGAATACTATCATGCACGTACAAAGCCTAAGTTTGAAGCCGGTGGAGATGTTACATGGTGAACCAATGGTTCGATGGAAAAAGGCAGAAGTTAAGCAATCCATTATACAACAAGGCCTTAATCTAGCAGTCCTGGGAAAGTTCTCGTATGGAAAGCCAGTGATCCAAGAACTAAGGAAAGCTATACCAATTCAATGTGAAATTAAGGGTGCTTGTTCAATCGGCTTGATCGAAGAATCTCATGTGTTGATCAAACTGTCATTAATGGAAGATTACATTCATCTACTGTCAAAACCAGCATTCTACTTGAAGGCCCAAGGTGAATTTTGGCAGATGCGATGCACGAAGTGGAGTCCATGGTGGTCTCCGGATGTTGAAACACCAATTGCGATTGCATGGATCTCATTCCAGGATCTCCCACCTAATTTCTTTGGTAAGGAGTTTGTATTCTCACTGGCAGGTGCAGTAGGTAGGCCGCTACATGTTGATCTTGCTACTCAAAATGGCACGCGACCTAGTTGTGCTAAAGTGAAGGTCGAGGTGAATCTGCTTGCCACACTGCCACAAAGAATCAAAATTATCGAGGAAGCTGATGAAACAGGTCCTGAAGAATCTAAATGGATTAAAATTAGATACGATTACATGCCTAAATACTGTAAGACCTGTAAGAAGCAAGGCCATAATGAGGAGGAGTGTTGGTTTATACACCCAGAGTTGCTTAAGAATACCACTGGAGAAGGCAAGGAACAAGTGAAGGATCGTGCAGTGCTTTTGAGTACTGATATCGTAGGTACAGCAGCAAACTCCACCAAGGTTCTGTCAAGTGGAAAAATTCTTGGGAAACAAGTCACTAATCATGCTAAACAGGAATGGATGCAAGCAAGAAAGCACAAATATAATAGAGACAGCAGAGGCTACATAATTGAGGACAACAAGGAGAATGAAAGCAGCAAAGGGAAAGGAATGGCTAATGAAGGTGTGGTGATATCAAAGAATCAATTTGGAGCTTTAGAGGTGGAGGATGACAATCAACAGATAATGCAAACGACAGATGGTGCAGGAGATGGAAAAGACAAGACATTAAAGCAAGTAACAGTTTATAAGGAAAAGATCAAGGAGAAGTTATTGGAGGATAATAAGGAAACTTATGTTAATCCCACTGTTTTTGAAGAAGGAAATTCAGTTAAAAATGGTTATGGGGATGGAGAAGGAAAAAACAAGGAAGATGTTGAAGCTAGGAAAATAAAACAGGAAGCAGTGGAGAGGACAAACATGGTAAGGGAGCCAGGACATTCAACTGATGATGCTGCAGCTAGAAGGGAACAAACAATCGAATGGGTGCACAGGAGATTTGGGACAAATGAGGAAGAGCTAAGACTATGCAATGTAGCTACAAACAGATCCTGCCAAGAAATTCCATCTCAAACTCATGAGGAGTCTGGGCAACAAGATGATATTCATGAGGCCAACTCCATCAAGCCTTTATGGAGTGAAGAGGTAGAGGGGATAACTAAGCAGAGATCAGGAGACTTAGTAACAACAAGCAATACAAATGATACCAACAGGAGACATCATATAGAAGCAAGGGGAGACACTGTGGTAAACAGTAACAATATGATTAGTAAGAATGATGATAATGCAAAATGTAGGGTGAATCAAAGTGAAATTCAAACGGGCAGATATCATGGAGTAAGTGAGAATGGGAGAAGACAAGAAATACCAAAACAACAAGAGTTGACTGAACAACAAGGTAATGGAGCAGTAAACCATAGTGACTCTGAAGATATTGTGGCATTTGTTGATGGGATTCCTATATATGCTTTGGTAAGGGATACTGATGATGTTGAGGTGTTAAATACACAAGTACTACAAGATAAAGGAGCTGGTCGAAATGGAATAGTAAATGATGCATGCAATGCTACAGTAAACCCCAACCTTGGGTCTGTGTATGAGCTTCAATACAGGCTTCTGCAAGAACAGTTGGGAATCATGAAAATGCATGGTGCTGTGCCATGTACAGAAGTTGCAGAAAAGGCAATTGTGGCTAGGAATGATGGAGTAGTTGAGTCCATACCTGTGACATGTTCATCAGACACAGGCTCTCCTATGCAGATCCAATTTAATATGCCATCAAGGACTCCAAACCAACTGATGCATGATATTATCACTCATAAAGAACTGCCGGATGATATACAACAGTCCCTGATTGAACAACAGTTGCACATTGAAGTTGAGGAAAATGATGAATCCATAGCTGAAAATTTTAAAGCCATTGCAAGGGAGGGGGACCTATCTCCTAAATCAACAGCCAGAAGTGGAAAGAAAGACAAGAAAAAGCAACAGAAAGAGCTGCAACCACCTATTAGAATTTTGCCCAGAAGGGCAGCCTCCAATGTGTCTAAATGAATGTCAAGACATTGATATGGAATATAAGGTCTGTGAAGACTCAGCAGGCATTTCAAAGAGTTATTAATATGCAGAAAGAGCACGGCTTCTTTATTGTTGCACTTATGGAACCAATGCAAAAGGTGAAGTTCTTGCAAAAATATAGAAGAAGACTAGGCATGGAGGCTGCAATTTCAAATGTGAATGGAAAGATTTGGTTGTTCTTGGATGCTGTGGTTGAATGGGAGCTCTTGATAGACACTGAACAACAAATGACACTCACAATTTACCATCGGGAGCTTGGCAAACACATGATGATGACATTTGTATATGCCAAGTGTTGTGCACTGGAAAGACTAGAATTATGGGACAATCTGTATTATCTAGCAAGTGATATGGAATTACCTTGGCTTGTTGGGGGTGATTTCAATGTTGTGATGGGAGAGGAAGAGAAGATTGGGGGTCTGCCAGTGTATCCTCCAGAATATGAAGATTTTGCCTTTTGTGCTAACTCGTGTGGATTGTTTGACCTTGGCTATAAAGGTAGTCCATTTACTTGGTGGAACGGGAGACCAAATGCAGAATGTATCTTTAAAAGACTTGATAGAATCATGGTGAACATGTCATTTCAGAATTTGTTTCCAACCATTGAGGTGGAACATCTTATAAGGACAGGATCAGATCATGCTCCTTTATTGATGTCTTGTGGTGAGGAAGCAATGAACTGTGTAAAGCCATTCAAGTTTTTGAACTTCTGGGCAAAACATGAAGAGTTTATAGGGGTGGTAAAACAGAATTGGTTTGCAGACTTCATTGGTGATCCATTCTTAATGTTCAAACAGAAACTGAAAAGAGTTAAAGTTGCTTTGTCAAAATGGAGCAAATTGACTTATGGTGATATTTTCAAACAGCTGGCTATTCGAGAAGATGTAGTGAGAATTAAGGAGAAGCTATTTGAGGAGGAACCTTCCTCTGAAAACAGAATAGTGTTGCAACAAGCACAGGCTGAGCTGAAGAAGTATTTAAACTTGGAGGAGCAATTTTGGAAACAAAAGGCAGGGATGAATTGGTTTGAAGAAGGAGACAGAAACACAAGGTTCTTCCACAATTGTGTAAATGGAAAAAGGCACAAGCTGAAGCTAAAGAGGATCATGGACAGTGATGGTCACTGGATTGAAGAACAGGCAAAACTAGCACAGGCAGCAGTAGACTTTTATTTGAACCAATTTACTAATGCAGGAGATGTTGAAAATTTTGAACTACTGACCAATGTTCCTACAATGGTGACAGATGAACAAAATGTCGAGCTATGCAGATTACCAAGTTATAAAGAGGTTGAAGCTGCTATATTTGCATTAAGTTGCGAAAGTGCCAGTGGACCAGATGGTTTCTCAGGTCTTTTCTTCCAAACATGCTGGCAGGTCGTGGGACAAGATGTTCATAATCTGGTTGTGTTATTTTTTGAGGGTCGTCCATTGCCCAAATCAATAACACACGCTAATCTAGTACTACTACCTAAGAAACAACAAGTGCAAACTTTCTCAGATCTTAGGCCTATCAGCCTAAGTAATTTTGTCAACAAAATATTCTCCAGAGTAGTCCATGATAGAATTGAAAAAATTTTGCCTTCATTAATCTCATTGAACCAGTCTGGATTCGTTAAAGGAAGGAGTATCTTCGAAAACATTCTATTGACACAGGAAGTAGTGACTGACATTAGACTAAGAGGCAAACCAGCAAATGTTGTGATCAAATTAGATATGGCCAAGGCATATGATAGGGTGTCTTGGAAGTTCCTGCTGCATGTACTGAGGAAGATGGGATTTGCAGAGTGCTTCATACACATAGTGTGGAATTTGATATCAAATAATTGGTACTCAGTGATGGTGAATGGTCAGGCTTCAGGATTCTTTCATTCTACAAGAGGTGTGAAGCAGGGAGATCCTCTATCTCCAGCTTTGTTTGTTCTGGCAGCAGAAGTGCTATCTCGATCCTTGAATAAATTGTTCGAAGACAGGCAGTTTAGGGGGTTTGGAATGCCAAAGTGGTCGGATCCTCTGAACCACCTTGCTTATGCAGATGACACCATAATATTTGCATCAGCTGACTCATACTCCTTGCAGAAAATTATGGAAATCTTGGCTTCGTATGAGAAAGAGTCAGGCCAGCTGATTAACAAAGAAAAGAGCTTTTATTATGTTCATTCAAAGATTGCTGCAGAACTGAAGGCTACAGTAGCTAATATCACTGGATTTTCTAAAGGAAACTTTCCCTTCACATACCTAGGCTGTCCAATTTTCCACACTAGGAGGAGGAAGAATTATTATAATGACTTGATTCAGAAGGTTAAGGCAAAATTACACTCGTGGAAAGGGAAGCTATTATCATATGGAGGAAAGGCCACATTGATATCAAGTGTATTACAAAGCATGCCGACTCACATATTATCAGTACTTGATCCACCAAACAATGTCATTGAGCATCTTCATAAGACTTTTGCAAGATTTTTCTGGAGTAACAAAGAAGAAGGGAGAAGTAGACATTGGACAAAGTGGCAGAATCTCTGTCTGCCAAAGGAAGAGGGGGGTATTGGCTTTAGATCTCTATTTGATGTATCCAAATCTATGTTTGCTAAGCTGTGGTGGAGATTCAGGACATCAAAATCACTATGGACCAATTACATGTGGAACAAATATTGCAAGAAAGAATCCCCAACAGTGGTTCAATTCAGAAATGGATCACATGTTTGGAGAAAATTGTTGGAGGCTAGAGATCAAATGGAGCATGAAATATTATGGGAGATGAATAGGGGATCGACTAGTATTTGGCATGAGAACTGGACAGGTCTTGGAGCATTATATCATGTAGTTCCTCCATATTTTCACATAAATGAGGAACTTCAACAAGTGGCAGAATTACGAGTAGAAGGACAATGGAACGATGAACTCCTAAATCAAACTTTCCCATTGGAGATTGGGAATCACATTAAGGAAGAAGTGACATTTACAACTACTGAGGGATATTGGGACATTCCCAGGTGGATGCCTACATCTTCAGGCAAGTTTTCTGTGAGTAGTGCATGGAAGATCTTGAGGCATCGAGAATCTGCTTCTACAGATTATGCTAGGCTATGGACAAAAGGTCTTCCTTTCAAAATCTCATTCTTCTTATGGAGAGTTTGGAAAATAAAGATACCTACAGATGATATATGGAGGGATGGAGGATATATGGTGGTATCTAAATGCTGGTGCTGCCTATCACCTAAAGAAGACTCATTTCAGCACTTGTTCTTAAATAGTGATACTGCAAAGAAAGTGTGGAGCTCATTTAGCAAAGCTGCAGGCTTGGTGATCAACATGGTCCAGGTACATCAAGTTATAAGGGAATGGTGGAATGCAAAATGTTGTCCCAAATTGAAACCTTTGTTTCAAGCAGCTCCGGCAGTTATCCTTTGGGAAATATGGAAGAGAAGGAACACAATGAAACATGGAGGATTTGTGTCGTGCAGCAGGGTTATTCATGAAGTAAATAGGACACTGTACCTCTTGGCAAAGGTGAGATATCCATGGCTCTCTGGAATCCCAATGTTATGGCCTGAAATGATCAAATTCTTTGAGAACTATAAATCAACTATAGTAACTAGAAGAGTTACATGGCAGTTTCCATATGATGGTTGGTTTAAATGCAACACAGATGGTGCATCGAGAGGGAATCCAGGTCCTAGCTCGTATGGTTTTTGTGTGAGAGATCATCAAGGTGACCTAATAGCTGCTAATGCAAAATTAATAGGTGAAACAACAAATATAGTGGCAGAAGCAAAGGCAATATTGTATGGACTGTCGTATTGTGTGGAAAAGCAACTACATCCTCTGATTTTAGAAACTGATTCGTTGGTGATGAAGAAGGTGATTGAAGATGAATGGGAGGTTCCATGGAGCATAGGGACAGAAGTGAGAAAGATCAAGCACATCAAGAGAACATATAATGTCATATTTCAGCATGTGTTCAGGGAAGGCAACACTGTCGCGGATTATTTAGCTAACCTTGCTTTTTCTTTTGCAGGTAATATTAACTTTCAATCATTTCAAGAACTACCAGCTGAAGGAAAAACATTAATCAACATGGACAAATCACAAATTCCTAATCTGAGAGTTAGGATTGTCAAAAGGAAAGCACCGGATTAATGAAGAGAAAAGCTTATACTATGCAAATGCTATACTCAGTCACATACTGGATATTATTGAATCATTACTCAGTGGTATTAGCATGCTCTCATGCTCAACCTGAGATTGATTTGGTAATTGACAGGAAGGGAGTGTGTATAGCAAAGGCACGAGCATATGTGCAGAATACATACAGAACTATCAGGGGCATCATTTGCGGGATCACTTATCTTGGCATGGGAATGAAGACATTAATGCACAATACACTGCTTCATCGAAATGGTGTAAGTCTGCATTTCTTGCAACACATCAGGAAAGTCATAATAACTCTTTGGAACGTACCATCATTCACAGACTTGAGATGGTTTTTGAACAGTCTTGGTCAGTTGGACATGATTTACATTGGAAGATCAACTGTGATATTGACAGATATGGTAGACATTCGAACATCAATGTCTCATCGAACAAGGATAGATATGAAAAGGGAAGTTGCAATAGCCAGTATGAATACACCAGCACCTACTGTTAAGATATGGCTGTCTTATATGCTTGGAATATATTGTATACTTTTGTGTCATTTTCCAGTGGTATTAGTATGTTTTCATACTCAATCTGGAGATGACATAGTAGTGGACAATATATATGTGCTATGTTTCATTGAGGCTCATCGAATTGTAACCACCAGGGCATGCAACAGGGAAACTACAATTACTAAGTGCAGCTTACGATCGACTAATTGGCTAAGTTTCTGTGATTGGAATATGTTGTATAATATTATGTCATTTTCAGTGGTATTAGTGTGGTTTCACACTCATTCTGGAGGTGACATAGTAGTATACAATGTACAAGGGCAACATATATTATCAGACGGCATGTCAATTTTTGGTCCTACACTGTGGGCATCATTGGCAGGGAGTCTTGCATCGCAATGGCAAAGCTGTTACTGTTAGATATCTCAATGGACATGTTCAACTGGCTTGAGTTAATCACATTAGCAAAAGTCATGGAACCATTACAGCACGACATGGAATATACAAAAGATACTTGGAACTTACGATCGTGTGGAGTCAAGACATGGTTTAGCTATGCATTTGGTTTGGAAATCTGTTTTCATGCTCACTCTGGAGATGATACATTAGTAAACAATGTATATGTGCTATATTCATCACAGGAACATGGCGCAAGAATTGTAATTGTACATTGCGGATCTACTTGGAAGCTATGTTTTGCTTCTCTTTTGTGGCACGCTTGGATGGACTTTATCATTGCCCATACCCTTCATACCTTGGCACCTGGTGAGAGCTTGATTGGTGCTACATGGTACTTGAAATGGGCAGAAGAGGCCGATCGCAGCCACAAGACATTGAAGCATGCATTTGGACATCATTTTATAGATAACAATAGACATGTTTCTAGTCTTTTCTTTTGTTTTCGTAGATTTTCATCTATTAATGCTAAGGTAGAACTAGTAGGACAAATTGTACTCTTTTGGACCCGGATTGGGATTTTGTACTCCTTTATTTATCAATATATTAACCACTAGGTACCATGCCTAGTGGTATATTTGCTTAAAAAAAAAAAAAAAAAAAAAAAAAAAAACCCTAAAACCCTAAAACCCTAAACCCTAAACCCTAAACCCAAAAAAAAAAAAACCCTAAACACCCATCTCTCTACAAACGCTCTGTCTTCTCTCTAAGAAGAAGGGTGAGTCACTATTCATCTCCCTCAACTTCGGAATCCGGTGGTGGATTGTCACAAATTTGGTGTCAAAAGAAGCGTGTATTCTTTGTACACAATTTCCCTTTTGGTTTTAACTTCAAATCTATAGCCAATTGGTCCAGATCTTAAAAATTTGCTGCACGGTTACTGTAGCAACCAGAGTTTTTCTTTAGTTTCCTTTGATTCTTCACATCAATGGAGTGTTGAAGAGGTTCATGACTGTAGCGTCCTCTCCCCAGCCTTTGGCTGTGGGAGAGCCTTCTATTAAACCTACATATGCTGCTCAAATTCAATCCAAATCACCAACACAAATAGTAACGAAAACAGTTTTGAATTCGATTCAATATGTTCATGGCGAACCAACTGTTTGTTTTACTATGGAGGAACGACGTGAATTTGCAATGGAGGAGGGATTACACCAATCTGTTGTTTTTAAACTTTCAGCAGGTGCACCAGATCTTAAAGAACTGAGAAACCTACTGCCAAAACATCTAGGAACAAAAGGTCGATGCCTTGTTGGTTCACTAGCACCAAGACAGATTTTGCTAAGGTTTGATCAAAATGAAGACTATGTACATGCTTTAGCTCGTGCAGTAAATTACTTATCATGGAATGGAAAGGAACATCAGTACAGAGTCTTCCCATGGACAATTGGATTTAATCCAAATGAGGAAACTACAATGGCAGTAGTCTGGATTTCATTGCCGAATCTGTCGCCGGAGTTATTTGCAATGCGTTCGTTGTTATCAATCGCTAGTGCTGCTGGAAAACCTATTGCTATTGATAAAGCGACGCAACTTAAATCCAGACCAAGCACAGCGAGGGTCAAGGTAATCTTAGACCTAATGAACAAACATCCCAAGCGAGTGAGGATCCAAAGTGTGGATAAAAGCTCTGGAAAAATGATTGAAGTGTTTCAGGATATTATTTATGATAACCTGCCTTTGTACTGTAACTGTTGCAAGCACCAGGGACACGACGAGAAAACATGTCGATATATTTCGACAAAGACTCATAACCAAGCTGAGATGGAAGAACTTGAAGTCTCTCAAGAACAAGCTGTTGGGGGAAAGTACACTGGTGATCTGCGTCAACTTTTGAATGAGAAGAGGAGAATGAATGATAAGCAAGGAGTTGACGTCGCAAAAGAAAATCACATCGCGCAGCAGGTTTTGCAAATTGCAGAAGGAAAAAGACTTGGTAATGGGATCACGCAGAATCGAGCAGGGGAGAGTCATTCACGTCTAGTCTCAATTGATGCTACTGGGGATTGTTCTGGTACAATTGTTCCAGTTGTTGAAGCCCTTGGTAGAGTTGTGCAACCCTTGGATTTTGAAGCAGCAAAACAAACACAAGATGCACAGCAGGCTTCACAAATCAATGGAGGAAAAAAAGTTGTTAATCAAGTTGCTACTGAGCAAGTTCATGGGGGTCAGCTACGTGAAAAGACTGAGGCCAGCAATGATGGTATTGATAAGGATGTAAAAGCTACAACATTTGTAAATGACACTGTTGCTAGCAGTGTCAAGGTCGATACTGGAGTTTTGCAGGCTGCTACGTCAACTCATGCAGCGAATATAGTTCCGGCGGATGCGAAGGTTCCAAAATGTGATCACGATATGAATGTTACTGAAATAATTGATCAAAATGGTGTGATTGCTCAAGTAGTTACTAAGAATGCAGTAACAACTGCGGATGTTAAGGAAGGGAGAATTGGAGCATGCATACAAAGTGAAAATGAGGAGAAGGTAGATGTTATGGAGTTCGAATATGCAGTGTCAACAGGGTATAAAGTGGTGAATGTAACAGGCATGCAAGCACCTCATTTTATACCTTTTGCAAATAATGCAACTGCCACATCCACTACAGTCGTAAAGGAGGATGTCACTGGTATTGCACAGGTTGAAAAACCTTGTGATAAGGCAACTGTTGCTTCATCAACATTTTGTTTAAAGGAATATATGGATCGACCTGATGAATCTATGCAAGTTCAGTCTAGTGATCGAGGTGATAAGGGGCAGAACTCAGGTGTAAATGATCCACACACCTCGAAACAATTTGTTACAATACCCAACAGTGGTCAAGGAATACAGGACAATGCTAGCTTGTGTAAGGCTGGGCAAGTTTTCGATGATAAGGCTGCTACAGGTTTACTAGAAAATCTAGTTGGTCAGCAGGTTGTGCAAACGTTGAATTCAGTTGTTATCAATACACGAGAAGCTGCTGCATTGAATGCACCTGATCGTTTGATTTTCCATGAGCATTCAGCTAGTGCAACTGCAGTAGCCATGACTGATGATTCTCAGGCGTTAAAGGGTGAAGAAAAGGAAGCTGGAGTCGACAAAAATAATGCTGCTTTACCTGATCTAGTTGAAAAACCAGCAACTATTTTAGCTACTGCAGTGCAAGCTGGTCAGTTTCTTTCTCCAGCCAAAACTGGGAGCATTATCGATGATAAGGCTATTACAGCTACACAGTTTCTAATGCAGCAGCAGGCTTTGAAAGAGAAAGCTGGTACGCATGCGACGCCGAATATCATTGCAACACCAAGTAAAAATGCAGTTGTAGGAAATGATCGTGAAGGCAATGCAAGTCAACCTGTTGCTACTACACACAATGCAGGTACAAAGAGCAGTAAATGGACAGTGGTGAATAAATCACCTAATAAGAAGCAAACTACAGGGCTTCAAAATCAGAATGTATCATCACCAGTCATTGGAGTCTCGAACTTCTTTGATGCTTTGGTCAATGAGGGTGAGAATGAACTGAATGGGGCTAATAATAAGGAGAAACAGAGGGGTGATGACACGCGATCAGTTGGTGGAAAAAGTGTCTTCTCTGGCAACGTAAATCGACAGAAAAATGCAGAAGACTTAGGTGATCGACTAAGTAACTCGAAGGATATTGTTCTTGTTGATAAGCAAAAGACAGAGGCACACAGTTCCAATGTACCAACATTGTATTTTTCCAATCCACATGTGGAGCAAATCATTAACAAAGCGCAGAATGAGATGTTCATGAAGGATATCATGTTCAAGCAACCGTTGGTTACGTTAAATACTTCTGTGTTTGATGTACCCTCTCAATCAGTTGGGTCCTATGGGGAGTTCGAAGGGGAATCTGGACAACATAATGTGTCAACTGGAAACAATAATGCGATCATTCAAGCAAAGGTGAAGGAGATGGTTTGTAATTCTAAGCCATGGCATCACCAACGGGAATATGATGATGAAGAGGACTGGCGCGATGGTTTGGATGGATTTTCGTCTGAAGAATGTGACCAAGAGTTTGATCACGACAGTGCAGGTGAAGAGCTCGACCCTCCAGTTAATCCAAAGCCTTATGAGAAACCAGCAGGTTCAACAAGCAGACTGAATCTACATGCTCCAGCATTTGTCCCATTATTATCACCAGCAATTGCAATGACAAAGGCAGCAGATGGAAGATTGATTCAAAAGGTAACAACACTTTCCAAGCAGGTTACTACAGGTGCTTGTAGCAACTCTCCAGTTGAAGCAAGAACAAGGCAGAACTCTCCAGTTGAAGCAGGAACAAGGCAGAATTTTCCAGCGAATTTTTCTACAGTTGACCGTGATAAAAATGTGCAGCAACAATTAGTTACCACTAATCCGACTATTTCAGAAGAGGATAGAATGTTGTTGAATGCACTGGTAAGCCCCATACCTGTACATCATACTATGCCTAGCACAGAACCAGTAAATAAGAGCAAGGAAAAAATGCAACACATAGGACAACAACAAAGTAAGACAGTTGTGACAACCACTCAAGGAGAAGCGGCCCTAATAACAGTTGATATCGTTCAAAATGCACCACAGCCTGTTATTTTGGGGAGGGAATATTTTGAACATGGAGAAGAAGAGGCGATGTTACAACAATGTAGAAAAGATGCTGCAAGAAAAGGTGATTTATCACCAATGCATATCGGAAAAAGTAACAACTCTCATACAAGGAATAATAGTTGGGACGACAAGGTTAGTGATGTAACTGTTAGGCGACTTCCAATGAGAGTTGCCAAACAAAAGCAGGTTGCCCCAACTACATCAACGAGGTCCAACCGGTCAAAAAAGAAATGATGATTTTTGCTTACCTTTTGAACACGGTTGAGGAAAACAACAAAAAACTACAAATTGAAGTTTTTACAAGTTCGGAAAAGCAGGGACAAGATTTTATTTACTACTACTTTATATTTTATCATTTTTTAAGTATTATAATCTGTAATATCATCACAGAGTATGCTATAAGCTCTGTGGTGATCACAAAATATTTAGTTTTAGCAAGTTCTTTCTTTTTGCATGCTTGCTAGTGAGGTTTTTTATACCTCAATAGGATTAGTACGATAAGTTTAGCTCGGTATGTGTTATATGGGTAACAATACCGCTGCTATTGTCCACCTTATCTGTAATTTTCCTAGTTGTTGTATTTTCTTTTGTTATTAATAAAAAAAACTAGCCCTAGGCTATGCCTAGTGGATTGCCAAAAAAAAAAAAAAAAAACCCTAAACCCTAAACCCCTGGAGTCAATTTCTCTCTGCCTTCTCTCTACTTTCTCTCTCTAGGGCGCCGTCACTGTAGCTGTGAACAGTGACATGTTAGTTCTTCATTTTTTGAGCAGATTTTGTTATGGAAACAACACAAAATTGTTCTTATAAGATCATCTTTCTCATACAAAACAATCTACTTCTATTTTAATCCAAAGTTCTATGCTGAAAATCAACAGATCTTAACCTTTATTTTCAAATTACTGTAGCGTTTTTCTGCTGCTTACGGGAATTCTTTCAAGTTTAAGGTTTATTGAACAACTTTCTGATGTTTTAATAATTCACCATTGCATATCAAAACTACTTTGATTCTGAAAACGATTTTAAAATTGCTGTAGCTGTGCAGTAGAAAAAGCTGTTGCATACTTTTTTTAAGGTTTGTTGACTTTTGGGTTTTTGATTAGAAATTGTTTTAGTTCTGAAAATTATTTTGTTCCCTAGAGAGAGAAAGTATTGGCCATGGCCATGTTGGCCGGCGGCCAGCCCTCCACCGGGGTTGGTCTGCCTCCCCCCAACGCCGCCCAACCCTCTAACCCCACAATCAACCCACAGAAACCCATGAACTACGCTCAGGCATTAAGACCTAATGCAACTAAAGATACTATGCAAGAACGAGCTGCTGCTGTTGAACCTATTGCCCTTCGTCGAGCTTCTACGCATCAAGGACATCCGTTAGTTTGTTTTACTGAAGCAGAGGTTGAACGTATGAACATTATTGAAGGTTTGCAATACGCAGTGATAAGGCAACTGTTGCTTCATCAACATTTTGTTTAAAGGAATATATGGATCGACCTGATGAATCTATGCAAGTTCAGTCTAGTGATCGAGGTGATAAGGGGCAGAACTCAGGTGTAAATGATCCACACACCTCGAAACAATTTGTTACAATACCCAACAGTGGTCAAGGAATACAGGACAATGCTAGCTTGTGTAAGGCTGTGCAAGTTTTCGATGATAAGGCTGCTACAGGTTTACTAGAAAATCTAGTTGGTCAGCAGGTTGTGCAAACGTTGAATTCAGTTGTTATCAATACACGAGAAGCTGCTGCATTGAATGCACCTGATCGTTTGATTTTCCATGAGCATTCAACTAGTGCAACTGCAGTAGCCATGACTGATGATTCTCAGGCGTTAAAGGGTGAAGAAAAGGAAGCTGGAGTCGACAAAAATAATGCTGCTTTACCTGATCTAGTTGAAAAACCAGCAACTATTTTAGCTACTGCAGTGCAAGCTGGTCAGTTTCTTTCTCCAGCCAAAACTGGGAGCATTATCGATGATAAGGCTATTACAGCTACACAGTTTCTAATGCAGCAGCAGGCTTTGAAAGAGAAAGCTGGTACGCATGCGACGCCGAATATCATTGCAACACCAAGTAAAAATGCAGTTGTAGGAAATGATCGTGAAGGCAATGCAAGTCAACCTGTTGCTACTACACACAATGCAGGTACAAAGAGCAGTAAATGGACAGTGGTGAATAAATCACCTAATAAGAAGCAAACTACAGGGCTTCAAAATCAGAATGTATCATCACCAGTCATTGGAGTCTCGAACTTCTTTGATGCTTTGGTCAATGAGGGTGAGAATGAACTGAATGGGGCTAATAATAAGGAGAAACAGAGGGGTGATGACACGCGATCAGTTGGTGGAAAAAGTGTCTTCTCTGGCAACGTAAATCGACAGAAAAATGCAGAAGACTTAGGTGATCGACTAAGTAACTCGAAGGATATTGTTCTTGTTGATAAGCAAAAGACAGAGGCACACAGTTCCAATGTACCAACATTGTATTTTTCCAATCCACATGTGGAGCAAATCATTAACAAAGCGCAGAATGAGATGTTCATGAAGGATATCATGTTCAAGCAACCGTTGGTTACGTTAAATACTTCTGTGTTTGATGTACCCTCTCAATCAGTTGGGTCCTATGGGGAGTTCGAAGGGGAATCTGGACAACATAATGTGTCAACTGGAAACAATAATGCGATCATTCAAGCAAAGGTGAAGGAGATGGTTTGTAATTCTAAGCCATGGCATCACCAACGGGAATATGATGATGAAGAGGACTGGCGCGATGGTTTGGATGGATTTTCGTCTGAAGAATGTGACCAAGAGTTTGATCACGACAGTGCAGGTGAAGAGCTCGACCCTCCAGTTAATCCAAAGCCTTATGAGAAACCAGCAGGTTCAACAAGCAGACTAAATCTACATGCTCCAGCATTTGTCCCATTATTATCACCAGCAATTGCAATGACAAAGGCAGCAGATGGAAGATTGATTCAAAAGGTAACAACACTTTCCAAGCAGGTTACTACAGGTGCTTGTAGCAACTCTCCAGTTGAAGCAAGAACAAGGCAGAACTCTCCAGTTGAAGCAGGAACAAGGCAGAATTTTCCAGCGAATTTTTCTACAGTTGACCGTGATAAAAATGTGCAGCAACAATTAGTTACCACTAATCCGACTATTTCAGAAGAGGATAGAATGTTGTTGAATGCACTGGTAAGCCCCATACCTGTACATCATACTATGCCTAGCACAGAACCAGTAAATAAGAGCAAGGAAAAAATGCAACACATAGGACAACAACAAAGTAAGACAGTTGTGACAACCACTCAAGGAGAAGCGGCCCTAATAACAGTTGATATCGTTCAAAATGCACCACGGCCTGTTATTTTGGGGAGGGAATATTTTGAACATGGAGAAGAAGAGGCGATGTTACAACAATGTAGAAAAGATGCTGCAAGAAAAGGTGATTTATCACCAATGCATATCGGAAAAAGTAACAACTCTCATACAAGGAATAATAGTTGGGACGACAAGGTTAGTGATGTAACTGTTAGGCGACTTCCAATGAGAGTTGCCAAACAAAAGCAGGTTGCCCCAACTACATCAACGAGGTCCAACCGGTCAAAAAAGAAATGATGATTTTTGCTTACCTTTTGAACACGGTTGAGGAAAACAACAAAAAACTACAAATTGAAGTTTTTACAAGTTCGGAAAAGCAGGGACAAGATTTTATTTACTACTACTTTATATTTTATCATTTTTTAAGTATTATAATCTGTAATATCATCACAGAGTATGCTATAAGCTCTGTGGTGATCACAAAATATTTAGTTTTAGCAAGTTCTTTCTTTTTGCATGCTTGCTAGTGAGGTTTTTTATACCTCAATAGGATTAGTACGATAAGTTTAGCTCGGTATGTGTTATATGGGTAACAATACCGCTGCTATTGTCCACCTTATCTGTAATTTTCCTAGTTGTTGTATTTTCTTTTGTTATTAATAAAAAAAACTAGCCCTAGGCTATGCCTAGTGGATTGCCAAAAAAAAAAAAAAAAACCCTAAACCCTAAACCCCTGGAGTCAATTTCTCTCTGCCTTCTCTCTACTTTCTCTCTCTAGGGCGCCGTCACTGTAGCTGTGAACAGTGACATGTTAGTTCTTCATTTTTTGAGCAGATTTTGTTATGGAAACAACACAAAATTGTTCTTATAAGATCATCTTTCTCATACAAAACAATCTACTTCTATTTTAATCCAAAGTTCTATGCTGAAAATCAACAGATCTTAACCTTTATTTTCAAATTACTGTAGCGTTTTTCTGCTGCTTACGGGAATTCTTTCAAGTTTAAGGTTTATTGAACAACTTTCTGATGTTTTAATAATTCACCATTGCATATCAAAACTACTTTGATTCTGAAAACGATTTTAAAATTGTTGTAGCTGTGCAGTAGAAAAAGCTGTTGCATACTTTTTTTAAGGTTTGTTGACTTTTGGGTTTTTGATTAGAAATTGTTTTAGTTCTGAAAATTATTTTGTTCCCTAGAGAGAGAAAGTATTGGCCATGGCCATGTTGGCCGGCGGCCAGCCCTCCACCGGGGTTGGTCTGCCTCCCCCCAACGCCGCCCAACCCTCTAACCCCACAATCAACCCACAGAAACCCATGAACTACGCTCAGGCATTAAGACCTAATGCAACTAAAGATACTATGCAAGAACGAGCTGCTGCTGTTGAACCTATTGCCCTTCGTCGAGCTTCTACGCATCAAGGACATCCGTTAGTTTGTTTTACTGAAGCAGAGGTTGAACGTATGAACATTATTGAAGGTTTGCAATACGCAGTGGTTTGTAAATTTTCTTATGGTTGGCCTGAACTTAATGAACTACGTCGAATTCTGCCAATTCAATGTGGTATTAAAGGTGAGTGCCTTATTGGTTATTTACGTGACAGGCATGTTCTTATTAGATTCACACTTTGGCAAGATTATGTTGACTTTTCTTCAAAAAGTGTGCATTTCGTGAGAGATAAGCATCAAGAAGATTACCAGTTAAGGACTTTAATCTATGATACTAAGTTTAAAGCTGGTGAGGAGACACCAAAGGTTATGACTTGGATTTCATTCCCTAACTTGTTGCCAACCTATTTCGTTAAGGAGTGTTTATTTTCATTAGCGTCAGCAGTAGGGCAACCATTGCATTTAGATCAAGCCACCGTAAACAAGACAAGACCAAGCTGTGCACGTGTGAAGGTGTTGATTGATTTATTGGCGGATCTCCCAAAGAAGGTAAGGATGGACATCATTAATGAAGATAAGGCCACCATGAGAACTGAATGGGTGAATATTCAATATGACTATTTACCTAAGTACTGTAAAGAGTGCAAACTTCAGGGCCATGACATGATGGAATGTTGGAGAATTCATCCTGAACTTATGGCAAACAGAAATGTAGAGAAAAATCATGTTAAGGAGAATGCTGTTAAGGATGCTGCTATTCATGCTAACAAAGAGACAAGTAATATTAATGCTCCTATGAAGATATTGACTAGTGGAAAGGTGGTAGGAAATATGGGACCACAATGGAAACAAATAAGAGATGGCAGAATACATGTTCAAGTTAACAAGGAGACAGAAATGACTGCAACAGGCAAAGAGATCATGAAAGATGATATACAGAATACAGCTGGGACTAAACAGGTACAAACAATGAATAAATTTCAGATTCTTGAGGTAGAAGACAGTGAAGAGAATGCAGACAAACAACTAGCATTGGTGGATCAACATGTGAAGCAAAATACAGTACCTAAGGGGAGTCTAAACCCTTCAGCTTCAATGTTCAATCCTACATCCCCAAAAAGCCCTAAAGAGAGTGGGGCTAATAAGAAAACAGCAATTCCACATGCAAACAGTGCAACACCAGCAGCTAAAGGGAAACAAGGGGAAAAGGAAGACTCAAATAATAAGGAAAGGCAGCAATATGAGCAACAGGTGCAACAATCTACAGCAGTTTGGGTTCAAAGGGCATCCAATGAGGACTTGGTGACAACAAATCAATCAATGCAAGATATACCTTCTCAAGATACAAGGGTAGATTTGATACTAGCACATAACAATGATGATGAACACATAGATGATGCTGAATTTGAAATATTTCAGAACAAAGAGCATGGCAAGTGGGCTGGTAGTAAACTATGGACAGAACAAATGGAAGAAGACATAGAAGAAGGAGTTATACCTGAAGCAATGCATAGCGAGGATGAAAATGGGGGAGACAATGCAGAGGAGGGAGATCCAAGTGTTAATGGAAAAGCAAAAGGGGAAAAAGAACACCAAAGAAAAACCACAAGCACAGAAGAGAAAGGAGACGAGCAGAAAAACAGCAAAGGGGAAGACAAGTCAGCAGGGGCGGATGCTATTCTTAGCGATCCAGGTGATTCACAACAAGCTGATGATCCAGGAGGAACAAAACAGCTTGTCAATACAAGTGAAAACACTGCTGATACGGCTGCTGATCCAGGTGGAACACAGGGAATATGTACTGATCCTAGTCCCATAGCAGCAAAGATTCATGGCAGCAAGCAACAACAACAACAATCACTACAGCAGGTTCAACATTCAGTTGGAGTTACAGCAGCAGCAGATAAAGAAGGTCAGGAAAAACAAATAGCAACAGCACAAAATACAGCTACTCTAGTGGAGGCAAAAGGGCAAGCAGAAGCAGGAGATGTAGCAATCCCAGGGAAGGACTTAGATGAGGAGTCCACTGCCCAGAATTTTCTCAATGTTGCAAGGCAAGGAGATTTATCTCCTACAACCATCAATCAGGTGAAATCTGCAGCAAAAGGCAAAAAGAGACAACAAAAAGAGCATCAGAATCATCCACAAGGTGGAATACAAACAAGGAGAGCTTTGTCCAAATCATTCAATCAATAATGGATGCAATCATTTGGAATGTAAGGTCTGTAAACACTATGCAGGCTTTTGAAAGATTAATTCTAATGCATAACCAACATCACTTTGAGTTTATTGGAGTATTGGAACCCATGCAACAATCACACAAGATAGAAAAGTACAGAAGGAGAATTGGCCTTGGGCAGGCAATAGTTAATGTTTCTAATAAAATATGGGCATTCATTGATGAGGTATATGAGGTTGATATCATGTACAATATGGTTCAACAGCTTACCTTGAAGCTATTTCATACAGAAACACATGTGGAGCTTATTCTAACACTAGTGTATGCTAAATGTGATCACTTGGAGAGGATTGAACTCTGGGACTCTTTATATGCCATGGCTACTGACATGACATCACCTTGGTTAGTTGGAGGTGATTTTAATGTTATTTGGGATGAAGAAGAGAAATTTGGTGGACTGCCTGTTCACATTAATGAGATTGATGATTTTAGACATTGCATAAACACTTGTAATCTCTCGGACTTGGGTTTCAAGGGCAGTATTTATACTTGGTGGAATGGGAGATCGGAAGAGGATTGCATCTTTGAAAGGCTAGATAGATGTCTTGGGAATATGGAGTTGCAGCAAACCTTTCCTGGGCTGGAAATCACTCTCCTTCCCAAGATTGGTTCTGACCATTGCCCGTTGTTATTGAAGTGTGACATTGAAGCTGATCCTATAAAGAAACCTTTCAGGTTTCTTAACTTTTGGACAAAACATGATAATTTTAAGGAAGTTGTTAAGGAGAACTGGAATGCTGATTTTGCTGCAAACCCTTTCATAATCTTTAATCACAAGTTGAAGAAATTGAAAAAAGTGTTATCTACTTGGAGCAAAGCAACATACGGAGACATCTTTCAAAAAATTGCAAGTCTAGAAGAGGTGGTGTTGGTGCACGAAAGACAATTTGAGGCTGCTCCAACAATAATGAACAGGGAAAGACTCAAGAAAGTTCAAGCTGAAATGATGAGATACCTAGCTTTGGAGGAAGAATTTTGGAGGCAAAAGGCAGGGATGGCTTGGTTTAAGGACGGGGATAGAAATACAAAGTTTTTCCATGCGCAAGTAAGGGGCAGGAGAAAGAAACTACAGCTGAAGAGAATTAAAGACAGACATGGCAATTGGATAGAAGAAGACAAGCACATAGCAGAAGAAGCAATTCTGTTTTTTCAGGAGCAATTTACAGAAGCTGCAGTACCAACAGATTTCAGAATAATGGAGCATATACCTAGGCTGATTGAGGAAGAGCAAAATGAGAGGTTGATTGCTAATCCAACTAAGGAAGAGGTGAAAAAGGCAGTCTTTGACCTAAATGGAGATTCAGCCGGAGGACCTGACGGTTATACTGGAGCATTCTATCAGTCTTGTTGGGATATAATTGGCGATGATATTCATGCAATGGTCCTAGCATTCTTTAATGGCCAGCAATTACCTAAATGTGTGACTCACGCTAATTTGGTTCTTCTGCCTAAGAAGAAGGAGGTGTCTACATTCTCGGATCTAAGGCCTATAAGTCTCAGCAATTTTGTGAACAAGATTTTCTCTAGGGTGATTCATGAGAGATTAGTTGACTTGCTGCCCGGTATTATCTCAGAAGAACAAGCTGGCTTTGTAAAAGGGAGGAGTATTGTGGAAAACGTTCTTTTATCCCAGGAGATCATTACCGACATCAGGTTGAGAACAAAAGCCGGTCCTAATGTTGTAATGAAGTTAGATATGACCAAAGCCTATGATAGGGTGTCTTGGTTATTTCTAACTAAGATGTTGAGAAAGTTTGGGTTTTGTGAAAGGTTTATCGGCATAATCTTTGACCTGGTTGGCAATAACTGGTATTCCGTACTAGTTAACGGTCAGTCACATGGATTTTTCAAATCCACTAGAGGGGTTAAACAGGGTGATCCCTTATCACCAGCCTTGTTTATCATAGCAGCCGAGGCACTGTCAAGGGGCTTAAATTCTCTGCACTGGAATTTGCATTATTGTGGTTTTGGACTGCCCAAGTGGAGTCCAAAAATCAATCATCTAGCATATGCCGATGATACCATTATTTTCTGTTCATCTGATGCTACATCCCTGAGGCTGGTAATGGAGATTCTTAGTCAATATGAAGTGGCTTCGGGCCAACTGATCAACAAAAGCAAATCAGCAGTACTGATGCACCATTCGACTGACGAGGAGGTTGTTAGAAAGGTAGAAAGGATAACTGAAATGGGCAGGCAGGACTTTCCATTCACTTATCTAGGCTGTCCTATTTTTTATGCTAGAAGAAAGTTTGATTATTATCAGCCTATGATCACTAAAGTCCTTGACAGATTGCAGACATGGAAGGGTAAAATGCTTTCCATAGGAGGCAGGGCAGTATTAATTTCAAGTGTACTTCAAAGCCTACCAATTCATTTGCTATCTGCTGTAAACCCTCCTAATTATGTCATCAACAAACTCCATAAGATATTTGCTCAATTCTTTTGGAGTAGTTCAGTAGGAGGTAACAGCAGACATTGGGCATCCTGGAATACCTTGTGTTTACCTTGTGAGGAAGGAGGAATTGGATTCAGATCCTTACATGATGTCTCCAAGGCCCTATTTTGTAAACTTTGGTGGAACTTCAGGACAAAACCAAGTTTATGGAGCTCATTTATGAGTCAAAAATACTGCAAGAAACTAAATGCAGTAATTGTTCCTTGGAAAGACGGCTCGCATGTGTGGAGGAAAATGTTGGAGTGTAGGGACCTTATCGAACATCAGATAATTTGGAAGCTCAAGATGGGATCATCCTTATTCTGGTATAACAATTGGACAGGGCTTGGAGCACTATACTTTATAGTGCCACGGGATTTTCCTATTGATGAGACCGTTCACAATGTACATGATGTTGTGGAGAATGGAGCATGGAATGTGAACATGCTGATGCAGTTACTGCCAGAAGATCTAGCAATGCATATTGTGGAATCCATAAGGCCTCCATGTGTAGGAAATGAGGGAGATATCCCATTTTTTATGCTGGAACCAAGGGGCCAATTTTCAGTAAAATCGGCATGGGAGTACTTGAGGCGGAGGGAGGATCCTAAAAGAGCATATAAGATGATTTGGGTGAAGGGTCTCCCCTTCAAGATTTCCTTCTTCATGTGGAAGGTGTGGAAAGCTAAACTACCTTTAGATGACTTCATGAGGAGATTGGGGTATTGTATGCCGTCTAAATGTTGGTGTTGTGCTGAACCTAGACAGGAATCATTAATTCATCTATTTTTCACCTCAAGGGCCGCTGAAACAGTGTGGAGATATTTCTTGCCGAGAGCCGGTATAAGTGTTCAGGGGCTGAATCTTCATCAGGCAATTATAAAGTGTTGGACAGCACCTGTATTGCCAAGATTACAGCCAGTTATGCAGGCATTGCCGGCATGCATCGTATGGGAGCTTTGGAAGAGGAGGAATAGCCTAAAACATGGAGAGGTTGTATCTGTTAGCAGGGTCATCTATCAAGTGTCAACACACTTGCAATATCTAGTTCAATTGAGAAAACCTGGACTACAGGTACCTCACAGATGGACTGCACTGCTGAACTTGCTGGAAAATTACACTCCTATGCTCAAATATGAGAAGGTAATCTGGGAACTTCCTACTCAAGGCTGGATAAAGGTGAACACTGATGGGGCATCTAGAGGTAACCCTGGGAGAAGCTCTATTGCCTATTGTTTAAGGGATGCCGAGGGAGATTTGATATATGCTTTTGGTAAAGAAATTTCAGAAGGGTCTAATAATGAAGCTGAAGCAATTGCCATAGTAGAGGCCTTGAGGATGTGCAGAACCTTAAACTATTCACAAGTATGGCTACAGACTGATTCTATGTTGATGAAGAACATAATTGATGGAACATGGAAGCCTCCGTGGAGCATTGTAGAAACGCTAGAGCAGATAATTCAGATTCAACAAGAATGTGTTCTTAGGGTATCCCACATCTATAGGGAAGGAAACAAGCTAGCAGATCACTTGGCAAATTATGCGCTTGACAATGGTATGATCGAGTGCCATGATTTCTGGGAGCTTGATATTCAAGGGAGGAGGATAGTGAATGCAGACAAACAGCAATGCCCATACTTAAGAGTGAAAGTAGCAAGGAGATGAAGCGAGGAATGCTGCTACAACAATCAGGAGCATTAGAAGGAGATCATCACGCTCGAATCTTTATAGAGGATAGTGTGATGATAAGGTTTTTTACTAACAATGTTTTCTGTTTTGCAGGGTTTATATATGTATTATGTCTTGTTACTTTGTTTCTTAGGGTGGTATTAGTATTTTATGCTCATCCCCTAAGAGATGAGGTCGGGACATATATACATGTAGAGCTACAGCAGCAACAGAATAACAACAACAGGAGGCAACAATTTACTCATGAACAACATGATGTCACAAGTTTCAGCAGAATCAAAAATGCACCAACATGGTCAAGTAATGGTCCCAGAATGTTTAAGAGAATTGGGCACAAGAATACAGAGGATTCTAAGAGAAAGGAAAAATGGCAAGATAAGGCTAAATCAACACATGCAGGAGTTCAAAGATACAGAAAGCATTCTTCACTACCAGCTATTCTTTATGATTTAAGGAAGCCCCAGATGGTGGTATTAGTACTGAGTACTCAATCCATCGGGGAAGAATTAAACATAGAGGGTAGTATAGTGAACATGAATGGCAGAAATTTTACACATAAGAATCACAGGATCTTATATACAGTTTTTAACTCAGATATATATCATGCAGACAGAAAAATTCCTACATTACAGGGATTCGTTTGGATGAAGCATGTGTATATCAAAGCAACAAGGCACAAGCACAGAATAAAGGTAAATACACTGGAGTTACGAATCTTACCCGGAGAATGGAGCTTCATTTTGACAGCAACAATAGCAGAACACGAGCAGCGTCAGGTTCGACCACAGTCCAAGCAACAGCAACACAGTGGAGATGGCAAAATCACTCAACATGCAAAAATAAGGAGAAAGAAGATTAGTAGAAGAGAAGGAGAAATGGACAGTTTTAGTATCAAGGAGAAGGGAATGGAAATACCTGGAGCTGGTAAGTCGAGCTTAGCAGAACGAGGAGAAGCAAGAATCCGAGCCAGGAAAATCAGTGTACAAGTCAAAAGAGAAAACATAAGTATAAGGAGATGGAAATGTGTTAACAAAAGAAATAAAAGAGAAAAACACATTGCAATGAATACCTGGAGAGATAGAGATGCAGCAGAGGAATATCGACAGTGGTGCAGTGACATGCAATGGACATTCATTGGAGAAGATGAAGCAACAGAAAAAACACATTTTAGTAAAAGGGGAGGAGAAAATAACAAGGATGGAAGCAGAGTAATAGTGAAAAGAATACCTGGAGGTGAAGTCTTCATATCATCTGAAGAAGCATGCATGCTTTTACGGCTAGATAGAAGAAATGAAGACTATCGTCTATGGTGGAGTGTTTTCAACGGAGAAGAGGAAAGGTCAAATGGTGAAGACTCTACTGGGAGGGGTGTTGGGAGAGAGAGAATCTGTGAGAGAGGTAAAAGAAGGAAGAGAGGAATAGTGGAAAATAATGAAGAGAGTCTAAAGGTTTTCGATATACACTATACAGTGTTTTCTTTTGTCTGGAAGATTGCAGGGATCCAATGGTGGAGTGCAGAGATCGTAGGGTGGAAATTGAATGCTGAAGTGATAAGGCATGCATGGGAAAAAGGAAAGGTCAGTGTACTGGGAATAGGAAATGGCTGTAATGCAATCACATGTACTATTGAACAGGGTATGGTACTTGATGGGGTTAATTCTGGCTATAAATTAAATGGTGCATGTATCAAATTTAAATTTGATTTTTGGAGTAAGAGGTGGCTTTGTGTTTCAAAATTTGAATTTTGGAGGAAGAGGTGGCTATACGTTAAAATTGAATTCCAAGGGCTACTGAAGTGGTATAATGCTGGTAAGTCCACATTGTGGTTACATTTGCAATTTAATTGCAATAATTATGGCTACTGGCGGAAGGTATGGGGAAAAGGAAAAGGCAGGGCATGGGTCTATGGCAGTGCATCGGTCTCGAGGAGTATTATCAGGGAGATCCAACGGTTGAATTTGAATGGGTGTGCATTGGGAAGATGGGGTGGTGATATTGATCACGCATGGGACAAAAGCATGAATGATATCACATGGGCAAACGGTTCGTTTAACAAGTGCTGTTGTAGTAAGAAACTGGAAAATGAAAAGGAAATGACAGCTACAATAATATTTTGGTATCTCTATACACTCTATACGGTACTAAGGAGCATTGGGGAAATGAAAAGGTGTACTATGAAAAATGGAAAAGTCAGGGAGTGGGCCAATTCAGAAGGGTGTACATTGTTATTTGATAAATCCAAGGTAGAAGTGATGGGGCGTGTATGGGGAACAGGAAAAGTAACAGCTTGCTCTTGGATTTATTGCTGTCATGTGGGAGTTATAGGGGTATGTACGATTGGGCTTTTGGAGCATTCATTTGGGCCACTACGCGCTGGGTTGTTGGGAGTGAGCTGGGCTGTCGTGGGCTTTGTATTAGGGCCTGGTGATGCGGTGAATTACGCACATTTTGAGCACATGGGAGACAATAAAACATGGCTCTATACATTTAGGGCCTGTTTGGTCGATATCTGGAAGATGGAAATGGGCTTGGACTCTTTGGCATTTTACTAAAACGTGGGTCTATATGGAAGTGGTTACGTTTGCAAGTTAATTGCAATATTTGTGGGTAGAACTTGTTTGGGCTTCGGAGATGCTGATGGACCACTTTAATTGGGCTGCTATAATATTTGAGCAACGAATGAGCCTAGACGAATGGGCTTCGATCATTTTTCAGAAATTCTACACGTCACAGTAAACGATTTGGCCAAAGCTTATATTGGACTGAAGGATATCACAATTCAAATGATTCATGGGCTAGTTTTTATTATTTTACTATTAGTTTTCATTTTGTGAGATCAAGTTTGAGTACTTTACTCAAATTTGATAGTAGGAGATATGTAATTTTCAATTTTAATTTCGTACACTTGCTAGGCTTTTGACATTATAATTGTTGTTTACTTTATTTTATAAATAAATAAAACTAGCCCTAGGCACTGCCTAGTGGATTGCCAAAAAAAAAAAAAAAAAACCCTAAACCCTAAACCCCAAAAACCCCCACTTTTCCATTAGGATTAGTATAAGAGACCATGGAATTATTATCAAATTGGTTTCCTCTTACTTTTCCATTTTGGGGATTATTATTTGCCTCATTAGGATTAGTATAAGATAAGAGACCCTTATTTGTACTCGTCCTATGAGGATTTTTATTTTTAGTATTAATAAAACTAGCCCTAGGCATCTGCCTAGAGGATTGCTTAAAAAAAAAAAAAAAAAAAAACCCCCACTTTCTCTCTGCCTTCTCTCTACTTTCTCTCTCTAGAATATCTTCTTCGTTGAAGGCAGCCATGGCTGCTACAACCTCTCCCCAGCCTTTGGTTGTGGGAGAGGCAAGCAAAAACACCACTGACACACGTCCAAGCCTTAACAACAAACAGTCATATGCATCACAACTTAGAGGAAACCAATCTGCCGCAAAATCTACAAAGCTGGAGTTATGTCCTGTCACGATCGAACATGGAATTCCTACTGTGGAATTCACCATTGAAGAAGTGAATACATTCACCATTGAAGAAGGTCTCCATCAAGCAGTCATCCTTAAGTTTTCATATGGAAAACCTGATATTCAAGAATTGCGACAGATAATTCCAAAACAATTCGATATTAAAGGCTACTGCAATATTGGACAATTGGAATATAGACATGTACTGGTAAGGTGTGATTTGTTTGAAGATTTTGTTCAAGTTTTGTCAAGATCCACAGGATTCATTAAGTCGAAGGGAGATGATTTCTTCTTCAGATCGTTTCCATGGACAATTGGTTTTAATCCAAAGGAAGAAACTTCAAAGTCCATTGTTTGGATTTCGCTACCTGATCTACCTGCAAACTTCTTTGCTAAGAAATCTTTAATGTCCATAGCATCAGCTGCTGGAAAACCGCTCGCAGTAGACAAAGCTACACAAGATAGAACAAGGCCAAGCACAGCTAGGGTTAAGGTACTTCTTGATCTCCTTGATAAACATCCTAAGAAAGTTAGGATAAATATAGTGGATACAAGGTCTGGAAAGTTAGTTGAGTATTATCAAGAGATTGTCTATGATAATCTCCCAAAATATTGTACCTACTGTAATCATCAGGGGCATACTGAAAAAACATGTCGATGGAGGATTGAGGAAAGTAAGGATGGTGTAACTGTGGTGGATGTAACTCAAGCTCCGGATAATATGGACAAGATGCAAGGTGATGCAAGGGAGTTTCTTCTTGGTAAAAGAGCTATGCAACAGAATGTTGAAGCAAGAAATCAAATTCAAGCTGGTCAACACGAGTTACAATCAACAGATGTTGTGAATAATTCGTGTATGGAGAACTGTGTAGCTGATGGTACTCCTGTTGTGCAACAGGTTTTACAAATTGGTGAAACAAAACAGACTGCTAATAGCGACCAACAAGGAAATGAGCTTAAAAATTATGCTGTTGATCGAGCCACTGTTAATGAAGATCATGAGAATAGGAAAATAGACAGGACAGGTGGAGATCTTAATAATTCAGGAGATGATAGACCAATTTTTGGAATTGTTTCTACAGGTGGTAAGCATGATATGGAGGCTGAATGTTCTCTACAAGCAACTGGAGGTGTAGTCGTTCCAGTTGCAGCTACAATGGTGGGAAAGGAAGGAAACACCAGAGACAGTGATGATCAAACAGTGGTCAATCACGTGGGCCATCTAGATGTGTGCGTGAATGAGCATGCGAGCATAAATTTAGTGTTAGACAGGGGCCCTACGAAGGAAAATGAAGGCACATGTGATGGTCAAAAAATCGGTACAAAAGATGATTTGCAAATCATTAAAACAAATAATTTTGGCCAAGTGATTGAAAAGGATGCTGGAAAGGAATTGAAAGTGGGCAATATAATAAACAATAAAGTTGGAATCCAGCTGGATCTTGCTTTTGGAAAAAAGACATCTACTTTACAAAATGTTGGACATCATGTTGTTGGCTCACATGGCAGGCACGATTTTAGCCATTTCTATTGTGAAGCCACTGAGGCAACAATTTCCCAACCAACAGCTGAAAGAAATATTCAGTCAAAAAGTGTTGAGCAGTACACTGACAAAATTCCAGTGGCACAAACTTCAGGTAAGGAAAATAATAATGTTGAGGTAATGGAGGATGATCAGGGAAGTGCTACAGACAAAAATGAAAATGGTTGGAACATGATACCTTCTAAAAAGTCTCCTGTGAGTAACGTAGGGTCACCAAAAAATAAGAAACAAAGTGGTCGACAAAATGACCACCCCATTGGTTCCATCGCAAATGCTTTCGAGGTTCTTGCTAATACTGGGGATCCAAAAGATGTTGAAACGGTTTTAATTGATCAAGAAACATCGAAACAAAATATTACATTGCCCAGTAAAAATCGAGCAGGTCAAGACAGTGACGATTTGGGTGGAAAAATTGGCTTTCAACATAATGACTCAAAGAACAATTCCACGAATGAACCTATAGGAATCCAAAGTTCAACTGTTGATGCCATAATTTCGTCCAATGTACCTACGTTACAGTTTACTAATCCTCATGTAGAAAACATTGTCAAGCAAGCCCATAATGAGATGATCATGCAGAATACTATGTTTAAACAACCCTTGATCACCTTGAACACATCCGTTTTTGAGATACCATCTCAATCTCTGGAGTCTTTTGGTGAGTTTGAAGGAGAATCAGGGCATCGCATGTTATCAATAGGTAATAACAACGAGGTTACTCAACAAACTTTGAGGGATATGGTTATCAAATCCAAGCTATGGAAGGATCAACGTGAGGAAGATGATGAAGAAGATTGGGCTGATGGGTTTGGTGGCTACTCAACTGAAGGAGAACAGGAGGTGGATTATGAGAGTGAAGGGGAGGAGATTGATCCTCCAGCTAAGCCAAATCCATATGGGAAATCTACAGCAAGTCCAATGAGCAAATTGAACTCTCAAGCACCTGTTTTCTATCCTACAAGGTCTCCAAACGATGCTATACCAAATGCAGCAACTGGACGTTCAAGTCATGATGTAGCTAGTCCTAAGGGTGATCGAGAAGGCATATCAGTAGCTGGAAGACTGGTGCAATTCAAACATGCCACTCCAGTTCAAACGAAGGGACAGCAGCAGCTAGTGACAACCAATCCAATCATATCAGTAGAGGAGAGGAATTTATTGGATGCAATGACAGTAGTGGATAAATCCCAGAAAGGAAATGCATTGGTATCACTTGGTTTCGAGCAAAATTCACCACAAACAGTGCAATTGGGAAGAGATATGTATGAAGAAGGAGAGGAAGATGATATCTTAAACCAATGCCGGGCAGAGGCTTCAAGAAAAGGTGATTTGTCACCAATGCATAGTGGAAGAAGTAAGAAACCTCGTGCAAGGGATAGAAGTTGGGACGACAGGGTGTCTGAAGATGCAAACATAAGGAGGCCCCCAATGAGAAACGCGAAACAAAAACATGTCACTCAAACTACATCTACCAAGTCCAATCGCTCGAAGAAAAAAACATGATTTTTGAAGACATTTTGAAAAGAGTTGTGGACGAAGATAAGAGTTTACACATTGAAGTTTTTACAAGTTTAGATAAAAGAGAACATCAAGGTGGTTTCTTCATTTTTTTAGTCTATCATCACATTAGTATAGTTCTATGCAATATCATCACAGAATATGTTATAAATTCTGTGATGATCATAGAATATCTTGTTTTAGCGAGTTCTTTCTTTTTGCATGCTTGCTAGTAAGGATAGTTTATGCCTCAATAGGATTAGTACAATAAGGTTAGCTCGGGATTTGTTATATGGGTAACAATACCGGTGCTATTGTCCCCCTTATTTGTAGTTTTCCTAATTGTTGTAATTTTTTTTTTTTTTTTTTTATAAAAAACTAGCCCTAGGCACTCGCCTAGTGGATTGCTAAAAAAAAAAAAAACCCTAAACTACTAAAAAAAAAAAAAACCCTAGACCCTAAACCCATCTCTCTAAAAAAAAAACTCTGCCTTCTCTCTAAGAATGACAATGAATAGTATTTCGTCACTGTTCATACCCCATAATTCTTGAATCCGGCAGTGGAAGTGTGCAAAATTGATGTCAAAAGATTTGTCTTTACTTTGAACGCAATTTCCTATTGATTTCGTTTTCAAATCTCTTCCGAAACGCAGTAGATCTTGATTTCTTTAATCCAAAGTTACTGTAGCAACCAGCTTTCTGTGGCGTCGATAGTTGAGTAGCTTGTAAATCTGATCGCGAACAATTGGATTCAGTTGCATGGTTTTTACGTGAAGGTGAAACATTTTCTACAGCATTTGGACAGTGATTTACGATCACTGTAGCGCCCAGTTCTTTGTGAGAAACTCCAAAATTTTCTCTTCTTCTTCTTCACGTAAATGTAGCCTTGAAGAGCTTCATGAACGTTGTGACCTCTCCCCAGCCTGTGGCTGAGGGAGAGATGATCCAGAACACTAATGAAAAAGCTCCACAGCATAATACAAAGCAATCCTATGCTGAAAAAATTCAACCAAAACAGTATGCTCAAGTGTCGTCCAAAATAGATTTGTGTCCAGTTATAATAGAACATGGAGAACCAGTGGTACAATTCACAATGGAAGAAGTTAACAACTTCATCAAGGAAGAAGGACTGCATCAGGCAGTCGTGGTTAAATTCTCCTATGGAAAACCTGAATTACAGGAGGTTCGAAGAATTTTTGCGACGCAATCCGATATTCAAGGCAACTGTAATGTTGGACAGTTGGAGTTTCGTCACATATTAATCAGGTTTGATCTTTATAATGACTATGTTCACTTCCTCTCAAAGTCCACTGGATATCTTAAATCCAAAGGCGAGGAATTCTTCTTCAGAACATTCCCATGGTCTTTGGGATTTAATCCGAAGGAGGAGACGTCGATGGCTGTTGTATGGATTTCACTACCAGGTTTACCCCCTAATTTCTTTGCAAAAAGATCACTAATGTCTATAGCCTCAGCTGTTGGAAAAGTTCTTGCTGTGGACAAGGCGACACAGGATAGAACGAGACCTAGTGCGGCTAGAGTTAAGGTTATAATTGATCTTTTGGATAAACATCCTAAGAAGGTCAAGCTGCAGATTTTTGATCGAATTACAGGTAAAACTGTTGTGTTCTATCAAGAAATAGTGTATGATAACCTTCCTAGATATTGTACTTATTGCAAACATCAAGGACATGATGAAAAATCATGTAGAATTATGAAGAAACATGCAGAAACAGAGGAAGTAACAGGGGCAGCTCCTGTCCATGTTTTGATCGAGGAAAATGGACGAGGTATTGAGAAACTACAAGGTGATGCAAGGGATTATTTACTTGCTAAAAGAGCTGGACAAAGTGCTAAGGATTTAGCAGAAAAGGAGGGTAAACAAGGGGTTGATGCAGTAAAAGACACTGTGTTAGGTCAGCAGGTATTGCAAATTGAAGCAAATGACACTGGTTTAACTACAAAAGAGTCAATTGATCCTCATGTCAGTATAGTGAACCAGGAGATGCAACAATATTTGGATAATGAAGATTTGGAGTATGCAAATGCTAAAGGCTCGAAGAATGTTGATCCAAATGAGATTGATGCACAAATAGGTTATGGAAATAATTCACCAGTTGTGGTGTCACATTTGAAGGTTACTGCTCCATTAAAGGATACGAGTGATCGAGTTGTTGCTGTGGAATTTTCTGATACTCAAGATATTTCTAACACACACAATGAGAAGGGAAAGGAAACTCAAGCTACAGTTTTGCCTACACTGGATGTCAACACAGATAACACATTTTACTCTAGTGCTCTTATTGCAAAAGCAGGACATGCCACAGTTTCTAAGAACGCAGATAACACAACTTTGGCAACTGGTGTTTTTGTCGAATGGGATGCTCCTAAGGCTGTCACTGCTACTGTTATTCAAGCTAAGACCAATACACTAGAAGAAAAAGTAACAACTGCAGTTGGACAATATGCTAGTGACCGTGTTGGTGCTTCTGGACAAACAGATGGATTTAGGAATGCTGAATCACAAACAGTAGGCCTTAATTCAACTGGGCAAATGGGTGTGGATTCGACAATTACTGCTGGTAAAGAAAAGGTTGATGATCTGTGCGTTGTGACAAACGAAAAAGCTGAAAAATGGGACATAGTTTCTGCTAGAAAAACACACGCTAAGAAGGTTGTATCGCCCAAGAAAAAAATTGCAGGCGATCGACAACATGCGTCGAACTTTGTATCCAACTCAAA
>JASVEL010003911.1:0-108884 GCA_032618575.1 Nicotiana noctiflora
TATTTGCTTTAACCTGGCTGTCTAAGGCTGATAGGGTAGGCCTACCTAGTGGCCTTTCTCTGAACTATATTTTGAATCAGTAAAACCTTACAGGTTCAGGTACCTGATACTTGCACACTTTCCTATAGGGAACATGTCCAAAGCCCTGTAACATAATTTTATTTTACGTTTAGCTTATGATATTCTGTTTCTACAACTCCTTCGTGCTAGTTCAAGGTGTCTTTTGTTTTTGTTTTTTGTTTGGCTATTAAGAGCATGTTAAAAAAGGCCAAGAAGGAAATGAAAAGGGAAAATAAGATAGCTGGTCATTTCATCACAACTGATGAATTTTAAATGCTGAACTCCATGCAGTCTAGGATAAAAAAAGGAACTGGAAGCTCGTTGCCTTCAAGTGCAAATGCATCTCCTGCCACAGCTTCCAAAATAGGTGATCAACTAGTTTCATTTATGCTTATCAATATCAAGTAGTGCATACATCTTTGTTTCCTCTCCAAGCTGATCTGTAACTCTATGTTGTAGGTGGAGGAAAAGATGGAACGAGTAAAAGCTCTGAACCAGATGTTTCCCCATTATCATATTCGGGCAATGCACCATCTTCTGAAACCGATGGATCACAAAAGGTTAAACCTCCCAGTTTGCCAGAAACTGAGAAGGCAAGCGGTGCCTCTTTATCCCAAACGGGCGGCACGATGAATGCATTATCGACATCCCCCCCTGAAGGAGAGAGTGGTTTCAACATGACATCCATATCTTTGTCTGAATCTGTAAACAGTACTTGTCCAAAAGCTGATCAGGGCCAGAAGGCTTTATCGGCTGCTCCGCATTTAAATCAAAACAATCCTGTTGATGAGAGCAAGAAATTGAATATGCAGAATGATGCGAAACCTGAAAACATTTGATGTTGTACAACCTGTTCTAAACTTCTAATCAATCCGTCCTGCAACTTTGCGTCGTGACTGGTCTATTATTGTATGTAAGCAGTTCCTTCTTTTCTTGAAGAGCTCTTGTTTCTTTCTTTTTTCTCCTGTTTTTGGTGTCAAAGGGGATATAAATATAGGTTTCCCCCCTTGTATCGCTACTCTACCTATTCCCACCGCTCGTCCTGAGCATGACCCTCGCTCACTCTCTCTCACTTAGGGGTGGGCATAAAATCCGAAAACCCGAATTCCGAACCGGACCGAATTAATTCGGTATTTTGGTATCAGTTTATTCGGTATTTCGATATAATTAGGTATCAATTTTTCGGTTATTCGGTATTTCGGTACGGTCCTCAGTATGGAAGTTTCGATATTTCGGTATACCGAACAGTTAGAATGGATTGTTAAACATTAGTTTATACTTTTAATAAAAGACAGTAGCTTCTCGTTATGGAATGAGATGTTTGTCCTTGATTTCTAGAATATCATGGCAAATTTTGGACAACTCTTCACCTTCCGCCTATATCCCTTCATCAGCTTCACATTGTTCTCGTTTCCATTTGACTCTTCTTTCTGCTCAATGGATGATATAAGATGCTAAACACCCTTTTAAGCTCCAATAACATTCTTGTAACCAACAGAAAGCATTGAGTTTTACAACTTTCTTCATATTCTCAACCATTTTTGAGAAGCAATATGAATCTGAAGTTACCAAACAGAACAATGGTGCAAAGATTTTTATATCTCATTCCCAGTACATAGTTTTGTCTTGCTTCCTTAGTTTTATCTTAGAAAATGATGCCTGCATGTGAATCAGAATAGCCTCCCATGGACGTGCTAATCTAAATTTATATGTAACGTATGTATTTGAGGTGTTTATTTACCGAATCTGATGTACAAATTACCACTCCTTCACTGGATCACCAGTGACCAGTGCCACTGCTTTTCAAGTTAGATAGGGATGGCATGATACCGAAACTGTACCGAACCAAACAAGAAAATACTGAATTATACCGAACTAATTTGGTACGGTATTTGGTATGCATAATTGATATACCGAAATACCGAACCGTAATTCATAAATACCGTACCGAAGTACCGAACGCCCATCCCTACTCTCACTTACTCGCTCACACACACAAACACATGCCATAATTTTTTGGTATAAGCATCTAATAGTCGGGACCCACTAGCCCAACTAATTCATATTTGTGTCGTGTAACACCTGTTCAAAGGGGAAGCCTAATAATATCCATAAATGGCTTGTTATTTATAATAGATAAATATTATCATATGTAAATTCGGTCCCTTTACTTTCTATTATATTAGTCAAGTGCTAGCGCCCTACAACTAGTATAGTATAGCAAAGCCAGATTCAAAGCTTACCTGATTATTAAAAGAAGTATTATTAAAAAAGAGAAAGGTTAGGGGGCTGAGAAGCTCTTGCTGGACCCTATCAAAAATTTCTCTATTCTCAGGGTCGAACCGCCATTCATCCCGCCACATCCCTTAGGTCATAAGCCGGTCATATTTAATAAAGCCTATTTTTTTTTTAAACTTCGGCTCTGGAAGGCACTTACCAGCTACTACCTTCTTTTCTTTTTTGCTTTGGTTTTATTCTTTGGAGTCGTTTCTTTTTCTGCCTCCGCCTCGGTTTAGCTTTGTGTTCTGGTTCCTCGGAAAAATCAACTTATGCCCGCTCCCCTAAAAAAAGAAGAGGCGGACCATGCTGGTTTAAGAAGCAATAAAAAAGGTTTAATCTTTGATCCAAAATCAGTTTTTGAAATGAAGAAAGAAAGTAGTTCTCTCTTTGTTTTCTCTTTTCTTTATCAAGTGTTCTTGCAACAACTATTTTTCATAAATTGGTTAAAATTCGATAATGAAGCTTTGGTTGTTATAGATAAAATTATCCAAAAAGTCATATTTCAATTTGTTTTTACGGAAAAGTTCCAAATATCCTCTTGACATTACGATAAGGTCTATATATAACCCTCGTTAAAAGTTTGGCCCAAATCCAACCCCGACGTTACACTATTGGCCCGAATACCCCCTTATTTTAAACGGAGTCAAATTACTGAATTTTACGATAAGGTCTTTTTACTATTATAGCTCTTTTCAGGTGTACAATGAAGATTGCTATGTTTGGACTTCTTTTGAACTGTAGACTTGATAATCTCAAGCATGTTCAAGTATCAGAAGTGGATATGGGCATCCAAGAACTGTACAAAATTGTGGGTAAAATTTCTGCCGACTGCAGTATATTACTATTACAGCACACAAAGAAGTTGTTAGTGATAAATGAAAATATCGCCGAAGAGGACTAACTTCAAATCTTGGTCTAAGTTATGTTTGGTAGTTCAAATTTCAGACACACAAGTCCAAAGTTGTTGATTGGCGATTGCTAAGCTTTACTTCAACCCTAAATGTCTAAAATTTGAACTACACAAAACAAGATGCCGACTTCAATCTGAAGCTAAGCTTTTGCGAGCCCAATTTCGGACCCATATGTCAGAAGTTTTTGGAACTCCCCACGAATTTCAAGATGAGTGCCACTTTGTCTTTAAAAAGAAACATCTGAGTTTGCATCATGATTTGACTTGTGAAATATGCTTAATGAAAAGGGGAAAACCTCAAAATGAAATGCCAGATTGTCTAGCTTAAAATTAACCAAGAGTAGGTGCCCCAAAAAGACATTAACATGTGTGCCTGTTTGCGCGATGGTGGAAAGCAGACCAAGGAGAGGCAACCTATTGAATACAAATAGGACTACAGTGCAACCTATACTGGAGATATTATTTACCATAGGCATCAAAAAGTTGCCGCTCTCCTAACGGATATGAAGTGTGTCAACTTAATAAGCTTGATAGCTTATAGGATAAGACACGTACAGTACAACTTCCAATCTAGATGTGGCAAATATGTTAGCATTGCAACCTAAACTACTGTGTAATTCACAAGTACAAACACAACATATTTACAGTATGGGGTGAACTCGTTCAGAACCAAAATTGTTGTGCATGCCCTCTGAACATAGATTGCGAGCACTTTGAATCAATGCAGTGTAATATCAAAAACCTCTCCGGATGATCTTGCAGAAAAACACCAGAAGGGAACACTCCGCCAACCGGTTAAAAGCTGATATTTTGCATTTCTCACCAGTTCTGCAACTGTGAAGTGATACTTTTCACTACAGGATGATATTCAGTATGCAAGTACCTCTTTGCTTTCTCTGAACCAGGCTGTTCGAGCCACTCATTGTATAGGCCTTTTATGATGGGATTGTTGAAAGGATCCGCAACAACAACCTGAACATTAACAAAGAGCATTCAGTTTCAAAATATCAGAAAGTTTAAACGCAAAGAAAACAATGAGTTCTCATGTCAATCATGGCTTTGCAACTTCTAAAGAGTAGACCTTTCTTTCATTAGAATCTACTTGGGTGAACATTCTCATAAACTTCCTCATCTCGTAACACGGGGGAAAATACAAAAAGCCAAAACAAGCACCAGCTCTTTATAACAGAAAGAAGCCACAGATGGGGAGACAGACTTCCATTTCACAATTTCAAACATGCATGTTTTCATGTTTGGTTACTAGAGAGTAGTCAGAGATGAATCTCCAAGCTCTGTAATTCAAGTTACTGTATAGTTCCTTGACTTGGCACAAATTATACGCAAAAACTTCAAGCTGGAGTGGAAATTTCTAGAGTCCAAGATGGTGCAGTATGACAAACTCTGCCAATCATAATTGGCCATACAAACAAAAAAAATCCAATTGCACCATGTCACTTACATCTTCTACATAAGCCGTCTCCAACAGCCGAATCAACTCTTTACCTGACTGCCCAGGCTGTGGCTTTATTTGTCCACCACCATTTAAGCATCCTATAATAAAGAGGGAGGCAATTAAAGACAACTAACTGTTAACATTGATTCAAGGAGGTTCAGAGTTGTTATTCACAAAATAGAAAGATCTAGAATCTGACCTGAAGGGCATGCCATGATCTCCAAGAAATGGTAGTCACACTTCCCCATTTTCACTTTCCTAACAACATTCTGCAGGTTTCGGAAACCATAACATAATGCAAATTTCAGGACCGATTTATCATTCACCTGTGTTAAAGAAATCTCGTCAGTGGATTGTCAATGGCCGACTACTCTTTTGTGGCAATTGCTACGAACTTATTATAAATATACATTAAAAAAGAACTTTCAACTACATATATATGGTTCAACTTGAAGACATTGGATACGCGGGATGGTGAGAAAGCTCTACATCTGCGGATAAGTTAGGATTATACGAACTTTTCACTAGCTTATATTTAAAGTTTTGCATCTTTTGATAGCATGCCCCTCCCCTTTTTCCTTCCTGGGCCGGGGGTCTACCGGAAATAGCTTTCCTGCCTTTTTTTAAAAGCAAGGGTAAGGTATGCGTACACTCTACCCTCCACAGACCCACTCGAGGGACTATACTTGGTTTGTTGTTGTTGTCGTAATCTTTTGATAGCATATAATAGTATAATCTCACCTGATTTTTGTTGGTTGCAGAGTTAAAAGATTCTGGAAATCTTTGAATAGGAAGAAAGGATAGCAAAAGGATTCAAAAAGAGTTCAAATGCAAGCTAATCTGAAGAGCCGCTGTCAGCGTTTTGATTCCGCTGGCAGCAGAATTGTGACAGTTTGAAAGGATTCTGAAGTTTTTGCAGCAGGAAAATTCCATTGCAGCAGATGGAAGCCGCAGGCGGTGGAAATGGGTTCAATCTGGTAATTCTTCGAAGTTTCAGCAGCAAAGGCAAAACGCTGCAGCGAATTTATTTTGTTGGCAGCAAAAGTGGAGGCTCCTGAAGTTCAAATCTGGGATTCAGAAGCGCTGTCAGCGCTTTTATTTCGTTCGTAGCTGAATTAGCAATATTATTAGGGGTATTGTAGGAATGATTTGTAAATTAATTAGACTAGTATAAATAGCAGATAACGAGTTTTTTTAATCAGTATAGTAAATAGAAAGAATATGTAGGAACTTTTGCTGCTGGAAAGCATTCAATAGGATCTTTCTACTATTCTTAGCATGGATTCAAGCAATTTTTGGAAATTCATCAGGAGTTTGAGTCATTCAACTTAATTTTCATTATTATTATAAATTTTTATCTTTTAATTGCTTTTACTTTCATTTCTAGCATGAGTAGCTAATTCTCTGCTTGGGTTGTAGACCTAAGTTTGCAAGTTAATGGGTTATTAAGTGCTTGGGTTATGATTATTTAACTAATTCCATGCTTTATTTGTCAATTTAATGGTGGTCAGCACTAGATTAAGCCCAATTTCCTAGTTCTTATTTGGGAAGATGGAACCAAGACTAGGTAAGAATCTATTATCAAGGAATTGAGTGTTTTTTATTTAATTTGGGAGAAGGTAACATATTAGTATATCTATTAAACAGGGATTACACAAAGTAGTGTAGTCCTATATAACTGCAAGGAGAATTGAAGCCTGAGTTCCTAGCCCTTAAACTATCATAAGTAATCCAGAATCTCATAAATAGATTCAGCTAATTGTAAGTAAACCTGTTTACACTATAAATAAAAGAGAACTAGACAGTTCATCTTCAGCTTCTGAATGGGACTTACGTTATCTTCAAAACATCTCTGACTTCTCTCTTTCCAAATTGTCCACTAGGTGCAAGTTGGGACGATCAAGGAATTGAGTTTTATAAAGGATTATATTTGATGAAGAGTTTTATAAAGGATTATATAACTCAATTAATAGAATCAAGCTAGGAATAGCTAGACTCTTACTTGGGTGTTCATCAATTTGAATTTAGCATTCCATTTGGTTAGGAGAATTTAATTGGGGTAGGCCCATTATTATTGGAAGATCTTAATAAATAAATTATAATTGAATCAAAATCAAGAAGATATTGCATTGTCAGCCTACAGGCACTTAGTTTAATAGAACACTATATGGGCGTCTTCACATCATTCTATAAAATCATGCTCCTAGGGGAAAACTGAAGCAAACTTACTTCTAGGCTCACTTCTTGGAAATCAGAGTTCCTTAAAGTCTTGAATGCTATAGGGCCTTTAACTTCCTGATTTAAGAGAACTTTAGCGGCATGCCGGTAAATGGTATCTGCATATCCTCCAGAGCTTCCGTGAACCCCATAAAGATGGCCCTCCTCATCGATATTGGCAAACCTTTAGAGACCATATAAGCATTCAATTGTAAGAATTTACATTAACAAATGAAATAAATGGAAGGTGTACAAAAGTGCTTACAACTTATCTAGGGGTGACTCTTCCAAGGATTGAAAATTAACTGCTTTTAACTACATCAAAGAGAAAGAGTTTGACTATGAGTAAACAACATAGTGGCCTTTTTAAAGAACAAAACCTAAAAAGAGTGAAACAAAAGATAGAAAGGAAAATAAATGCAAGCTCTCTCACATTTTTGCTCTGATGGAAAGTAATACTGACAAGCAGAAACCTTTCTTTACCTGTATCAGATCCAAAACCTCTCCTGTTGTCAGAACTGAATCAACCTCCGTAATTTTTTCACTATCCGTATCCACTTGAAACACAAAGTCCTCACGAGCAGCCTCGAGTTTCTTGTCATAACATGGCATTACCGTCACATGATATATATCCTCTGGTCTGTACAAAAAACAAATCTATCAAGCACCAATTGACTGCGATCAGGTCCAACAACTAACAGCTCGATTTAAGGAACATTATAAAAACTTTAACTTTTCACCAACTAACATGCAATATCATATATCCTGAAATATCAATCTGTCAGCACTGTTTTCACTGTAAATGAAAAAGAAATGATTTCTCTGAAAACTTTCTGTAGGATGCATAAAATGGATGGGAAGAACAACAGGCAGCAAAAGTCGATTGCTTAGTGCATATTTGCAATACAGCAACTTATGACTGATTCTTCTTTTGAGGTAGACACACAGAGTCCAAGCATTACAGTTCAACAACACAAAAATGAAAATTACAGTTCACATATGATGCATAATGCTTAAAAGACTGAGATGACAACAAGCTACCTTACACTTAGCTTTTGACATAAATAATTCTTAACGACTGCTCCAATAGTTTGTTGGGGGCTCTTGACCGAAGAAATGTATGGAAGAATGTAAGAACCAAGGGTCTTCTCAGCGTAGCATATCCAACCTGCAATTTCAACACCATTAAAATTTAAAATATATCGTAGAATCTCAAGCAATAAATTAAGACAAACACCAAAGTAAATGAAGACATTACCTGGACATGCGGAAGATATCATAGGCAAAGGTGGCTTTGACTCCCCATTACCTGTACTTTGGGATTGTTTGTATCGCACCATGAACTCGTTACAAGATTCTATTAGGGTCAAGTCTCTACTGCTGCTGGTATCAAATATAGCTTTCACACCCAGAGACTTAAATAAAGTTGTGAGCTTCCTGAAGACCTGAAATAAGAAGTGCGAGCTCGTATTTATTTCAAACAAAAGCAAATGCTTTGCAATACTTGTTTTTTTTACTTTGCTAAAAAGCAGGAAAACAAACACCACAGACCTGCATCCATCAAAAAAGGCATTTTACCAAGAAAAAAATATGGAAGTAAGAATTACAGCGGTCATATCAGGTGAGAAGATCTACTGCAAAAAGTGAAATTACAAATATGAAAATACCAAAACCTACCTGAAGTGAAGAAAGTCCATACTGAACAGCGAGAGAGGCCCTAGACTGGGTAGATACAGAGACAATAACCGTTCTTCCCTTTTCCAAATTGGAAAGGAACTCATCTAAGCTCTGCTTCTCAAGCATGACTGTTTCTGCTGATGTAATACACCCGCTGCAATCAAGGATCAAGCTTAGTTGCTCACCATTGTTAAATCTTTTATAGAGAGATTGGCATTTGCTTTTAATAGCTCAAGCAACAAAATTCAAACACAAAGTAAAACAAAATAAAATTAATATCTATCAAGTAACAGTTTTCTGAGTAACTTCTCTTCTTTTTTTATAATGAAGCATTTTTCTGAGTAACTTATAGACTGGACTGACTGCAACAAGACCAGCACCGTATAACTGGGCTGGTCACAGACCTTTGAGGGACCTTTTACCCGATATGTTTATTATGGCAGCAAACAATACTTCAGTCTTTAGCAGAAAACAGAATTGATGGTGTTTGGAAAATCATTTAGAAGAAATTACTATGATTGGGAAGTACACAGGGTTGCTCAATTTTTCAACCTTCTGAATACAAATCAGCAGCCATCCAACACTGATGACAGCCTAATATGGAAGCCAAGAAGCAGGGTTATCAGAGGCGAAAAGCACAAAAGCTCTAAGATCGGTTCGGGCTTTAAGCGCAAAGCGTAATCAAAACGTGGGCTGGAAAAAGGCGCAACCGGAGAAAAAGTAAAAAAATGTATATGTAATCCAAGATCAATATTTATAAGCATGAATAACAAATATATGGACAAAGAAATTGGAAAAAAATTACGATAAAAAGTGAAATATCAATTGTTCAGTGTCGCCTTTTCAAGATTGCACTCATTGGCAAGGAAATATATGCCTTAGATCCTTGATGTGACACTGAAGCGCCCATAAAGCGAGCGAAGCGCTCCACATATTTGAGCCTCGCTACAGGGCTTAAGCGCGCCTTTGACATCACCACCAAGAAGCAATGGAGTTTCAGTAAATTGTTGCTATAAAGATCTAACAAAAGGTGGATAATCCCGAATAGCCTTTCCTATGGAAATAAATTTGGAGGTCCGGAGCTCCAACTAAGGTTGCTTGTTTCACATGGATAGTATTTACTTAAGCTTGTCTCACACATGAGAATCTACAAAAGAGAGGTATTGTTTTGACAACCAAATGTTTTCGCGTTGCCAAGTTACCACCCAACTTGGCAGCTCTTCATGGATATGATTGGTTTGGAATAGGTCATGTCAAGGACAATAGAGGACTTGCTAAAGTGCCGGTACAGAAAGGGAGTCGGGAAAAGAAAGCTACTATGGTGGAATATTATACCAGCGTGCATATGGTGGACTATTTGGAGTAAGAGAAATAAAAGATGTTTTGAAGACAACACTAACTCCATTCAAAAGATAAAGGCTAATGCATTTGTTTTGCTTTTGGTTAGAATAGAACATGTAAATGAGCTGAAATAGTTTTACATGTTCTAGAGTCTTTCCAGGTTTAGCGGGTGATTTTGTTTGTTTGCCTTTCTTTTCCATGCGCCGAGGGTCTATTACCCTCCCCAGACCCCACCTTGTGGGAATATACTGGGTTGTTGTTGTTGTTGTTGGTTAGAATAAAACATGTAAATGAGATGAAATAGTTTTACACGTTCTAGAGTCTTTCCAGGTTTAGCGGGTGATTTTGTTTTTTTGCTCCTTTGCTGATATTGTACAGTGGCTACAACACGATCTTTGTGCTGGTTTATTTACAAAATTATCTTACCTTCTGAGGGAAAAGAATAAGACCGGCACCTAAGCCTTAACATAGAAATGTAGCCCAAAATTCCTTATTGCCAAAACAATCAAAAAATTCGAGCTATTTGAATCATCATAGTTGATTCACAGTTAGAGCCAGTTTTATTAAAGGATAGCTTAAAGCGCGCTTAAGTCCTGAAGCTTAGGGAAGCTCAAGTTGTGCACTTCCCTTCCACTTAACTGGCTGATTACGGTAGGCGTCAAGGTGCTAAGGCGTGGTCATTTTCACTATGGGACTACACAATAAATATAGCTGACAAAATGATACACTTTAGTTGTTAAGAAAACGTTGTGGTTGAACTTTAATGATTAAGAATAACATATTAGAAATTTAGTATAAAAAATCTGGCTACCGAAAACCTAAGACTACATCTTCTATTTTTGATAAGGAAAGAAGGAACTAAGTGGGACTCGATTTCTTAACCTCCAAGCAAATAACCTAGCATCCAACCAAGTACACTATTCAGCCTTATGTACATCTTCTATTCTAAATCAGAAATTTAAAATACTTTGCAGTTTGAACTTGATTGACATGACTTTAACTGCATATATATAGCTTAATTATTGATTTTTCTTCCTTTTTTTTTTTTATGAAGTAGGTTGTTTATTAATTAAAAGGCATCCAGAAGATGCAATGATTACAAAAGAAAAGGAGATATCAGCTCCTAGGGAAGACAATAACCTATTACAATACTATGGAGCTGATAAAGTCCAAGAAAAGGACAGGGTTACACACAAGGGAGTGGTTCACCCAGCAAAAATATAAAACTAAACATCTAGCCTTAAGTTTGTGAATGGCAGTTGAGATGCCATCAAAGCATCTTTGATTCCTCTCTGTCCATATGCACCACAAAATAGCAGCAGGAACCATAGACCATATTCTCTTGATAGACTTCTCAACCTTCCGGGAGCTCCAGCTCACAAAGGCATCCCTGATATCCCTAGGCATAGTCCACTGTAGACCAAAAAGTGAAATAAACATCGACCACATGTCTGTTGCAGCTCTACAGTGGAGGAAACAAGTGATTGATTGTTTCATGATTGCTAAGGCACATATGGCATATGCTGGCTAGTTGGAAACTCCTTCTAAGAAGGTTATCCAACAAAAACCACTGACCTTAAGGGGAATTTTCGTCTTCCAAATCATTTTCCATGGCCACTGGTCAATTAAAGTTTTGTTGGAGCTCAAGTTGTAATAGTTTCCTTTGACTGAATAGGACCCCCCTCTATTGTTGCCCCATTTAAGCTTGTCTCTGTCTTGGTCGTTGATGGAGATGTTCGGGAGGCTGCCAAGAAGAGCTAGCAAATCCTCTATTTCCCAATCATTCAGGTTTCTCCTTAATCTTGGGCTCCAAGTGTTCTCCTCCCAGTTTTGGGCAACTGTAGAATTTGGGTTAGTTGCAACTGAAAAAAATGTAGGGTAAGCGTCCTTCAAAGTAGTTTGACCATACCATTGATCCTTCCAAAATAGGATGTGTTCCCCACTGCCAACCTTGAGAGTTATATTAAGAGCGAAAGTGTTCCACAACTTCATGATACCCTTCCATAGACCACAACCGTAAGGTTTATTAACCATATTGGAGCACCAATGACTATCATTGCCATACTTAGCTTGTACGACAACCTTCCATAAACTTGTACCTTCTTGATTGTACCTCCAAAGCCATTTCATCAACATGCTCTTACTGTGCAGTGACAAATCTTTAACTCCTAGGCCCCCAAATGATTTGGGTAGAATTACCTTATCCCATTTCATAGGGTGGAATTTGTGGTCTTTAGAATTGTCTTCCCAAGGAAAGGAGCACCTAAGTTTATCAAGTTGTTCTCGAACTTTAATTGGAGGGGGAAATAGACATCATATAGGTTGGTAAGCTATCCAGAACACTGCTGATAAGAGTTAGTCTGCCACCAAAGGAGAGATATTGTTGTTGCCAGAAAGCCAACCTTTTTTCAAATTTTTCTATGACCCTAGTCCACATCTCATTTGATCTATGTCCAGCCCCCAATAGAAAGCCTAGGTAAGAGGTTGGGAATGAACCTGTATTGCAGCTCATGATCTCAGCCAAAACCTCCATACTTTGTACACAATTAACAGGATACATGACACTTTTTGACATATTTATGTGTAGCCCAGACAAGGCTTCAAAGATCATCAAGGTAATGTTTAGATGTTGCACTTGAGACTCCTCTACACCACATAAAATGAGAGTGTCATTTGCATATAGAAGGTGGGACACAGAGATTAAGAGCTATTGTCTACTGCCAATGTCAAATCCCTTCAACCAAAGTAGTTGTTTGGCCTACTCCAACATAATGCTCAAACCCCCCATTGCAAGGATAAAGAGAAATGGGGATAAAGGATCCCCTGCCTTATTCCTCTCTTAGGAGAGAAAAAATCAAACGGGCTTCTATTCACTAAGATAGAGTACTTGAGAGTTGAGAAAGAGAATTTGATCCATTTGTCTCCAAATCCCATTTGTCTTAGGATTGAAATGAGATATTGCCAGTTGATTTTGTCAAATGCCTTCTCAATATCAAGCTTGAATAGCAGTCCAGGCTCTCCGATTCTTTGTCTCCATTCTAATGCTTCATTTGCAATAAGTGCAGCATCTGAAATCTGCATCCCCTTTAAAAAGGCATTTTGAAATCCTGAGATCAGGTTTCCCATTACCCTTCTAAGTCTTTTTGACAAAACTTTCTAAGTCTTTTTGACAAAACTTTGGCCACAATCTTGTAGACACTTCTAATGAGGCTGATGGGTCGGAAGTCTTTGAGTTGAATTGTTCCTTTCCTTTTAGGAATAAGCGCTATGAATGAGGCATTAAAAGACTTGACCATGTGACAGTGAGTGTGAAAGTGATTAAGAGACCCCATGACATCCTACCTTATAGTATCCCAGCATTGTTGATAAAAGGCCATAGTCATTCCATCAGGTCCAGGGCTTTTGTCAGGTGCACAACTATTGATTGCATTAATTACTTCCTCTTCTTCAAAGGCAGCTTCCAAAGTTTCCTTATGTTCGGATGTCAGTCTTCCCAACCCTTCAAAAGTAGCACTAGGCCTCCAACTTTCATTCTCATAGTAAAGTTACTTGTAGAAATCCAGAATTCCACTTTTGATTTGTTCCTTGTCTTCAATTATATCATCTCCTATTTGCAACCAGTCAATACAATTGTATCTCCTGTTAGCGTTCGCCATTTTTTTGAAAGTATTTGGTATTCCTGTCTCTTTCCTTCAACCATAAGCATCTAGAGTTTTGTCTCCATGAAATCTCTTCAGCTTTTGCTAACTGTTGTAGCTCTATCTTCAACCGCATGATGTTGGCAGATTCAGATTGCATTGGTATCCTTCCTTCGGTTGCCTGCTCCATTTGTAGCAATTCTTCAAGGGCTATATGAGTTCTTGTGCAAACTTTCCCAAAAATTTCCTTGTTTCATGTAACTAAATCCTTATTCAGTAGCTTCAACTTTTGAGATAAAATAAAATCTGGTGAGTCGTTCACCACATATCCCTGCCACCATTGTTTGATCAAAGCGACAAACCCTTCGTGCTGGAGCCACATGTTTTCAAATTTGAAAAAGGAGGGTTCAGCAGTCCAATCACCATATTCCAGAACTAAAGGTTTGTGATCTGATACTACTTTGGGAAGAGCTCTCTAATGTACCACGCTAAGTGAGTCGTTCCACTAAGAAGAGATTAGGAACCTATCAATTCTAGAAGCCTGCAAAAAGTTTTCTCCCCTAGCCCAAGCGAAGAAGGCTCCCTGCAAAGGAAGGTCCACCAGCCCCATGTCTTGAATGAAATCAGAGAAAACCTTCATAGCCCTATAGCCCTTGATCTCCTGATGCAATTAGTCTTTCATTTTCAAAGCGGCATACATTAAAATTTTCACTTATTACCTAGCTATCACTCCATAATCCTCTAACTGCTGCTAGTTCTTCCCAAAATTCTACCCTCTCCCAATTTGAGTGAGGGCCATATACCCTTGAAAAACAAAATCTGAAATCAACTTGTGCCCCCTCCATCATTGAAGAAATAGAGTATTTTCCTTGTTGAAATTCGATGCAAGGCCATTGCCTTTTGTCCCACATAATCATAATTCCTCCACTTCTGCCACTAGCCTTTAATTCTGCCCACCCTACCCATCTTGTACCCCAAAGATCTCTAACTATGTCTACCGAGCAATTTTCGGTTTTTGTTTCCTGTAGACACAACAAATCTGGTTTCCATTTTTTGATTAGAGAATTTATAGTACTTCTCTTGCTCGTGTCATTGAGCCCACAAATATTCCAGCTGATTAGTTTTGCTTTCATTCTGAGAAAGCCTTGTGATACCTGCCCCTAACTGATCCCTCACCCTTATCATATGTGATAGTGTATAACAGCTTCTTGGCTTCTTTTACCCCCTTCTTCTTGTATTTCTTCACCCCATTTTCCTCCTCCCTTTGAAATTGCTTATGGGCCTATCTTTTCTGCTCCATTCTAATGATCATATCAAAAATTTCATGCTCAAAGCCCGTAGAGTGGACTCCGAAAGCCTTGCATGCTTTGGTCATAACAACCTTGGTTATTTTATATATTCTTCAATAGACTTTGGAATTTATATATTCTTCACTGGTGTTTTTCTGCACTAGATACAACTTTAGTTGTGTTTTGTGCCTAAAGCTCCAATAGACTTTGGCTCTCTTTTTGCGCTTTCGCTTTTGAACTTTGGCTAGCGCTCATTGCTTGAATGTGTAATTGGAATTTATTATTGTTCGTTTGCAGTTTGCTACTTCTAAACCTTGAATAATCTATGTATTGGATATCTGCAATTGACGTATTATTTTAATAAAACTCAACATGATAGACGTATTAGAAACACATTGTATTAGAGATTACAAGAATGATAAAAATGACCTTTTAAGTTTTACCAACTACATTATTTTGTTAATCATCTCCACCTCTTTTTTTGATGAAGTAAGTTGAAACACTAAAAGGCATCAAGCAGAAGCTAAGGTTACAAAAGAGAGATTAAGTCAGCCCATATCATAATATGACGTGGCTAATATGACAGCTTTTTTTTCTTTGCTGACCCTGTGATGATCTTTTTTTTAAAACATAAAAGTCATGTTAAGATTATCCCCATATTACTGAGTCTAACTTTTCAACATGGTTTGCCTCAGAACAGTATATCCAAAAAGAGATCAGGTAATACCTGCAAGCCAAGCAATCTTTGAGAGAAATTTTGACGGGTTCATTTTGTACTACTGGTTTGCTCAGAGCTCCAGCTGATTTTCGCACATTCTATTCAAGAAAAGCAGCATTAACTCAACATTAGTTATAGCAGCAATAGTCTAACAATATTAAGTATGAGCAGCTAGCTGTTCTTCAAACCAATTGCAGCCGTAAGAATTAATCCTATATAAATCAATTTTCACTTTCACCATTGCGCAAAATACTTTCTTTGAAATACCATAAAAGTGTTCTCTTTACACCAAATCCCTATAAGTCTAAATTCAAATCAGCATGAACACAAAATCCATGCCTAAGAGAAAGCTGATCTATTTCGCCCACACTGAACAAAATTACATAGACAAGGGTACTTCAAATAAAACCCTAGCCTTAAAACATGGTACTGTAGTAAAAAAGATATACCTGAGGGATCCTAGGAGTAGAATTAGCATTGAGGGAAACGACGCAGCCCTGGGAAGGAGCTATGTAATCATTCAAATCCCCTATCCTTAGTGTCGCTGAGAATTTCTCCGACATCACCAAAACTCCTATTGCAAATGGGAAATTGGAGGCGATGGAGAGAGAAGCAAACGCTGCTATCAATTTGGAAGAGTAATAGTTGTCAAGCTATGGCCTAAACGGGAGATCCTTCTTCTTATAATGATGGCGGCCTGTTCCTTTCTGCGTTTTCCAAATGGCGGCCTACTTACTGCTTTTTTTTTTCCAATCACATTCAGTCTCTCTATCTTTATTGCTGATATTAATTTAACACTTCACTAGAATCTTTATTGCTAATATTAATTTACGCAAAGTGTTTTTATTTTACAAAAGTTTTTTCTTTAGAGGCAAAAGCATAAAAATAGCACGGGCTAGCCAGTTTTTGGATTAGCCATTTCTAAATAGCCAGCATTTATAAAATTATTAAAAAACTATTTTTTGTTGCAATACGGAATGTTCCAGCATAATATATCGGAGATTAGTATACTTGTGTATGAAGTTAAAGCATATTATGGTGGAACTTCAACACACAAAAAATTTGAGCATATTATACAAAGGGGTGCCAAAATAAAAAAAATTACTGATATCGGGAATGGAACTTGCAACCTAATGTAAATTTTGACACCCCTTAATCATTGCACTGAGAGTTTATCTTGTGTCAAGGGGTGTCAACCCCTTGTATATATTCAGTTTTTTTTAAAAAAGTACCTGTTTACACAGTGTTATTTTCCGGCGAAGGGGATGTCGGTGACACCCTATGACAAGGGTGGCTCCGCCACTGGATTGGAGCTTCCAATCTACAGTATATTATGTTTGACCGATATATTATACTGGAACTCCAAAAAATCATTATACTAAAGTATTTTTTTCAAATTTTGAACAATATTTCGTTCAAATTTATCTTTAAATGAAAAGTGACTAAAATTCAATTAGTTTTGTAATTGTGGCTATTTTTGAATGATCGTTTGTAAATATGACTATTTTTTAATTTATCCCAAGCGTAAAAATGAAATGAGCAAAAAATATATATATTTTTTTTATTATTATAACATGCAAGCAGTATTATCAAATGCATAAATTTATTTTTTTGTTCTAACCAATTAACCCCTACAGTTGTTTGTGTTTTTAGCAATGTTGAATTATTTTTCGAACAATAATCATTTTGTACAACCAATTTATAATATTCTCTAGTTCGATTGTTAATCTTCATTTGCAGAGTTTTTTTTCATCTTGTTCCATTAATATATGTCTTCTTGTGTGATTTATACCTTAATTCAACCTTCTTTTCTTTAATGATATGAATCATAATCTTCTTATTTCCATGCAAAATAATAAATTTATTTATTTTAAATTTACATGAGGATAAACTAAAAACATTAATTAATATATTCCCTTAATTTATTTTAATATTTAAATATTCAAGAAGACCCGAATAATATTGAATCAACTTTGAAAATTTAATTTCTTTAATTGTTGTACTAATTTAACCTCTCTCTTTTTTGAGATTTTTACATAGCTGTACTATAATGGAAACCTATTTACCACATTTATTCAAGTTGCTTATTAATTACTTTGTATATCTATATTTACTAATTATATATACAATCATAAAAAGGAAGAAATTCAAGATCCCTTAAATCTAGCCTATCAGTTACATGACACTCAACCTCAGTTTCCAATAGTTTTTCCTACATTTAAGGTACGTTCCTTTTTTAAGGGTTATAAAAATATCTTTTCTCTTTCTTGACAATTACCCAAAATTATTCTTACCTATAGTAAGAAATCTTGTTTACCCAATCTCACCCAAAATCTCTATTTCTTCTTGATACAATAAATTTAAAATATTACTCTAGAATCAAATTGTGGGTAAGTTTTGAATCTTGCTTTCTTTCTTTCTAAAATCTTTATTGTATGTAACTTGTATATGATCTATCGACCCAAAATAATACTCACTAATACAGTTATAATATGGTTATATTAAATTTTAGTGTAGAGTTGTGATCGAAACTTGAAAAAGATGAACATCATAATTGTGTCACAATTGTTCAGAGTTTATCATGATTGTATTATAATTGTAATGTATCATAATTGTTGCAGAAATTGTATTATAAATGTATGATAATCGTATAATCGTTGTATATTGTTACGAGCAGTTGTGTGTTCGTGAGGAATTTCATAGTTTGTATCACAAGTATGATATAGTAATTTATTACTATTGTATCAAGTATTATTTTGGGTATGAATATATCGGTACAAGTTAAATATAATTGTGATACAAGTATGATATATTTATTTTAAGCATTGATGTATCTGATACAATTACAATTATGATACAGTTATCATATAATTTTAGAATATTTTTTTACTAATATAAAGTTGTTGGTAATGGTGGAAAGAGAGAAGATGGAGATTCGGGGCGTAGATTAAAGGATTTTGATGTAAAGAAAAAAAAAGAGAAGAGGGCGGGGAAAATAAAAGAGGAAAGGATATAATTGAATCCCTTAATTAAAGGCACTAATAATGGAGTGAGAGTCTTTTAAGAAGCAATATATACAATTTGTAAGAAAAATCTATATATTTATTAAAACTCATCAAAACATAAAGAATATAGGTAAATAAATTTCTAATATAGTATAACTAGGTAAAAAATATTTTTTTTTTCTTGAATATTCTTGGAACTTTTTAAATTTAGCCCCTTTTTCAATTAAGTAAGCTAAAGTCTTTTTTTTTTTTAAATTAAATTTGATATCAGGTAACAATAAAGTAGCAACACATCATGGTACAACTTTAAATCATAGCTAAGACTGCTAGTTTTATTATCTAATTAGACGGGAGGTATGAATGAAAAATAGAGGGAAAAATTTTTGAAGGGTTACGAAAAGTTTGAAGTTGCTTCCTTTATTAATGTACTTTGTTCCTCATCGAAAAAATGGAAAGAAATCTTTGTGGTTATATAGAGAAGCATATCTTGTAGCTCTTAAAGAGTTAAAAGAAGTGCCTCGCACCGTCGCCGTCGTCACTCGCTCGGTTTCGACTTTGCTATAAATTTAGAGTTTGCCTTACTTTTCAGCACTGAAAATATGCATATACTCTCCCCTTTTCCTTCTGCATTCTGCACTGTTTTCCAAAGCAAAATGTAAGCATAAGTGTGGTTTAATGCCTTTTGCTGAGTTCGACCAAGTTTTGTAATTGCTATTGTCGGAATTACAAAATAGTTATTTCGTTCTATCATGAGAGATATTAATCCAATAATATTGGGTACCGGTGAACAAATTAAATTCATTAAGGAAACACAGTTTACTGTTAGGTTATATATTTATTCTGTTTCTGATTTTATTTATTCTATATTTTGCAGAAATTATTTTCGAACACAGGTTTATAACAATGACAACTTCAAATTAGGAAACCTAATTTCGATAATTAAAATTACAAAATAATCCCTAGCAGAACATCGCACGTACCCGTAAAATACCACATGCAGATCTATTAAGGAAATATGCATGTTCTACCTCTGTTTTCTTTATCAGTATCTTTATTATGAACATCTTGTGCAAAATATAATTTTTATTCTTCTCAATAAACATAACTTACGAAACGATTTAAAGTAAATTTTGAAAAACAAAATAAATACAAGAGATAAATGAAAAAAAGAAAAACATAAACCAATGTATCATCTATGAAAACTTCCTTGTATTTGCGAAGATCTTGAGGTCTTTATTCATTTTACACCCACAATATTTTATTTTTTTCGGAGGAATTTAGTTAAGAAGGAATCTTACAAAATTAATACAAATCCAAGTCGACTCTCTTTTAAACTCGAGCCCAGTACTTAAAGTCCACCACATCAAACTAAAAACTTGCAGCAATATGATATTTTTTGGGATGGCTTTAACTTTGGATACCCATTTTGAGAACATTGAGATCAAAAATTAAAAGTGTGGCTCACGAAACAAGCAACGGGTAACACTTTGCTAAAATTAAATTTCTACCCTGTTAGTTAGGCAGGGACGAAACTTCAAGATTATCTACTTTGACCAATATTTATGTACTTCACCCGAACTAAACAAGTCAAAATAACATGGGCTAGCCAGTTTCTCGGATTGGTGATTGAAAAAGAGCCAGGATTTTAAAAAATAATCACTATTTTATAAGAGATAAATCTGGACAAAAATACCCTAGCTGAAAAAGAAAAATTCTATCATAAAAATTCTCATATTTAAAAAAAAAAAAAATAATGAAACTACACCATATTATGCTGGAATTATTTCGGATTTTTAAAGATATGTTTGTTCAAAATTTATTTTTACATAAAAAAATATTTTAAAATTGTGGCTAATTTTCAATTATCAAAAGTAAATCTAGCTATTTCTTATTTGGGGTTTTGATATGGTATAACAACATACTCATATAATAGTAGAAAATAACTCTAGTTATAGATATTGGTACCAAATAGTCAATAAATGTATATCAAAATAATAATAGGTATATCACAACTTTGTTTCTTCTTCTTTGTGTATATTAACATATATATTAAAATTTTAGTTTCATTCTTTGTATATCAATAATATTATTCTTTGTATATCAATAATATAAAATTAAATCTATAGTTATTGCTATCTTAATATCAATGTATATCAAAATAAAAATAATGGATATTTGTATATCACAATGTATAGCACATATGACATGTATATACCAAAATAGATAAATAAATTTATTTTTCTTTTTCGTGTATATTAACAATTAATATTCTTTGTATACAAAAATTTTATTACTTCCATAATTATATTTATTATTTTATATTTTAAAACTTTCGTAAACATTTTATATCAAAAAATTATTTTCCCTTTCTGATTACTAATAAAATTGAAGTACGTTTATTCATAATGCACTTCCCCCTCTTAAAATCAATTGGACGATTCGATTCTGATTTAACCTTATATTGTCGTATCTAATAATGTATACCACGATATACAATAATGTATATATTAGTAGATAACACACTCACTCACTCACTCACTCACTCACTCACTCACTCACTCACACATATATATATATATATATATATATATATATATATATATATATATATATATATATATATACATATATATATATATATATATATATATATATATATATATATATATATATATAAAATCATTTCATAATTAAACAAGAAAAAAAAAGGGTTGGGGGAGGGAGGAGGGGGGGGGGGGCGAGAAGAAAAAATGATAATGAGTTCACCTATAAAAAAAAGATTGATAAAAAACGTATGATACATATGTATATATGTGTAAGTATACATTCACATTTTATTTGTTTGCATATGTGATATGATTTATCTATCTAATAAATCTTCAATTCATTTGAAAAAAATATGATAAGGCGGAGAGTGCTTTTGAAATGACCGTGAAGGTTGGGTCTGATAAATAAGGAAGTAGTTTTTTCTTTTTTTTGAGAATTTCGCTATAAAATGCCGTTTTTTTTATTAAATCATTCACTGAAAGATAATTAGATGTATAGAAGGGAATTGCTGGCAATCAACGAACGAGAGGGGAGGGGGGTGAACAACGAACAAGGAGGGGAGGGAAGCAAAACGAGAAGAAGAGGGGAGGGTGGGGAGCAACCTACATGAGGCAACAAACTATGAGAAAAAGTAAATATAAAATAGGGTTTGCGTTATTTGGCTATATAATACAAATTATTTGAGGCTATCTTTACCAAATCTAATGTGGGGCTAAACAATTATCAATTTATATTCTTCTTATTTTCTTTTTCCAGTTACAGTCTAGCCCAAAATGTGAATATGGGCTTAAGTCCAAAATAAATGCAGTATCATCATCATCATCCTCGTCAATCAAACAAACACCATCTATCCATGGGAAGCAGCATCAAAGCTTTGCATTTGCTGAAACCAGCCACTGATTCTTTCTTCTTCAGTTTCACTAAAAATGGCATTTCCTCATTACCACTGTCAACTAAGCAGCGAAGAAGTTACTCTATGAAATCGAGTGTTCTAGAGCCTCCCGATGTTCCTCGTTTGGCTGAAACTGCTCGAATTTCACTCACCCCTCAACAAGTAATCGTTATTCTTTTCATGTTTAACCTTATTGTTATTGTTTATACATTCCAAAATTAATCTAGGTTTTTTTTGTAGGTTGAAGAATTTGCTCCCAAAATTCGACAAGTTATAGATTGGTACCGCTCTTTCTCTGCATTTTTTGTCTCTGTATATCTAAGTCATTGGTTAACAGTAAAAAGGAATTAAGATGGTGTTCTAACAATTGAAAAGTTGTTGCCTTTTTAATTTTCTTCCAGTGATTTGTTGATATTAAAGTTATGAGGAGGATATGTTTGTTAATCACTTTTCAAATTCAACAGTTAATTGATATCTTGCTCTTAATTCAACTGAGTCCCTTTGAACAAAAAAATTATTGATTTGGTTACCAGGCTTTAATTTCATTGTGGTTTGTACTTATTTAGTTGACCTTAAAGTTTTTATTTTTTTATTTTTTATGCTGACGATTGAGAAATCCATCTAGGGCCAACCCTTAGGACCAACCACTGTTGTCAAACTCAGAGATAATAGACCCTCCCCTCTACCCTTCCCCACTTAAATATCAAGCTTAGTTTGCATGGTGCAGGCTCGAACCTATGGCCTTTTAGTACCTTAGAAGTGTTATTTACATTTATTTTAGTTGAGTTAACTATGCTAAACATGGTAGAGTTATGTATCTTAAAACTCAAGTGGTAGATAGAACTGAGTATTAACATAAAGTTGTTGCTCAATTTGTATTAGGAGAACCTCCTATGTTAGACATTCGTAAAATATGTCTTTTCTTTTCCCCTCTTTGCGAGCAGGGTGGGGAATGGTGCAGTTTGATGAATCATTGCCTAATTAATCACCTAAATTTGTCTTCAAGTTTGAAACTAATGTTCAGAGTTTCTATTTCAAGTCTGAATCCGATTGTGCTTGAACTTGAAGAACTTTTGAAGCTCGCAAGGTGGCATTAGTCCAAGAATTTGGTGGATACTTGATGTTTGTCTGACCTAGCTAATAGGAGGGAGGGAGGGAGGGGACTGATGGTACATAATTTCAGAGGCGGATCCGGGATTTGAAGCGTTCGGATTCTAGTCATTTTAAGTTACTGGGTTCTAAATTAATAATTTGTACATATTTAATAAATTTCTTAAGATAAATACAAGGTTCGGAGTAAAGCTAATGGGTTTGGCCGAACCCTTAACTCAAGGGTTGGCTCCACCCCTGCATTATTTACTTTTGGTACTTTCTGCGATGTTGCATTGTCTACTTTCATGTTTTGATGTGTATTCCTCTTTGGTGGAACAGGTTTGGACAACTTCAAGCTGTTGATCTGCAGAGTATTGAGCCAGCCATAAGGGCAGGTGCTTAAGATACTTAATTGGATACTTCTCTTTGTTTTTTTTCCTTTTAAGGTTCTAATTTTTTTTTCCCTTGAAGATGATGTGGTATGGTTCTCAAAATAGTGCTTGCATCATTTGGCATGAAGATCAGAAAAGATGGTATAAGAATGCCTGCCTTCTCATCTCGGGCTATAAGCACCAAAACAGAGACTTTTTCCCCCATATTTTATTTAGTTGGCCGTGCACCAATCACCCTATTTCAGAAAAATAAAAGAATAAATAAAAAGAGGGGCGAAGTGCTACAAAAAGAACTCTGTTTGACTGATCTTCAGTGTCAGCTATTGGACACCCAACAAAGAAGAAATTTATCTCCTTGCAAATTGTATTTTATTAAAATAGAACACCAAATAATGCCTACCTCATCCTTTTTTTCTCCTCTCATGTTCTAGTTTACTAGTGTTAACCTGTAGCCGAGTATCCTTAGCAATGGTTTTCTGGAAGAAGCTATAGCCGTGCCAGGGTAGACAAACAAATAGGTTAAACAATCAAGGCTACTGTTCTTCTTTTTCATCTGGATCTTTATTGGATTTAAAAATCTTATAGAAAACTGAAACAGCTTGTAAAAATGTCAAGTTGATACAATTAGGCTATCAATCAAAATCATTTGCTTGGAAATTCTGTGTCTCTTGACTTGAACAATCAGAATGTTTTGTTGGATTTTCTTTTCTGACTTGTGTATTAATAACATGTAACATTTGATGCAACATTGAAAAGTTCCGTTTTGGCAATTTCTTTCTCGATCTACAGATACCGAGGGAGATAATTTGCGCGATGACATACCTGAAAAGTTTGAGAATAGGTAATGTTGTTTTCCTCCATCAACTTTCTTTTATGTTATTTTGGCCCTATGGTAGCAAACGAATGATTCTTGTATGCAATTTCCTCAACAGTGAAGCATTGATTTCTGCTGTGCCAAGCTTTGAGGAGCCTTACATCAAAGTTCCCAAAGTGTTAAATAAGGAGTAATATTATTTAGGTAATATTTCATTTTACTTTCACTTTAAGACCATGTTTTTTTGTTGATGTATTTTGATTAGAAGAAAGACTAGAATTCATCCCTCCAAAATCTTTTCCTAGATGAATTTAGATGCAAATGAACTCTTTTTTTTTCCTTTTTCCCTTCATGTTTAATAGTTGGTCTCTTACTGCTGTTATCTTTATTCAGTTGCTCTATTGCTCATCTAAAAAGTTCACAAGTATCTGAATTGGTACATTTCCTACTTGTCCGATATTTAAAACATATTACTGTGCGCTTCCTTTTTCAAATGAAAATGGCATTGTTCCGGTTTGAATTCCATAGAAGAGATAACATGGGTGAAATATAATGACAAACAAATGAAAGACTTCCTCTAAGATTCTAATCGGGTTTGATCCACTTAGGGTTATAAAAAATGGTTGAGTGAGCCTGCTAATTTACTCTATTTCATTAAATATTAAACAATTGAATTGGTTCAAAATATTAGGCGGGTCAATCACTAATTCATAACAAAAAATGCATCGATGTATACAATGAGCTCTTTTAGTTTGCGGAAAAGGGTCAAATATACTCTTGTACCATATCCTTGTTATACTTTAAGTCCATATTTAGTTATACTATTGATTCAAATATACCCTTTTTCGTTAAGCTTGTCCAAAGTGGATATCCCACCTCAGCGCCCTAACCAATTTTGCCCCTCCCTTCTATTCCTTTTCCACAACTAAAATTTCATTCCCCTCCACCACCATTGCCACCGTGAAAAATATTCCATCTATTTCAATTATGTGAATCTATTTACTTTTTAGTTCGTGCAAAAAAGAATGACATCTCTTACACCACAAGTGAACCTATTATATTTCAAATTTTAGTCTTTGATATATGAATTAGGGGTGCTGAGGTCACCTTATCACATATAAGTGTCATATAGGATTGAATGTCCACGATGGACCAACTTAACAAAAAAAGAATATATTTAGACCAATAATATTACAACAAAAATATATTTGAACCTATAGCATAACAAAAGACATTTAAATTTTTTCTCATAGTATAAGGTTGTAAAAAAGGTTGTACCATTTATTAGAAAGAAATATTCACTTGACTTTCGATAAGCGAAACAAGTAAATGAAAACAGAGGGAATAATAGTTAATCTGTTTAAATAATAATAAAATAATATTTAGCCAGCTGACTTTTACTTTTCCCAGTGCTGTCAAAATTTAAAGTTGAATTCCAATTCAATCTGTCATTAATATGATGAAAGTAACTAACCATGTACGAGAAACCAACAAACAGGCAACAAAGAATTCAAATGCTGTGTTTTAAAATGAGAACTTTCTTGCATTTTCTATGTTCTGTTACCACAAAAAAATCCTTTTTACCCACACTTGAACAATCTTCAAACTCTTAACAAAAAAATCAACAAACTCAACCAGAGCTGTTTTATCACCAATCTTCTTTTTCGAAAACTAATACAAGCAGGGGCGACCTGGACACAGTACAACAAAGAAACTCAAACAGCAAACTCAGTAGAGATACTACTGATAAGGCAACAGCATTCAGCTAGAAAAACACATCTTATTGAATAATACACTAATAAGCATCACCCGAAGATTACATTAAGAATTCCAGAAGGATATATATCTTGGATATTTACAGTGAAGAAACACAACTGCACAACCAAAAGTGGAGGGTGTTACACAATGAATGCCTCTCTCGGTATTTCTATCTACTCTTTCAACTTTCTTCTGTTGTCTACCCAATTCCATTCTACATCTGTGACAATTCACTATCTAAACGACTATAAAAAAGGCAAAAAGTGGGTGATCTAGAAAAATCAAAATGAACCCAGAAAAAAGATAGGGTGTTAGCGGAATATTTCTGCTCAGCTTTGTACTATGATTGCCAAAACAATTCGAAGTCATTGCTATACAACGACCTATCTTGAATCTCTAGATTAGCAACATGCCAATTTACGAGCTGCAATTGGATACATTTACACAGAACCAGTGCGAAAGGAAATATCCACCATTCACTTTCATCCCTGCAATAGCAAAAGCATTATTTGATAGCGAAATTGGATAATTTTCAGATGACAACATTGGACAAACTTCAGAATGCTTACATGTTCCATGGCTGGAAGTAAGGAAGCTTTTTGCTTGATTGGGTGCTATAGTGGACATATCCACAGACAAATGTGACAATCTAGCATGAGATAAATGATATACAGAGCAGTAAGTTGACATAACCAGAAAATAGCCAGTAAAACATATTGATGAAATGAATCTACCCCTTCAGTGGAGAGTTTAGACAGCAAATGGTTCTAACTGGTCAATTAGAAAAATCAGAAGTTACGGTGACATGCAATTCAATCATCTCCGTAGATGAATGTACATCCCAAGTTAGTTTTGAAAACACTTACCAAAACTGAATGATGAATTTTGACTTTAACTGGATATGGACATTAGTGCAAAAACTGTTAGAAAAATAAATGGCACTCATAAAAACAGCACTTATTTGGTGGTAGATTATGTAACTGAGAATGTGCTACTACAATATCTCTTTTAGGGAAATGGACACTATTTTAGGATTAAATAGAGGGCAGGGTTCAAATTTGGGAGAGGTGGTAGACCCAAATGATTGCATTTTGAAGTATACAAATTGATAACTCCTAACTAATTGACACTTTATTGGGGGTAAAAAACCTAACAGATGAAAAGAACAGAAATTGACAAAGTATATCACCAGAGAAGATATAAAGTCCTACACTTATGAGACTTTTATATCGAGCATCAGTGATAATGCAGCTTTCCCTGCGGTCAATCCCAGAGTATGACCCAGTAAGTAAAGAGAAAAAAGAAAGGCACAAGGAAAGAGAAGGCAGAATATAAGGACCACTTAAAGAATGCTGACCGTTTATGGGCCCTAAAAAGGTAAATAAGTTGGGAAAGGAACATATAGATTACCAAAACAAGTTCACGACAGGCGTAATTACACTTTTCATTTTTAAGGGTAAAGGGGAAAATTACTTACAACATTAATCAGGGATGTAATGTTCCACATTGCATATACACGTGCAAGACCCGCAGAACGCCTTTGCCCATGACTGAAGAGAGCATTGATTCCAGCAGGAAATGGAAATAATATTCCAAGAGGTAAAATAAACAAAACCAGAAAGACATCCGCTAAGGAAATCGAATACAGCTGGAGCAAAGTAAGCAGCACTAAACTAAAATCGCCTAGCAGCAGTATCGAAATGACCAAACCAACAAGATCCTGCAACATTAACAAAATGTTCTCAGTAACAAAATTTCAAGGCCACCCGATGAGAGAGAGAGAGAGAGAGAGAGAGAGAGAGAGAGACCTGATGACCAACTGGTTTAGTGTTATGAATTAAAAAAGAGAGAATATAAAACAGATCTCTTTTCTCCTTAAGCATCTTTAAGCTGTTAATGTCCAAAATCCCTCCGTAAAACTTCCGCTTTACAATGTTTTTGCCATCCCCCCTTAAGTTTGACTCATCTCTTAGATAGCGGGGATAACTCTGTATGTCTGTGTTGCTATCACTGCAAACAACGAAACAAATAGATCAATTAGGTCCATTGCAGTTGGGGGAGTAAACAAAAGCGGGAAGATATGAGATAATATTGTTACATTCCTCCTCATGAAAAGTTTAAAATATTTGGGGTGCGTAGAGCAAATAGCAAAAATGGCACAGACTGGAATACAAAATGTTCAAGGAGGAACTAGTTATGAATTGTTCTTCTTTTGAGCAAGACTCTCCAAATCCATTAGAGAAATTACATATTATTAAACCCTTTAACTTGCAGACATGAACTAATCAGTGATAGAATCTTCAGATGATTAAACCCTGCCCTCTTCTACCACTCCCCGCCGGTCCTTCTTCAGTGACCATAAGATGACCATGTAACAATTCAACAATAATGACAGCAACACAAAACAGAGCATAAACGAATGAATACATGTTTAACATGTATTCATGACTTAAATAAAAGTCACAGATACAAGTGAAACGATGATAAGTATGAGAGTCCAGATGAAGGAATATGTCAAAATGGACCGGAGTCTGGACAAAATGCAGGAAAAACCAAACAAAGAATCTAAAGGAAGCTCTAAGTGCACACCATACCTCGATAGGTGTTCACTTCTGGAGCCTTCATCAAGACCTTCAAAAGACACTAGTCCAGTTTCTTCTTCGATAACACACACCGAAAGTCCAAATTGAGTATAGCTGTCAGTTGTTGCTTGGAACAATGCAAGATCCACGCGGATGCCGTAGACCCTTAAAGCAGGATTGGCAAAAGTTTCAAGCCATCTAAGCACCGGGCGAAACATTGTACTAAGGCGACCCCGGCGTACCAAGCGCAACTGTGCATTCAAACCAGCCACAAGACGGTACCATGTAGTAGGTGGAACAGACTGAAAACAATTGCAGATCATTAAGTACAAGGTGATTAAAAGCATCAGGAAATCCCTGCTTCTTCTCTAACTTTTTTTTGTTTTTGCATTGGATCATGACTAACCTGACTCATAAGACTGGTAATAACATTGTCATTATTGAGTGAGAATGGAGCCATATAACTTCCATCACCACCAAATAGCAGGGACATCGGAAACCTTTGGTGAAGACTAGGAGGAAGATCGCTTCGCTTTTCATCACCACCAAGAAAGAAGTCCAAATATGCTAGCATTAGATCAGGTGTTGCTGCTACCTACAGTCATGAAGACCTATAATTAGGGTTTAGAAGTCATTCTCGAACCACATGGTTCAGTAAAATTTGCTTTTGGGACTCTGAACATAAAATCAAGTAAAACGGGGAAAATGACACATTTTTGCAACCGAAAAAGAAAATCAAAACTAATTTTATTAAGAAAATAATTTAATTCAACACCTGATATCATAAAATTAATACTTTATTAACAAATTCAACGTCTGATATATCCAGGAGTCATTTATAATATGCTAATCTTTAGAAGCGGTCCACTATGGTTGAAAGACAAAATTTGGATTGAAGTCTTTTAATCTTAGGAAGAAATCAACAGTGGAAAACTAGAAGGCAGTGGCTGAAATCAAAATTGAGTTACAGCATATGGATGGCAGTACAAAGTCAAAATACAATACACAATGGCTCTACTAAAAATAAGCAGAGCTATCACACAACTGAGATGCTACTTTTTCCTGCTCAACATGATATAGTTGGTCCAATTAGAAACTCTGACAAAATAAAGCTGCTGTTCAAACTTAACAATACATTTTTGCAAGAAAAACATCCAAAAGACTGTTACCTGCATAAATCAAGCGTACACAAAGCCAAGGTACAAAAATGGAGTTTGAAGTTTGAACAGCAAATAGCAGAAAGAACCAAAACTTCACCCATTCAAATTTCTAAACATGCTTAAAAATAAAATAATGAAAAATATATCTGACCAAAGTACAGTATAATCTAACCTTCAGCCCCTCATAAAGAGCACGTGATCGACAAGAACGTAAGCAAGCATGATCATATTCTGATCGCACAAATTCACGAAGACGTTGTAACTTCATTCTACGCCGCCATTGCTGCCATGACCATGCAAGAGGATACACAAGGATACAAAGAATGCTATGCACAGCTCCTTCCCACCATTGGTAGGCAGCAATAGTATTAATCTCATCCACAAATGTGTTGAAGGCACCCTCATATCTGGCAGTTAAATACAAAACTACTGAATGGCTATTCCCAGTTTGTATAAATTATTCGACAAAGACAAGACACCAGATTCGGGTGTGTGTGTGTGTGTGTGTCTGTTCGGGTGGCGGGGGCGAGGAATTAAAACGAAGGAAAGAACCACAAAGAGAAAATGGAGGCAGAAAGAGATACGTTCTTCCTCCCTCGTTTTCCCTTCTGGATTAAAGCAAGAGTAAACTTGGAAAAAAAAAAGCGACTTCAACGAAAAAAACAACCAAAGCAACACATTCAAAACAAAAGAGTAAACTGCCAAGATAAAATGGGAAAAAAAAAACAACTTACACAACTTCTTTTATTTGCTGTGGAGGTGTATGAGACAGATGCCAAGGTTCACTGAATGTGTTTGGACCCAAAAAGTACAATCTATAGACATGGCTTTGGGACTCTTCGACCCTGTTTGTTTCCAAAACCTGAAAGAAGCCAATGCCAAATTCCACTTTTACCTTCAAATTCCACCTAAGCTAGTAAAAATGCAGACAATCTAATACAGTTGCATTATTGTATGTCAATAAGAGACATCTGGACAGACCTCATTCAATGACTCCAGAAATGGAAATGAGTGATCAATTTGAGAACCCTGTTGTGTGGGAGCAGGACCTGGTGATTCATCGACACCAACAAACTTCATTCGAGCTACACTAAGAACCAACGCTAACAAAATGAGAAGACCTAACAAGAGAAGAACAAACAGCCAGGGCCCTCCAAACGTGTAGATTAGTTCTTCAAGAGCTGTATAACAATGAGGCATATGGTATCTCTCGGAAACACATTTGTAAGGACAAGGACGTTCTGTAACACCACCTATTACAAGGAAAGCTTATTAAATTTAGTCTAAGAGTAGCCATCAACAGCAAATCAGCAAAGAACTGTGTAGAGAACAAAATTTCATGAATTCTGAACAAATAGGATAAGAAAAAGAATCTGTCAAAATGTAGGAAATACAGAGACTTATACAAGTTAATTTCACTGATTTAGATCTTTTGAATGTTACTTAGTGTCTTAAAAAGATTCATTTCCTATTTAATTTTTTTTTATTTAAAAAAAAAAACAAAAGCCATAACATTTATGTTGGTGAAAGTAACTTGTATCTGGCCTCCTTATTCCTCTATTATACAGAAACTAGTGAAGGCCTTTGCAGCTGCTATAAACAGCTCGTCAGTTGCAATACCTCGGACAGAAATATAAACAGCTCTATGTGGTAGCTCATCACTAAGGCATGAAACACAAAGGGCTCTATCAGATCCCGTGACATTCTTGAAAGTACCAAGCGGGCATTCCTGCATAGACACAACAGAGGAATTACAAAAAAAAGGGGGGGGGATTCACAGACAATACATTTCCGAATTTAGGGAAGGAAAAGCAATGGAAACCCACACAATTGGAAATGATAACAGACTGACGATAGGAAAAAAAGAAATGACCACCCCCTCCATCCAGGAAGTTCTTTCTTTGCCCTTCTTTCAAGCTGATTCAAGAACCTTATACAAAGAAAAGTTTATAGATACTATTGGAAACTTACCTCACAGAAAATCCCATAAAGACCTTTTGGGCATGGCTTTCCAGACAAAGTTCCACTTCCGCCACTACCACCTTGCTCTCCACCCAATCCACCCCTGAAGAACCAGCACACATGACATAAATACAATCAAAGGTAAATACTGGAACCACTGTTACAAAGTTAAGTCAACAACTGTACTGGATTAGTAATTGATCTGAAGGTCGACCAAGAGAACCTTCATGTATTGCTCACCTCCAGCATAACTTATTTACAATTACTTGGACGATTTTCCCATCAAAAGGGAACACATTTAAAATAATCAAAACAAATTCATGAAAAATACTCAGTATTTTCATACTCAGTATTAACTAGAGCTGTCAATACGGGCTGGCTCAACACAGCCTAGCTCAGCCCACTATGACAGGCCTCAAAATGGTCAGCCCAGCCCTATATGGGTCACGGGACCCCACGGGTCGGCCCACCTTTTTTAAAATTTATTTTTTATATTTTTTAAAATTTAAATTTTAACCTACAAACTTAATAACTTTTGACATTGTTCCAATAGATTACTATAAACACAAAAAAAAAGAGGACAATACTTCATCTATTAAAAGTCAATACTCAAAACAAACTACTCAAAAATATTTTCAAATATCCAGCACTAACAAATCTTCTTCATCAAGCACGTTTGAATCCTCCTGTGAAACAAAAATGTCTTAACATCTTCATTTCATCTAAATATATAATTATATGCGATGTTAATTAGTTGTTTATCAAGAAATAACTAAAATTGTAAGAACAAAAAGTATTAAATTCACATAAAAATATTACTGGTTTGAGATTGAACTACTCTTCTTGTTATTTTTAGTTCCCTGTATTTTTTTTCTATTCTTCATATTTTAATTAAATATGTTTATTAAACCCGCGGACCGCGGTCAAGCATCATGGGCCACAAGCTTAATTGGACTGGGCTTAAAAGCCTCATTTTTAAATGGGCTCCCAAAATCTTAGCCCGCGCCTATTAAATCACGGGCTGGGTTGGGCCAGCCCAATGGGCCAAGCCCATATTTACGGCTTTAGTATTAACCACTTGCTAATCGCTCCTAACAGGCTCACACTATATAGCATATAGATATAAACCAATAGATAGATGCTTCCTAGAAATAGATTTGCAAAAATCACAAAAGGACGTGTGGGATACCCGAAGCAACCACAACAGAATTATTTGTAATACCTTTAATTTAATAACTTGTCAGTCACAGAGATCTTAAATGCATTCATAGGATCCATCCTGTAAAAATGTATTAAAAGCCACAAAAAAAACCTTCTAATCCAGTCTCTAGCTTTATCTCCTAACTGGATGTTAGACCAGCTAAGCAACCGCAAAGAATGAAGCAGCAAATTGCACTTGAGGTTCTGAAGTTGTTTGTGGCCATCAGGCCCAATAACAAATGACTCATTGATGCAACTAATAAACCAACATCCATTAGAATTTGAAATCAGATGCTCAGGAAGTATCATAAGCAATGTAATGACATACTTCCAAAGAGAACAATGAAAAGTGAGGCTACAACTCTATCTAGTCATTGAAGTGAAACTATGTATCTTCATGTTATAAGCAGAGAGAGAATTTGACAAGAAGTATCAATTACATAGCAAAGTAATCCGAACAGCAGCAAAAGAATGCAAACACAACAAGACTTAACATTTGAATTTGTCAGGTCTAGCTATTTGCATCTATTGATAGTGCAATAATACAGACTCGAAAAAATGGTTTATGAATTCAGGGAAACAAGATTGCATCTTTCAATGGCATTACCAGTAGGCTAGAACACGGAATGAAGGACTGTTTACTTCAGCAATTTCTATAGTACAATAACTAGACTAGAAAAAGATGCACTAAGATGACTACACAAGTTATCCATAACTTATATCAAATGAACCGTGCATATCCCAAAGTACGCAACTTAACAATAGCACAACTTGTGGAAATAAAATTATTAGTAATATGTTGATTCATAGCTGCACAAACCTTGTATAGATGCTCCCATTTACAGTTGCTATTGGCTGATACACATCTCCAGTAGGAATATCTGACCAGTGAAAGTGTATTCGTCCACCACCTCCACCACCACCACCACTGGAACTGCTACTACCTCCAAGGCTTGACATGGTGCCAGATTCACCAAGATGGAGTGATCTCAAGAACAATAGAATGCTTCCACCGGATCCACCTCCAGGCCCTATGTACTGATCTCTAGTTAGATAACCTTTCTTCCTGAAGCTTTCTTCAAAGCTGTCCCCGTCAGAGTCAACTTTGCCTTTAACCGACAAATACATCAGGGGATGCTCCCATGAACCCATTACTGCATTTGGATGACAGCAGAAAAAAGAGAAACAGAGGAAACAGATTTATACTGTACCCAAAGATAGTGCAGTGACAAAGCATTAAAAACAATAATATGTTTTTCACAGCAACTGGCCAAGCAGTAGCATGTAATGGGAATCTCATGAATGAGTAAAGCATCAGGACAACATTAAGACGAAAACTGATATAGCTTGATGAGTCACAGGAATTCAAGCCAAAAACCTTTTTTTTAAATCAGGTAAGGTAAAATTCCATTAATAGGAGTATCCAGAGGATGCAAAATCCGATTCAAGCAAAAAACTTACACTAATACTGGCTTTAAATAGGTAGAAGCACACGGAAGTTGACAAGGTTAGAGAATTTGTTGCACACGTGTTAAGACATTTGAAAAAATATGCATATCACATTTTATAAAGAATGCTTTCTTGCTCGTCAACACTTCAGTTTGAATAATGAACAGAGCTTGAATAAGGAAGTGAACTAGAGGAACATTATTACATTTCTTAAAGCTTTCTGTCCAAAGCAGATTCTTTAGAAACAAGATGGTTGGTTAGGAACAATCCAATAGATCATCTCATACACTCTCCCTTCCCTCAGCAAAGAGAAACAATCGATCATTTTATCAACAAAATTGCTTGGACCTAGTAGAGAACGCAACTAAAAGCTGGAGATTGGAGAGAATCAGTAACGAAAGGAAGGCGACATGGCAGATCACATCTACTTGTCACCGTTAGGAGCATATGGAACAAATGGAATAGGAGGTCATTTTGTAATAGTGAGAATGATGTAGAAAGCATGAATAGATCTTTGTTATTGCACATGTACCTTTGGTAGAAGACAATGTATGACTCAAGCAGAGTGACACACACATCTTGTATGTATTTTCGGACACTGAATTGGTGCTTATTAATGAAGCATTTGACTTATCAAAAAAGAGTTCTGGGACCTTGGAAGGGAAGGAAAAAGGGACTAGAAACAATGGAAGAAGAAGCATTAGATGCAGATACCAAAATCTGCTGTGTTTGGAGAATAAGAAGACCCCAGAGCTTCAATCAATGAACACTCTACTATGCCTGCAGACTATACAAAACATCTGTAACTATTACTTAATTCAAAAAATGAGTAAATAGCAGTGTTACATGCGCGACGGCTCGAGAGAAAACGTGGACAAATATTACCACCCTTTTGGTAGCTAGTCAATTATGATGGATGGTGCAGATTCTGTTTGGAATATAGTGGACGATGCCCACTACAGAAAAGGATGTGATTTTTAGCTGGGGTTTCTGACAAAGGAATAGAAGATGTCGAGCATGTGATGAAACCCTTTTGGATATCGTGTGGGTATAAGAAAAAAGGAAGCTTGTGAAAGTGTGGAAAATAGTTTTGTACTGAATGCTGGTTTCATGTTACTGGTTAAAGCTTGGTGTACCAACAGAGTTCTTGTAAGTATAGATAAGCAGATATTATTTGTAAAGAACCATATGTTTGTGCAGGTCATCTACTTCTTTATACCATTCGTATAGCAGGAGAATTTGAATAAGATGTATCTTTCTTCCAAAATTTTAGTAATTTCGGGTGATTAATCCATTCAATAAAATCTAATTTTTTATCAAACCAGGATGAATGCGGAGTTGGTCTGACCTCTCAGCTGAATGTAAGACTTAGCTGATATGGTTGCAACAAAAAGAAGTGGCATTTAAAACTGTTGTCGGCTTAACATTTAAATTTGGCATTACAAAGCTTGCATTGTTTTTTTTCACCGGGCCCATGGCATGCCATGATAATTATTCTACTTCTTAAAGAGGAAAATTCAAGATCATATGAAGAATTCCACCTTCAGTACAAAATTAATAAAGCAAAGATGTTTATCCAATTTGTTTCATTACCAAATCGAGTTGATCAACCATCCATAGGCTGTCACTTGTCATATACAAAAAGATAAGCTAGCACAGGGAAGAAAGCGGAAGTTGGGGAAGATGAATCCAACTTACCCAAAACACCACCACCAGCTGTTGATCCAGCTAGGCTACTATTCCCACTTCCACTGCCAGGTTCACATGGCAAATTGGGATTTCCATATGTGATGCCACCCCCAATGCAGCTTCCATTATAATATCCATATCCGCCTTCACCACCATGACCAGCACCACTGCCAAGACCATTGCTTAGAACTGATCCTTTGCCTACTCCTCCAATGCAGCCTGTGGAGATGACACAATGGAACCGATGAAACAATGAGGTTACATAATACATTCTGAGAAAGTATAATGTCGTCGTTTGATTTGTTTGACAATTCTAACATTGAAATTTTGCATCTAAATGTGAGCTTTTTTCTTTAAGGCAATTTGACCTTTCTCTCACAGATAAATTTGAACTGTCAAAGCAATGATAGTACAGTATTTCTCAATCACTAAAGAAATTAAACCCTGCCTTGAGAAAAGCAATATAAGATAAGGGTTACATTGAAAAAGTTAATATGACAGCATTCAAATATAGATTGAAGGAAATTAAGAACAGACCCATCCCTGATGTGCTAATAATTCCATAAGGTTGCACATCTACAGTCCTTGCTCTGTGGAAATGAACAACAGATCCTTCTATGAGGCCTTCAACAAGGATATCTTCAACTCGGCAGATCTGAAGATAAAGGGAGAATAAGTGCACGGTACAATCAAAACACACATCATGCAGAGATGCCTGTTTTGATACTGGCAGAAAATAGCACCTGTAAAGTGAATGATAGTGAAGAATTCACGTTGCAGTCTTCTGGAGGGTGGAGCAATTCAAAAGGACAACCTGGACTATCACAGTTCAACTTCGGTTTCCTATCAAGCACCAAATATCCCATTAACAAATCAAAGAAAGGTTCTTGGAAAAGAAACAATAGGGGGAGCGAACAAGTAATTAGGAACTCACACAGCATCAGCTGTCGCATTTCGTGAAGGACCACGCAAAACCGACCCTGGTCCAATCTGTACGCAGTAAGAGAAAAGTAGGCAAGAAATAAATAAATAGATATGATATATAGAAAGAAAAAATGGTCAACCCAAACTACATATAAGGCCCGGAACTGGAATACCAAGTTCCACAGGAGCTGAGGCAGAACATAGATCAGGTGAAAACCTGAGCAAAGACTAAGCTCAGTTACCACCTTGCTAGTGAAAAGAATTGGAACAGTAACACAGATACCCAATGCAGACAGACATATATATCTTGCATCTGATATTCATACAAAGACGACAAGGGAGAAAGAAATTACTACACGCAATTTGAAAAATCCATATACTGATGTCAAAAATACCACAAAAGATCAAGTGACCAGGAAAAATCAAGTGTCGAAAGAAAGCAAGTATACCTAGTTAGGAATCTATTACACATCTCCTATAAAAGCAGAAACAAAAGGATGCAAAACAAGATTTCTGCTCACATTGACGCTGTAAAATAAGGACAGGACCAGTCTTTGAGCTTCAATAGCATCTCCTGATCCAGATAAATTCAATGACCCTTGGCCATGAACTCCAAGATTTGCATTCGAACGAATTTGAGATGATTCCTGCATAAGATGGCACGTAGAGGACATCTCAAAATGAACAAGTACGCGAAGACAACCAAGAAAAACAAGCAATGGAAAAAGAAAGAGCACCTTAAGAACAATTAAGTTACTAGCCTCAAGCATTGTTGTCTCAACATTTTGGTCTCCACCACCATCAATTATCATTCTCGAATTCCACATCAAAAACATTTTGACAGACATACGTAGCGCTCCAAAAACCTGAAAAGAACAAGTCAGATAACATTCACTGCCAAGGTTTCAGAAATACGCTAATACAAGACACAGCACTTAAGGACAATGAGTATAAGATCTGCAATATAACCATGCTTCTAGAAGCACAGTGAAGAAATTTAAGCCAAAGAACCAAAAGAAAGCATAAAATCACAGAAGCAAAACTGAGGCTGGCTGAAGTAGGTATTTTACCCTACCGTATCAAAAAAAATAGGTACAAGAGCATACAACATGAAGGGAACAGCAGCAGCAAGATAGACCAGACATCGTGAGTGAATAAAGCTCCAACTTCTCTTTCATCCTAATGAATAATTTTGACAACTCTTCCTTAAAACCTTAATGACGATAGAAACATTAATCTACAATCAAATAAGGAACAGCATTCAGAGGATCCCAAGTCATTGGTTGCTTATGACCCCAAATAATGAAGGAAAGAGAAACTATAAACTCTCCTTTTGATTCTACACATGCAAATCTTTTCGAAATAAAAGAAAAGGATGCCGGACCACAGTTTCAGAATAGGTGCCACGCATTGCAAAAAACTAAGAGTCATCCCTGCTATTATTATCCTTTTTTCAGTAAGCAAAATAGCAAAAATCTTAGGTTAATAACCGAAGGTAGAGTCCTAAATCATTTTGACATAGGTAGAACCCAAATCATGTAAAACTAAACATAGAAAGTTCTCAAAATAACCAACTCAAGATAATTTTCAATTTATATTCAGGGAGCTACTTGACAGCCTCAGGCATCTACACTACAAGGAGAGAGACCTTATTTTATTACAAGGAGGCTCTTATACAGCAGCATGAAAAGAAGGTAACAAAGCTAGCGTCACCTGCTTCAGTCTGGAACTTTTCCCTTCGTATAAGATTACCTTTATGCTTTTATATGACAGTGTCAGAAAATGCAAGACTACGAGGAGACATTACGGTTAATGGTTGGTCAAGCTGTTATTAGAGTACAACTACAGCACAACAGCGGGGAGACCTTACGCTTAGCTAAGCTGTTTTCCAACTTCTGTGAAGTAGCTTTAGCAAACACATGCAATATGTATTGCATGTATTGATGTTTCCGGTGGTCAATGTAAGTAATGCATCAAAGTTGACGCTCCAAATTACAGCTATAACATCATTCAAGTAGAAGAAAAGAAGAGTAGAGGCACAAGCTAGAGTTTAACAGTTAAGACTCTATGAAGACAAGCGTAAATGAAAAACGGATGTGAAAAAGACTTTCCAATTGGAATATTGCATGAACACTTCTATAGATCACCAAAAGAAATGGCTTAAGGAGACACTACAACCGCTATAAAACAACAAAATCTGTATTTGCAAGGAGATTCTACCGCTTACCTTAATGACAGAATCACTCATCAAAAGCTCCTCTGCCAATAATTCAAACTCTGACATCGCATAACGTGCCAGCCCAAAGCTCAGTGCTCCATTACACAAAAGGCTGATTTGACCTTGGACCTATATGAGAGAGAGAGAGATAAGATACTCATATAACCCAAAAACAGAAGGAAGCTGGAGAACCACTACAATGCTTAGGCAGCTAAGTTTCCCAAGGCATTTCATTGTCGCCTCAAGGTGAAAAGAAACCCCTTGGCTTGTTTGGCTTTTCAAGGAGCGAAAGTAAAAGAATTACTGTAAGCTTCTGAATAATAAAATTCTTCACTTCAAAAGGGTGTTATAAAGATAATTTTAATGAAGAGCTCTATAACTGGAAAAGCAAAAAGGATTGGAGTGCTTTGTATCACTTTTATTCTATCAGAGCCCTTGGACCCCCATTGCAGCTCTTGGGGGTTTCATCTTTCTATCATATACATGTTCCTTTCACATGTAAGGAAATCAAGTTTTTCTTAGATGAAAGAAGTTAGTTGTCAAGCTAATTTAACCTTTTCAGATTAAATTCCCACCCTGTGACATGTAGAATCTAGAATGAAGATGAGTTGATAATTTTGGTGCATAACTCAATTTCAAGATTTATGTCATTATCTGTACAACTTAAAAGCATCGGTAAAACATCAGAACATAAAACAAAATAAAAAAAGGGAAACCAGAACAATCCCTTTTCTTCATTGTAAGATCCATGTGAAGAAAATCAATGAGGACAAGTTAAAGATGCCTAACCAAGGAAACACAATGCAAAGCCATGAAAACTAACGCAACCAAGGAAAATAAAGCATTAATTGCAAAACAATACAGCAATCATTTACACTCTGTTTGGACCATTGCCCCCGTCGTTTTATAATGTATTGTATCGTTCCATTTTATGAATACAATGTTTGGATAGATTGTATGGTTTGCTATTGTTAAATAATATTTTGCTGTTTGGTTAGATTATATCGTACTGTACTATAGTACTGTACTATAACTGATAAATATACTAAAATACCCTCAATTGTTTAAATATCAAATTTATCAAAAATTATGCATAAAAATAATTTTAAAAAACAAAACAAAAGGCAAAACACCTTAAGAAAGGTGAACAAAGGAGCGAGACAGAAGAAGGCAAAAGGAAGGAGCACGGCTAATTAGGATTGAGTTAAAAGTAAATTAAGAGAAAAAATAAAACAGAAGGCAGCAAAGCATCTTTAAAGTTGGTGGCAGAAAAAAAAAAAGTAAGTTATAGATTGGAGATTTGAAATTAAAATAGAAAAAAAAAGTAAAGGGTAAAATAGAATTATGGAGTAATAAGTTAGGGCATAATTGAAAAGAAAAATAGGAAACAATCCCACCACACCAAATCGGTTGTTTCAAAAAAGAGGACTTTTCATTGTTCCGGAACAATTGATTTAACAATAGAATAAACCTATTTTAATGAAACAACCAATACAAACATTATTTTGGGATAACAATACAATACGATACAACAGGAACAACCATCCAAACAAGTTGTAAGAAACATACATAACATCCTGAGGCAAGAGTTTGATGTGCATAAAATAGAATAAAGGAGTAGGAAGGGCCTATCTTACAAAGAATAAACAACAAAATTTCTCATCATAACCAAGGAAAATATAACTTCTCTATGATGCTTCACTCAATAGATTCAACGTCAAGTAAGTTCAACCAATCGAGGTTACACATATATTTACTCTCACGAAAAACCGAAAAAGGAAAATTAAGATGCACTGCACCAACCTGAACACGACTCCACAGCAAGGGGACAGCAGCTTTAGCGTGGTTGCGAATATAAACATTTGTCAGTAGTGGCTGAGGAAGATCCAAGAGAAGTGTGTCTGTAGAAGTTGATTTATTGTGGTTGCTGACGGTAAGACTGCGGGGGACATTATCATAGAGAGTTCCAGCTGCGCCTGCATTTTCTGGGCAACCACGACTGCTTCCTCCTGCATGCAGAAAAATGGAGGTTGCATTGGCTTTAGTACCATCTGAACAAAATAATAAATAAAAGTAAGAAATGTTCAAGCGGTTTACCTATCCAAAGGCCACAATTAACTACTTACGAAGCCCATATGATAAGGTTTTTTACCACAAGCATTTCTAGAGTAAATCTTTCATCAAGACAAGAGATAATGCATCCTGCTAAAGGAATAGTTGCTATGTAGACATAGCTAATGTTTAACACAGTATGGTGCAAGTTAAAATCCAAAAGCACTAGAGGCCAATTCTCACTTCATCATTCATCTTTGGAATAGCCCTAGAATTTTCCATGGCTTAATTCCCTTGCTCAACTATGAGCGGGAATTGGGAAGTTATCACACTTCACATAAAAAATGTGTGAAGTTAGAAGATTCTTAAACAAACAAGGTAAATAGCCCTACCATACGCAAAGATTTCTGGTTCGTCGTGTCTACTAAAAATATCGACAGAAACTCTTCCACCACCTCCACCAGCAAAACCATCACCTCCACAAGCGCTAATTCTACCGTTTCCAGTCCTGCATTTGGTGAGAAAGAAAAGGTTAAATGGCAGTGCAGGTACAAGCATTTGACTCTTTTTGCAACTTAAGACGTACCAACAACCGAGCAAGGTAATTACAATTAAAATTTCATGAAAACCACTGTGTCCCCGGCAATAGGGTAATTGTGTATAAACATGAAATAACATGTTGTATAAGATAGCTGCTAGAGTCATGGAAGGGCTAATGTATTATATTATATTTTTATCCAGATTCTTTTGTTAAAGAAACCTTGGGGCGTATTACCAACACATTCATTTTTTGCTTCTCATCTTCACTAGAAGCAAAAATCGAACCAATAGAACTAATAATCAAATGACATAACTTTTTCGTTTTCATTACTGATTTACTTATATGGTCACCACACAGCAGCACCCATTCTATTGAAATAGTTCTTCAGTAGAGATGTTCCACCAAGTACCTGTTTTCTGATCGTATTATAATTCCTGTTCCTATCCTACCTGACCTCTCTACATTCTTGGAAACTCATAAGCTTGTCAAAGCAAATCCCCAATTCTATTACTCAACATAATTGAGAGCAGCTCATCATACTAATAAAATTTATTTGAATAAAGGCTCTATCACTTCAGCTACTTCTGCTTGACAAGGAAGGGGATCCGCAATCACCAGAGACACTGATAAGTAAGTAGCTCCTAAGTAGCTATCATGCATGGAATTTGGAAAAAATCTGGTCCATCTCTATTTGCACTACCTATTGCAAAGTTTCCAAGTCAGCCACTTGGGCTTCCATTTCAAATGTTTCAAAATTACTCTGATGGCTGAAAGTGGAAAACAGTAACTCATAACTGCTGATAATCAGCAGATGGGGAAAGAGAACAATAGGAACCATCCAGGAAGACAAGGGAAAAGGATATCAATGCATATATAGCTATTCAAAGAGTAACATAAATGCGCATTGCAAGTTTGCAACAGGTCAAGCATTCTTTCATACAGTAGGTTTCTACCGTTTGTCTCTTTCAGGTAACCTTTTTCACACAATTTTTGCAAGTGAACCTTCAGCAATTATAGCTTTTACCTTTTCATCATAAGAGAACTTTTAATAGGCTAATGAAAGAAAGTTGATGCTGGCAGCAAGTTGGTGGTGCCTGCCACTTTGAAAGTCCATGAAAATCATATTCACTACACATCTGCCAAAATAAAAGAGCTAGCAAGCATGGACACCATATCTCAGGCAGCAAAGCCATACTAATATATAACACCAACACCAATTCAAGTCCACTCGCACTACGGATGTTTTTTTGAGTCCAATACCAACCCAGCATGTCCAATAGCTTTTTGAATTTTTCAATTCATGCCAGCCCAATAGACAACAATTCGTCACTAGTTCCTTCCATGCTCTTTTATTTTGTCAAAAGCTTGCAAGGAACAAATTTGGGGAGGGGGGGGGGGGAGTAAGAGAGAGAGAGGAGTTGGGTCTCTCTGGAGCTGTGGAGCAAAAGAAGCTTGTGAAAAGACAAACAGAACCAACAAGGAAATAGACCAAAGAGGACTAGAGATGCACACATCAAATGTCGTATTCCATTTTCTTTTCTAACATGTTGCTATTTTAGAACCTTTTTTTGTCTTTTGAAAATGTATTTAGAATCTTTTGTAGAATGACCCTATCCATTTTGATGTCAAATATTATGAAATTGATCTTTTTTTAAAGGAAAAAAAATAAAAAATAAAAAGATTAATTTCATAAAAAAAAATTGAGAAGGTAACATGATCAATTTCATAATATTTGACATCAAAAAATTGATCATTCAAGAAGACACCTTCGAAATTGATGCATTATGTAAGAAGTATGCAGCATGTGTCCTCCAAATTTTGAAATTTCCATGTATTTAGGTGCATGTATCTATTGCTTAGCACAAGAGTGTCCACCCCCACCAACAACAACAAAAGTAGTGATATCCCACAAAGTGGGATCTGGAGAGAGTAGATTGTACGCAGACCTTACTCCTACCTTACGAAGGTAGAGAGGTTGTTTCCGATAGACCCCTGCTCAAGAGAAAAAACTAAAAAGGAAGCAGAAACAACAAGTAGTAACCATCGCAAGCAAAGGTGATGTAAGGACAGAAGCAAAAGAAACGACATATAGTAAAAGAAATATGCGGATACGAAGAAATGAAAATACGAGACTTAACGCTAATGAGACCGGGATATAAATAAGACACGCCTACTTGACCACTACCCTAATTCTCAACCTCCGTACCTTGCTCAACGGTCATGTCCTCAATAAGCTGAAGTAGCCCATGAAATGCCTAATTACCTCTCCCCAATAATACTTAGGCCTACCTTTACCTCTCCCCCCCACCCACCCACCCACCCACCCAAACAGCCAACCTCTCACCCATGGCGCCAATTAGGGCTGAGTCAACTAACTAACCCGGGGAATTTTCTTGGTTATAGTATACCTTATTATATTGCAGGTTTTGATCATAATAATTCACACCACACACTACAAATGTCAACTTGAATGCCAACTATATCTTGTGAATGTGCTAAAGCAAAAGCATATCAATATATGATTACATGATCAGTTGATGTTCACAAGGCCTTCAGCCTCACAAAGGAACATCATTCCCCTACCCACTTGCTAGATGCATTCTCTATGTCAATGAATTTACTTGAAAATCGAATGGGGAAACCTTACAGCAGATATTAGATTACCATTTTATTCAAATACAAGACATGAAAACTTCAAACAAGAAGCTTATTCCTGATACTGGAAGTCATTAGATTACCATTTTATTCAAATACATGAAAACTTTAAACAAGAAGCTTATTCCTGATACTGGAAGTCATCATAATACTGAATTCAGCTTAGCACTTAAAGTCAACACTGTATTTCTGAAGCTTCAAGTCTAAAGATGCTAGGATACATTTTTGGAGGCCTTGAGCATCACGTTCCATGCGCTCATCTTTTATGAGGCACTTCCTAGATGCCTCAGTGATATCAAAGAATTGACTTGAATAATTACACAGGAGTAAACAAATCAGAGAATCAGGATGCCTTTCAATTCAAGTAAAGAACATGACAGCTTCAAGGAAGCTAACTTTTAAAGAAAGTTTACCACAAATTATAACACCCAGCCCCAATAATGCATGTGATTATCTGCATTTGATGTATCAATCTTTTCATTTGACCTTTTCCATTCTTTAATTCCTCCACCATCCCTCCCTCAGCGGCAACCACTACCTTCTTTTGATGTGTGACATCAAGTACCAAAGCAACATGTTCGTTCCATTCTTTGTTTCTTTGTTTGAAAGGTAAAAGTTATTTAATTCCTCTGTATAAGTGAACTTTTGTTCCATTCTTACAAAATGCTTTTTTATAAAGAAAAGAATTTTATTAACGATGAGGGAAAACCACGTATAAAAGTCGTATAATAAAAAAGAACCTACACCGCAATATGGTTCTCTACAAGGTAACCGAATCATTTATACACACAGGAACCTCATGGGTACACCAAAAAGCAACTAGAAACAAAAGGCTATTTTGCAATTTGATCAAATCACTCTCTACTCATTCAAGAGTTCTCATGTTACTCTCTTTCCATAAAAGAGACATAATGGCTAATGCTAACCAATTCTTATGAAATATCATATCTATACAAATATATTAGGACAGTTTTAACCACGTAGCAAACTTAGCAAAAGCTGTACTGGCACCAGGTTGGTTTAGTGGAGTGGCATTGCAAAAGTCAAAAGCTCAATTCCTTAGAGCATGTGGAAGTAACTAAGGAACTACCATTCAATATGTAACATTTAAATCCATTGTCTTATTAAGGACATGACAGTGGATAGGAAGTTGTGGAGGTCGAGAATTAAGGTGGAAGGTTAGTAGGTAGTAGAGCTTTCTGGCTGTCCTTACTGATAGTTTTAGTATTAGTCTCATTTAGTGTTATTCTTATTTTATAACCGTGGTACCCGGGCTGGCTTGTGCGCACCTCTCATTTAGTCTGATTCTTGGTTGTCTATATCCATCTAATGTGATTCTGCTTCGCTTCTGTTACTATCTTCTTTGTTTTTATTGCCTTTTCCATGTCTTTTTCATTACTTTTCCTTTGCTTTGTTGTTGTGACGATGTTGAGTCGGGGTTCTATCGGAAACAACCTCTTTATCTACACAAGTAGGGGTAAGGTCTATGTACACACCATCCTCCCCAAACCCTACTTGTGGGATTCCATTGGTTTTTTTGGTTGTTGTAGGTGGTGGTAGTGGTGTCTTACGTTTGTTCTTGAGCTTCATAATGCTTTCCTTTCTTCCTTTCAAAATTCTCTGATTTCTTCTTTGCATATCACCCACCAGACTGCTGCAGGAACAGTGTTCCAGAAGAATAATTAACGAAATTCTTATCTCCACGTGCAAGAGGGAGATTTCTCTTTTAGGTATGAAGGAAAAATAAGTTGCCGTTTTCAAAGCGAAGGTCATGTCAGTGTTAGGTTATCATCAGTTGTTCATGGTACATAAGCTTTTTCTATTGGGTGTATAGTTTTGAATAGATCTCTAAGTTTCACTTTTGAGTTTCAAGGGGTGTTTAAGAATGTTAAAGAGTTAGTGTAAGCATGTTACAATTAAAGTAAAAGAAGAATTAACTCTTTTAAGGCTCACCGTTTAAGAAGAATTAAGTCTTAAGTTGGAATAATCCCACATTGGAGAAATATCATATGTGTCTCTTCATTAAGACCTATAAGGAGGTAGAACAGCTTCGGAATTTACCTGTTACCAAATAAAGATGCACACCTTGTACTCATCAAATTTCAAGTAATGGATATTTCTCCTCTCTTATTTTCTCATGGTATCTAAAGGTCACATATAAAATATTTGAATCTCTGTTTTGATCGACCGAAATCTTTGAATTCCAAAATCATCCAAGAGAAGTATCTATAACTACCATGCGTAAATAGTAAAAGGAATCTTTCAACTACCTATGACTTCAGAATTTTTTTCTTTTTGGAAATAAAATGACTTCAGAAATATTTATATAATCAATATTTCATCTTCCTTTTTCAGTATGCACACTTCAATCCAAAATTTTAATAGTAGTCTATATCTTGACAGAGAGTATGCACATGATGTCCCAGCAACGTGGAATTCTTTCTCATCATGAACACCAACCTCAGATGTGTCTCCTCCTTTCTTTTCACTCTTGTTTTCTAGCTAAACAGGATATTCAGATAAGATAAACTTACTGCCTATCATAGGCTACCACGAAGGGCCCCAAGAAGCACGCCTCCAACCCTAGTGCAGTAATGTAGGATGATCTACTCCTGTTTCACTTGAGCCAATAGCAAGAAATTCTGCAGCTCGTGTATTCTTTCATCTTCTACTTACTGGGATTATTCCTCATGATAAATCAACTTATAGCTTGTTTGGTCAAGCTTCTCCAAGGCCAAAGCACTTTTGTTTTATAAAAAAAATGCGTTTTTCAAAGTTGAATTGTTTGGCCAAGCTTTTGGAAGAAAAAAAAAGTGCTTTCGAACAGAAGCAGAAGCAGTTTGGAGAAAGCTTCTCCCCGAAGCACTTTTTTGTAAAGTGCTTTTGAGAAAAATGCACTTTTATACAACAACAAACACTAATTGTTACTCAGATGTGCTTTTTAAATCAATTAGTCAAACACAAACTGCTTCTCACCAAAAGTACTTTTTAGAAAATGCTTTTTCGCTTCTCAAAATAAGGTGATTTTAGAAGATTGGCCAAACAAGCTATTATTTTGATCCATTCAAGCATGATTCGTCAAGCCTAATTACATGTATCTGCCTAACATTTTTCATTCTGTAGAAACAACCATGCGCATCCAAGCACAGTCTCTTATAAAGCATGATAAATTCAGTATAAGCACATCTCACAGTGATATGATACCATGCATTCACTGAAAATTTTCGTTGAAACATGATATAATCATTCACAAAATATCCAGTGCAAACCAAAGGTTGATTGCAAGTCATGCAAACTACATGTTGTAGCACCTTACAAGTGACAAGCTTCTTTTGTTTGTCCCAATGGAGCAGAGTTCCATGTATTCCCTCAAAAAACAACCCTACTTTCTCCTACCAACTCATAGTCTAACACTTCATCACCAACAGAAGAAAAAAAATTCTAGCACAACACATGAACCTACTGAACATTTCTAGTAACATAAGAATAATGGCAGTATAAGAATAGCAATATGAAAGAAAATCCACATTTCTAGTCACATAAAGAATAATGGCAGAATGCCAGTACAAACTAATAATATGGAGATTTCAAGGGCACAGAAAGATACTAATACTGCTTATAATATGAATATGGAAATAAAGCAAAAGAAATATTACATCTTATAGGCTTTGATGTAGATGCTACCGCCAGAGCCGCCGCCACCTTTGACGCCTCCATCGCCTCCATCAGCCAACACACTGCCATTCACTTCAAGAAACTTGTCCACCAACAGCATTATCTTTCCACCTCCACCCCCACCATAGTCCACAACCTTACTTGTGGTCCCGCCTTTACTCCCATAACTCCATGGCAATTGCAATGTGGACCATCCATAAGCATCCCCGCCCCAAACATCCTCCTGAATCTTTTTTTCATCCGTCAAACAACACGCCCCTCGTCCCCCGTACCCTCCACCCGCTCCCTCCACTCCTTGTGGAGTCCCACTCGTCTGAGCTGGCGCTGAACCAGCCAAACCAGTGGTATTCACAGCTGAACTATTACTAAATGTAGCATTATCCGCCACCAGCTGGAATGTTCCAACTAGTATCACGGAATTCTCACCCAAAGTGAAGTTCCCAGTCACATTAATCCCAATTTCACAACCGGTAAAAGTACAATTTAAGGTCACGTTTGGAAGGACATAAAAATTTCCCTTCCCTTCTATATATACACTCTTAGTGATATTCACATTGGACACAATCTTGCAAGTTGTATCCAACGACCCAACGCCGCCGAGATCGTCCTCGCATGATACAGACGGCGGGTGTGGCGGCGGAGGTGGCGGCGCCGGCGGGGAATAGTCTTGATGGAATAGAATTAACTCGGAATCATCGTCTGAATAACCCGAAATCGATAGAGGGTTTACCAAAAATACCAAGAAAAGTAGGATAGTCAAAGCCATTGACTGATGAAAATAGTCATCACATCGGACAGTGATAAAGATCGGATTTTTGCATCGCAAATAGGGAGAAAAAAAATCCCACCTCAAAAACTCCGCCCAAAATCAAACCGTATAAAGATTAAGCTTAATACTGAACAAAACCCAGTTGGGTTTTTGTACAAAGACAGCTGTAATAACAAGTATTAATATTTGGGGGTTTATGAATATAGGAAAATTAGAATTTTTGGGAGAAGAGAAACCCTAGAAAAAATTTCTTTTTTGTGAAGGAGAAGAGAATCTCGTGGTAAAGGGGACAGAGAGGTTTGGGAGAAAAGGGTTTAGAGAGAGAGAGAGAGAGAGAGAGAGGGAAAGTGGGAAATGAGGTGAGCAAATGGGGAAAAAGGAAAAGGAAAGAGGAGATGAGAGAGCGTGGCGAGATGATGGGAGTGAGGGGTTTTGTTTGTTTAATGTGGGATAGGTAAAAGGTTTGTGATTAGGTAAGGAGTGACAAGTTTTTTTCTAAATTCTAACATTATAATTTGTACTTTCCTAATTATACTGGATTATAATTAGTAAAACTTTTCGTTAAAATATTTTGGGAAAGTATACTAAACGTGGGGTTCCTAAGATTGTAAAAGGAAAGTATTCTTATGAAAGATATATCAAGAAAAAACTCCAAGAGGGAAAAAAAGAATAAGAAAAGATTGTTGCATAAATTATTTATGATTTGTTTTGTAACCAATTTTTTTCAAATAATTAATATGTACTTATAAGAATTAACCAACTAAATTTGAATTCATATAATGTGGTTCCAAGTACAATCTTTTAGACATAATCCTTTTTTCAAATTTGAAAGGAAAAAATATATATTTATATTGTGACAAAACGAATGAATTTAAACCAACGGAAATAAAAAATTTCACACATTATGTAAGAAGAAGATGTTTGTTTGTCTCTTAAAATTTGATCTTTTTCGATCCACGAAAGAAGCCCTACTTTCCTTTCTTCCCCAACGGATAACAACACTTAAGAGAAAAGCGATGAGCATCTTCAGTATGAAGTTGTTAGCACATATGAGTGTATTCTTATTTCTTTTTTGTTAAATAAGATATTGATCAATAACTATTTAACATACCAAGATTTGTTCATAGATGTCCCATGGGGAATCAAAATCATGGCTTGTAAAAAGTAAAAATATTACAAAACATAATAGTGATATTGTCACGACACTAATTCTCACGTTCGGGACTGTGATGGAACCTAATATTTTACTTGCTAGGCAAGTCAATATTGAACAATCAATCTATTTTTTAACAGTTTATATTAAAAATGAGAAAGGACTAAAATAACTGTAATAAATCCAAAGTAAATTATGGAAACTATAACAACTAAAATATCTGATATAACTCTGGACCCGGTGTCACAGGTGCACGAGCTACTAGAATAGTACAAACAAGGGTCTAAATAAAACATAAAGTTATTTGAAGAAAGTACACAACTAAATAAAAGGAGAGGACTCTAGAAGTTGCGGACGTTGAGCAGTTGTACCTCAAGTCTCCGCAAAATTGTCCAATCCGAGCATGCTAATAACTGTCGCTGGGACCGACTCCAAAATTTGTATAAGAAGTGCAGAGTGTAGTATGAGTACAACCGATCCCATGTACGTTATAAGTGTCGAGCCTAATCTCAACACGCAATATATACTAAAGACAAAAGAAGAAAATGTAGGACAAAATAATACATTTAACCGAAGATAATATCTACAACCTCAAGAAATAAACGAATGACAGTCATAATTGTGAATTCGTAGAGTTTCAAATGAAAATACACACAACCAACACATCTCACGGAAATAGAAATACATAGGTTGTTGCAGCGTGAAACCTCATCCCACCCGTACAACACAATCTTCCCTTATTCCACAGTAACAATATCAACAATCATAATAAATATATTTGTAGTGCGCACTCGATCCCACTATATAACATATTCAGTATCACAATTTAACCTTATTTCACCGTATCAATCCACCTTTATTTCACTTGTCGCAGCTTACAACCGGATCTCACCATATCATTGCAAATTTATCAGTATTTCTCCATGTCAATGCACTATTATTTTACATGTGGCGGCGTGCAACTCGATCCCACCATATCAGTACATTTATTCACTGGGTACAATTAAATCCATATGCAAATCACAAGAACCTCTAAAACTGATGAATATAAAAGCTATAACATAAAGGAAACCTTGTACCGCATGAAAATTCACATATGAAATACTATACGGTAAAATAAGTCCAATAAATAATAATTAGAAGGTGCGAGTATGTCAATTAAGGCAAATAACAGCAAGTCATGAAAGCATGAAGAGTTATAACATTTTTAATAGGATTAACATTGATTAACAAGTAGCACCTAAAGCATGGAAGGCATTTAGGGCACATAACAGTTAAGGCAGGGAAATAGATAATTAAGAAAAAATAAAAAATCAGGTAAACAAGTAATATAAGCACTCGGCACCTCGCATATACACGCAACATATGAAATTTACACAGCACATAGTTCGAGGGTTCCTAATTCCCTCAAATCAAGGTTAAAATCAACATTACGTCACTCCGTAGTCAACTCAGAGCTATACCGGACCTTTCCCCTAGAATCCGCCTTCAAATCACTTGTATCTAACCGCAATTGATTCAATAATATTAAATATTGCTAAAGAAATCAATTATAATGCATAAATTTAGAACTCCCACACTTTTCCCCCAAATAGTCAAAAATCGACCACGGGCCCGCTTGGAAAAAATTCGAGGTTCGGACCAAAATTCATTCACTCATTCACCCTCGAGCCCGATTATGTAATTAGATTCGGAATCCGCCCTCAAATTAAGGTCTAAATCCCTAATTTCCATAAAACCTCTTCTTCCTAAATCCCTAGTTTTTACCATAGAAGAATAAAGATTGGGGCTAGAAATTAATGAATGATGTTAGAAATAGAAGAAAATGAGTTACAGTGTACAAACCTATAAATTGATGTTGCGTTTTCCCTTCAAATCGCCTCTAGGTCGAGCTCCAATTGAGAGTTTATGAAAAAATGAAAGAATCCCATTTTTAGTTTGTTTTTAGTCACTAAGCATCAAGTCTTCTTTTCGTTCGCAATATGCAGCAGCCTAAGTGGCCTTCTCATTCGTGAGTTATCCAACGCATTCGTGAAGATTGTTCCATATGGACTTCACATTCGTGAGCCAGTGCTCTGGTGCGCATAGAAGAAACGAATGTCCCCTCCCCCGGTCTCTAAAGCTACGCGTTCGTGTGAAACTGGTCGCATTCGTTGAGGGTAAAACTCCCCCAACACTCCATGTTCATGACCCAACAATCGTGTTCACGATGAAGAAAGTCTCACCCAACCCAGATCATTCATCGCGATCACGTGAGTACCTTTGTGATCGCGAAGAAGGAAACCATATGACAACTGAAGCTAAGGAAAAACAAGAATTTTCTAAGTTCCAAACCACCTGTAGCATATCCGAAATTCACTTGAGCCATCGGGGCTCCAAACCGTACATGCACAGAAGTCCAAAAGTATTATACGAACTTGCTCACATGATCAGAATACTAAAATGATGCCTAGAACTACAAATCGAATACCAAACCAAATGAAATTTTCGAGAAAAATTTAGAATTTCTATTTTAACAACTGAATGTCCGAATCACGTTAAACCAACTATGTTTCTCACCAAATTATACAAACAGTAATAAATATTGTAATGGACTTATACCAAATTTTGAAACTAGAATATGGACCCAATACCAATAAAGTCAAGAACTGGTTGAATATTTAAAGTCATTAAACCTTTTGAACTTTCAATTTTCGATAAAAAGCGATAACTCGAGCTAGGGACCTCCGAATTTGGTTCCGAGCATACGCCCAAGTTCCAAATCATGATTCGGACCCACCTGGACCGTCAAAATACATATCCAGGTTCATTTGACCAAAACGTTGATAGAAGTAAACTCAAATGGATCTTTAAGGCTATATATCATATTTTATCATTTTTAACATAAAGCCTCTAGAAAAAATACTCGAACTGTGCATGCAAATTGAGAAAGGATTACCTATCGGGTCATCATGTTCTCCACCTCTAAAATAACCATTTGTCCTCAAACAAACATAGAAAAGTACCCGGGCTAGTGAAAAGGTGTCGATATCTACTCTGCATGCACGCCTCATACTCCAAAGTAAATGCCTCGACCGACTGACCTATTCATTACACTCAAACTGAAGGATAACTCTTTGACCTCAACTGTCGAACTTGTCGGGCTAGAATAGTGACTGACTCCTCCTCATAAGTCAAATCCTTATCCAACTGGACTGAGCTGAGATCTAACACATGGGACAGATCACTGTGATACTTTCAGAGCATGTACACATGGAACACCGGATGTACTGCTGATAAACTAGGTGGCGATGCGAGCTTGTAAACCACATCACCCACTCTCTAAAGAATCTCAAAAGGTCTGGTATACCTAGGGCTCAACTTGCCTTTCTTCCCAAAATTCATTACACCCTTCATGGGCGAAACCCGGAGCAATACCCTTTCTCCGATCATGAATGCAACATCACAACCTCTACGATCGGTATAACTCTTCTTCCTAGATTGATACGTAAGTCTATCCTAAATAATCTTGACCTTATCCAAGGTATCTTGTACTAAATCTATACCCAACAACCGAGTCTCCCCCGGCTTGAACCATCCAACTAGCGATCGGTATTACCTCCCGTATAATGCCTTATAGGGAGCTATCTGAATGCTCGACTAATAGTTGTTGTAGCCAAACTCCATAAGTGTCAAAAAGTGATCCTAAGAACCCCCGAAATCGATAACACAAGTGTGGAGCATATCCTCTAATATCTGATTAGTACGCTCAGACTATCTGTCTGTCTGAGGGTGAAATGATATGCTCAAATCAACTTGCGTGCCCAACTCATGTTGTGCTTCCCTATAGAAGTGCGAAGTGAAATGCGTACCTCGATAAAAAATGATAGACACGGGCACACCATGAAGACGGATGACCTCGCGAATATAAATCTCCGCCAATCGCTCTGAAGAATAGGTAACTGCCACGAGAATAAAATGTACTGACTTGGTCGGCTTGTCCACAACAACCCATACTACATCAAACTTCTTGTGAGTCTGTGGGAGTCCAAGAATAACATACATAGTGATACGCTACCATTTCTACTCATGAATTTCTAACTTCTAAAGCAAACCACCAGGTCTCTAATGCTCACACTTTACTTGCTGGCAATTTAGACAGAAAGATACATATGCAACTGTATCCTTCTTCATCTTTCTCTGCCAATAATTTTGTCTCAAGTCATGTTATATCTTTGCAACACCTAGATGAATAGAATAACGGGTTTTGTGGGCATCCTCAAGAAAAATCACAAAGTCCATCTACATTGGGCACACAAATACGACCATGCATCCTCAAAACTCCATCACCTCCAACAGTAACCTACTTGGCACCACCGTGCCATAGTATGTTCCTAAGGACAAGCAAATTAGGGTCTTCATATTGCCGCTCCCTGATGCGCTCAAACAAGGAAAATCAAGCGATAGTTACACGGCTAGGCTCTGAAACATCTAACCTCACGAAATAATTGTCCAAAGATTAAACATTTGATGCAACAGTGTCTTATCGACTGGAATGTATGTAAGACTTCCTATACTCACTACCTTTCTACTCGAGGCATCCGCTACCACATTAGCCTTCCATAGATGATACAAGATGGTAATATCACAGTCTTTCAATAGCTTTAACCACCTCTTCTGCCTCAAATTGAGATCTTTTGCTTTAAACAAGTATTGTAGACTCTGATGATCCATGAAAACCTCGCACGACATACCGTAAAGATAATGCATCCAGATCTTTAACGTATGAATAATGGATGCCAACTCTAGGTCATGAACAAAATAATTATTCTCGTTAATATTTACTTGTAGCAATGTTTATGCAATCATCATGTCATCTTGCATCAATATTGCACTGAGCCTCACACGAAATGCATCATAATACACCGTATAAGATCTTGAACCTGTAGGAAACACTGACATTGTAGTCAAAGTAGTCTTGAGCTTCTAAAAGCTTGCCTCACACTCGTCTGACTATTTAAATGGGGTACCCTTCTAGGTCAACCTGGTCAATAGGGGTGCTATAGATGAAAACCCATCCAGAAATCAATGGTAATAACCCGCCAAAACCAAGAAACTTCAAATCTCCATGGCTGAAGTGGGTCTAGGCTAGTTCTGAACTACCTCAATCTTTTTAGGATCCACCTGAATGCCCTCTGCCAATTGAGTCAAACCAAAACTCGTACTTTGAAAACTTGGCATATAATTGGTTATCTCTTAGAGTCTAAAGTATAATCTGAGGGTGTTGCTCGTGCTCCTCTCGACTGTGGGAATAGATCAAGATAACATCAATAAACATAATCACAAAGGAATCCAAATAGGTTTGAACACCCGGTTTACCAAATCCATAAATTTCGTTGGGGCACTCGTCAGCCCAAATGATATCATTAGAAATTTACAAAGCCCATATCGAGTCAGAAAAGTTGCGTAGGGACATCAGATGCCCTAATCTTCAACTGATGGTAGCTAGACCTCAAATAAATCTTTGAAAACACTTTGTCACCCTGAAGCTGATCAAATAAGTCATCAATCATCGGCAATGGATACTTGTTCTTGATAGTGACTTTGTTCAATTGCCAATAATCTATGAATATCCTCATCGATCTATCCTTATTCTTCATAAACAACAAAGGCGCACCCTAAGGCGAGACATTAGGTCTGATGAAGACCTTATCAAGCAGATCTTGCAACTACTCCTTCAACTCTTTCAACTATGCCGGGCCATACTGTACGACGAGGTATAAATGGGTTGAGTGCCCAAAGCCAAATCACTGTAGAAGTCGATATCTTTGTCGGGTGGAATCCCCGACAGATCAACAGGAAACACCTATGAAAACACACGAACAACTAATACTTCCATGGAAGGAACCTCCACACTAGAATTGCGAACATAAGCCAAATAAGCTAGACACCCCTTCTCGACCATATGTCGAGCTTTCATATAAGAGATAACCATATAGGTAGAATGTCGAGTAGTCCCCCTCCACTCTAATCGAGGAAACCCCAGCAAGGCTAAGGACACTATCTTGGCGTGACAATCCAATATAGCATGATAATGTGACAACCAATCCATACCCATGATGACATCAAATCTACCATATTGAGGAGTAGGGGATCTACGCTAGTCTCGAGACTCTCAATAGTAACCACACACGAATGATAGATACAATCTACAATAATAGAATCTCCCACATGTGTGGACACATACATAAGAGCACTCAAAGAATCACGAGGCACGACCAGAAATGAAGCAAAATAGGATGACACATAGGAATAAGTAGAGCCCTGATCAAATAGAAATGAAGCATCCATGTGGCAAATTGAAACAATATATGTGATAATAACATCAGATGACTCAGCCTCAAGACTAGTTGCGAAAGTATAACATCGGGGTTGTGCCCACCACTCTGAAATACATCTCTAGGATGACCTCTAGCTAGATGGCCTCTAGCTAGTTGGCCTCCACCTCTAGTTGTCTAACCCCTGCCTCTAACTGTCTAAGCGGGCGGTGTTGCAACCCAGTTCCGGAACCATGGCACGAGAACTTTGTCATGGCATGTCGCCCAATAATTTGGGATAACTCCTCCAGATATGCCCAAAACTACCACGCTCCAAACATCCATCGTGGTGGCTACTTAAACAAAAACTGACTCTAATGGGCCGAATAACTAAGGTGATATATCTGAATTGGAGGCGCACTCATAGGATCTTATGGTGCATTGAAGGCTTGTTGCCCAGTGTCATGACCCAAACCGATGGGCTGCAACGCGCACCCGGTGCCTTACTCAATCGAGAACTAACACTACGTATCTTTTATGTGATACTATCATAGGTGAATGAGCCAGAAAGGTTGTCATAAAATAACTAGAATAAAACATGAGGCAATGATTGACATAGGACGACCCAACATGATATACCAACTTATAGATATGATGTATGGGCTTATAAGGCTGACATGATCATTTATATAGTTAAAATATAGACTAGTGGGGCCGTACAAGTATCCATATACATGACATTTATCTACAAGTCTCTAAGAGTACATAAATATCATAAAGGTCAGGACATGGCCCCACCATTCCAGTCAATACATGTCTGAATCTGAACAAATAGGCAACTCCAAAGCAAATTGAGTAAACCAACACCTTCTACTAAGGTGATAGCCTACTTGGAGGACTCTCAACCTATCTATCAGGACCTGCAGGCATAAAACGCAACATCCCCAAGTAAAATGGACGTTAGTACAATATTTGTACTAAGTATGTAAGGCATAAAAATAGTATATAGTAAACATGGAAGAAAAAACTCAACTTGTAAGTCTGAATAGCTCTATGAATCGTGAAACATTTATAATGTCATGCATATGCATATAAATGTCATATCATGCATAGGTATATGTGTACATAACACCATCAAGCCTCTGTGGGCATAACATCATATCATCTCGGCCACTATGGACAAAATCATCAATGTATACCAGCTGATCAGGTGGTGGTGTTTATATAACTCCATAACATTTCCCCATACCCCATATACATATAATATACACGTATATAACGTCATCTGGTAATGAGTCAGTGTGCATGTATAAATGAATGCAATGCATGAGAAGCATGTCAATAAGATCTCTCGGAATGTCATAAGATCATTATGACCTTGATTAATATCATGAAATAAACTTTATCAACTTATGTATTTTATGAGACCCATGAATATACGATAGAATAATAGGAAACATGTGGAATCAAGATATAGGAACTCCTAGTACTATTAAGAATATAGTCATTTGTGAAAGTTGCATGTTTGCTCATTTCGTGTGTATCATACGGATCATGTTAAAAAAAGGGAAAACCTTAACATAACTTTATCGTTTGCCTAACTACAATGATGTTTCATCTCGTTAGTACTTCAGTCTACAACAAACAACAAGGGACCATTGTTAAGCTTACGGAAGCTAGAACTCAACATATATGTGCGACTAGATCGTCTACGAAAACACCTCCCCTTATTCTTTTCATTTTCCTCAAATCAAAAAACAAGACCAACATGTCCAAAATATCAACAAACACACACACATATACGTTACAATACATCACCAAAACAATCCACACTATCTCACCCAACAACCAAGTTATAACTTTCACTTTCCAAGCCTTCTCTCCTTCAAAACACATCAACCACAATAGCGATAGTATTATTAAGTTATTTCTACTGATTTCAAAAACATCAAGAATTCAACTCCAAAATAGTCTAACAACTACAACACTTTAACATGAAGTTCAAACTACTTCACAAGTTTACTATTAAAAAATCAACTAGATATACATATATGATTTTAAAAACATATAGGAGAGTTAAGCATTACCTTGCCAGCAAGAGTACTTGTCCAACTAAGCTTTACTTCAAGATCAATCAAGTTCTTTACCCCAAACAACAAAGTAGAGAAAGATAACTAGGTGATCTTGATCTTCCAAGAGAGAAATTACCTTACCAACTTGTGTATTTGGTCTTGACCCGTAGGATAACTTTGAGAGTGATCTTGGGATGATGTTTTGGATCTCCTTCATGTTTTAATATATAGATAGAGATTCTAAATTATTTTCTTTGTGAAATATCTATGTATATATTGCCCTACTAATGATCTTGGGAAGGATGGGTTGGATGCCTATCTCTATCCTTTCCCTTTTAATTTGGTACTCAAAACTCTTAAGTAGATGATGCACCTACTTGTCACCTACTTAATCAAGTAGGTATTCATATTGGTTCTTTTCTATTTTGAAACATGTATCTCATCCTCATTAAATAATTTAGAAATGTATCGAGTAGCTCAAGCAAGTAGGATGGAAAGTAAGTTGGTGAAGCATGCACGTCGGGTAGGCAAATAGCTCATTTTATTTGTCCAAAATCTCCTTTCTCATGTTTAAGTGCATTCGTCCTCAACCTAGTTTGTTTGTATGATGAATGGAAATATGGATGTAATATCATTAGATCGCTTTATATACTTTAAAATATAATATTATTTTTGAGCTTACATTAATTTACTTACAACGTACTTTCACGTATGAAAACATGGGGTGTAACACGCAGAATAAGGCACATAAAGACCACGACCCCCAGAAGCACAATGGGATGCGTGAAGCACCGACTGAAATAGCCTGGGAGGATAACCCTTACTGAAATTACCCCTTCCTCCCAATAAGGAACCACTAAAACTATTGGAATAAAGAGGCGTCTTATCTGACCCTTACCCTATGTCATATGCAAGAACCACCTCGATCTGCCAGATGACATTAGTAGTCGTCTCAAAAGAAATCTCACCCCAATCTCTTAGGTCGTTAGTATCTTGATAGGGTAAGTGAGTCCATCAATAAACCTCCTTACACTCTCTCTCTTAGTAGGAAGAAGAAGAAGAAGAATAGCATGACGCGTTAGATCCACAAAATGGGTCTCATACTGAGTGACTGACATACTGCCCTGCCGGAGACGCTCGAACTGCCTGCGATAGTCCTCCCTCAATGTAATAGGAAAAAACTTTTTTAGAAATAGCTAAGATAATTGGTCCCAAGTAAGAGGAGGCGACCTGGCTGGTCTGGTCGATACATAATCCTTCCACCATATCTTGGAGGAACCTATCATTTGAAACACAGCAAAATCGACCCCATTGGTCTCAACTATCCCTATTTTTGCAATACTTCATGGCAATGGTCAAGATAAACTAGTGGGTCCTCAGAAGGTGCACCACTAAAGTGAACTAGTAAGATCTTGGTAAATTTGTTCACTCTCAACAAGCCTCATAAGACATACGGGGCCTATCGATGGCCTGTGCCGCAACAACCAGTTGAACTACCCCAACTTGCGGGGCTACTAGAGTGTGATACTAGGGAGCCATCTGCTCCACAGTGTGAGTAGCGGGAGTCTGTGCTCCTCCCCTATCCTGAGAGACAACTTGTGCCATAGGAAATGTATCGGCCTAGGCCAGACTCTCCATAAATCCCACCAAACGGACTAGAGCATCCTAAGGTACTAGGTGACAATGAACACCTCTTGGACCTGATGTGGTCTAATAGATACAGTCTGAGCTGGAATATACTCATCAAAATCTACTTAAGGTTATACTGCTAGTACTATTACTTGAGCTCTAGGTTGAGCTTTGCCCGTGCCTCAGCCTCTGGTGCGACCTCGGCCTCGATCTCTGCCCCTCATAGGAGTTGGGGGTGGGTGCTCCGGCTGTTGTTTAGCTAAATATGTGGTGCGTGTTCTCACCATATGTGAGAGATCAAGAATAGAAGAGTTCAATCATTAATAGTTGAATAAAATTGCACGATAGAGAAGAATATATAGTGAAATTGTTTCTAAATCTTTAGCCTCTACAAGATAAGTATAGAAATACATAAGTTATTGCGGCGTGCAAATTGATCCCGCCATATATCACAATCCTCCCTTATTCCACAGTAATAATATCTACACTCATAATGAATATATGTTGAGGCACGCAACTCGATCCCACCATATAATGAAATCAGTATCATAATTCACTCTTATTTTACCGTATCAATCCACCATTATTTCACTGTATCAATCCACCCTTATTTCATATGTCGCGGCATCAACCTGATCCTACCATATCAGTGCAAATTCACCCTTATTCCTCCGTGTCAATCTACCATTATTTTACTTGATGCAGTATGTAACCCGATCATACTATATTGGTACAATTATTCACTGAGTACAATTAAATCCATATTTCAAATCACAAAAACCTCCAAAACTAATGAATATAAAGCTAAAATAGAAAGGAAACCTTGTACCACTTTAAAATTCACATATGAAATACTACACGATAAAAAGTCTAGTAAATGACAATTAGAAAGTGGTAGTACGTCACTTAAGGCAATTAACAGCAAGTCATGAAATCATGAAGAGGTCTAACATATTTAACACGAGAAACATTGATTAACAAGTAGCAATTAAAGTATGAAGGCATTTAGGGCACATAACAGTTAAGACAGTGAAGGAGATAATTGAGGAAAAGTGAAAATCAAGGAAACAAGTAATTCAGTGGTGTATAAGCACTTGTAATTTCTCTTTGTTGAATGTTTACTCTATTTATGTGTTATTTCCGTCTTCAAGGATGATTACTATTAAGGGTGAAATAGAAAAACTAAAACTAATTTTTATTTTGAACTTCTAAAATGATACGTAATTTGAGAAAACTATTTTTAGAGATCACGATAAATAATTTGAGATAGAAGGACTATCTAATGTAAAATAGTTATGTTAGATAAATTATTACAATTTATTATATTTTCTTATCATCTAACATTTAAGGGATAAAAGATTATTTGCACATAGTTAACCAGGAATAGAAAAATTGATAGTAAGACTATAAATTACAATTTTAGTTATAGCCGTTTGCTAACAAAATAACCTCCGAGGGACATTCTATACAATAATTACCTTATGAAACATATCATAATTTTACTTTGCATAAAGGGTCATCTGTTCACCCTTAAAATTGGACATCAATTGAATTTATACGTGGTTTTAAAGATATATGATATAACTTGATACAAATCAAGAAGACATATTAATATTGAAATTAATGATAAGAAAATAAATATTAACCACACAAATTAAATAGTCTTAGCCTCTGAGTTTGATCACTCTCGAGCCGAGAATCATCTAAAGTAATGCTAGAAATGAACAACAAAATGATAAAAACTAGAAACGATCAGTATATTATTTTCTTTGTGCCTATTACAATGTCTCCTACAAATGATCAAAACCACACTTTATATAGTAGGGGTGTTCTACTCTTGTTACAATTCCATATAAGGTAAAAAATCTCATCTTTTGCTAATCAATCAGATTCTTCTTGATATGTGCAAAGATTTTCGCCGTGATCTTCAACCGATTACGGATATTTTGGCTTTCCATTATTTGGCTCGACAAGTTTTTCTAGATCTTTTTCGGTCTCTATCTTGTTCGGTCTCTGGATTACGAGCTCGGCGATCTAATTTAATGTCTTGGTTTGATATAACACGACTTGATCTTTGACCTTCCATGTTTCAACCTCAATTGGTCACTAAATGGATGAACCCAGTTTCGACGGTATGCAGATATCCCCCTCATTTTTCGGAGAGAAGATGACGAGAAACGATATGAACTTCCGAACCTTGCTTCGATAGACCATGATGTAAGCGACAAAGGGTAAATAAAAAGTCACGTTGTCTAGTCTCCAAAACATTAAATGCGTGTCAGTAGTAGTCGTCCACTACTAGTTTTGAACCGTCACGAGCAAACTATAAATATCCCAAATTTCATTCATTCAAGTTTTATGTTCAAAAGCTTCTTATACTCTATTCTTTAAGAATCTCTTCACTCTCCAACTTTTGTACCCAGATTTCTTGAACCTTTTGCAACCACTAAGCGTATAATTTCCTTTTCTTTATCTCTGTTTTAAAATGGCGAAAAATTCTAAGATCGTTCCATAGAAAGAAACATTCTCTTCATCACGGCCTGCCGATAATAAGACTACACCTGAGCCACACCCTGAAGAGTTCGTTCCAGGAGGGTGCCCAATCGATGCTTGTTTCAAGATAGAAAAAACTTCCTCGATACCGGGTTGATGCGAGCCGATCTCGATATATATATATATATATATATATTCGATAAATGATTATCTTCTCTCCAAGGTCAAAGAGAATTGTAACTGGGCCGATAAACAGGTGGTGGTGCCCTCAAATGAGGAATCAATTACTATTCATGTGGAGTTTTTAAGTGTTTACACATATCCCTTCACATTGGGTCCCTTAGACCCGATCATCATTGCCTTCTTCGAAAGGTACGAAGTGACCCTCCGCCAAATTCACCCCCCTTTGTGGAGCATAGTGATTCTTCTCTATTTTTTTAAGCAAAATTGAGGGGTGACCCTTCACCCTCGATCATCTCATGCGTATGTACGGTTCCCGACTCTATCGAGGGGATTAATAAAACTTACACTCCAGGCTAATAGGCCCCCATTCTTGAATATAGATGATGATCAAGATCGAGGCTGGATGGGCCAATTTATTCGAGTGAACCTTGCTGAGGATACGTCATTTCCCAAGAAATGAAATATAAAGCATAAGTACAACTTCGCCTTAAAAGAATTTATTTATCACTTCTCCTCTTTCCTCTCTTTTTATCGGTATTTTTGCGGTGTAGTTGTGGCTTGGATGGCAGATGCACTTCCTCGAATCAAGGAGTTGGTCGAGAATCTTGTGTCATAGAGGCTATATTCTGAGCGCACATGGCGCGAACTGTAGAAGGGTGGTCGGTGGGAGTCCCATCATCATGTAAGTTTTCTTTTATGGTTTTATAATGTTTGATTTCTACTTTTGTTATCGAAGTCTTATTGGTTTCTTTTCTTTTGTAGGTCTCCCTAAAGATGTTTCCATGAGGCCTCCATCTGGTGAAGAGAAAGTCCCTCTTGAGTCCCTGATTTGAGGAAGGGTGACAAGAAAAAAAGGAAAAGGGCCCCGAGTTCTTCGAACTCTATAAAGAAAAAACCAAAGAGGAGGTCGGCACATAAAACCAAGGGAAGCACCGATGCTCTATCCTCAGACTCAGTCCATCAGCTAAGGAATGAGTTTAAAGAAGAAGATAAATCTAGGCTAGTGTCCAGCATGCGGGTAGGTGCCTTAATACGAGAGGCATCCAAACTAGCGGGCGTTGAAAATGAACCGCCTCAACTTGAGGAGGTCGATAGGTGAACTTTAGCCGAAACTCCCAAACCAGAAGGGGGTGAGGATACTCTGCCCCAAGCTAGGGGGTTAAGAGGGAGACCGAGGCTGATACTCCTTGAGTAGAGGAAAGTGCCCCGAAAGGTGCACTTGGGGCGATTGACCTTACTAGGGTCTCCGCAGTTCTCAAATGCCATGATCCAGGAGTCTGGTATGCTAGAAGGTCATTCTTATGAGGGACCTCATGGGGCTATTGATATCCACAACTTCTGAAATGGGTTAGAGTCTCCTGCCTTAGAGGACGTTACTGGGTTCAGAGACTTGTCGGATCCAAAGAAGGTACATCACTGGGAGCCAGTGGGTCTTCCTCGAGCCTAAAGTTAGTTGATCAATTCCTAGCCCCGAATGTTGACCCTGACCGAAAGCAGTCAACAATTTTCTCTATCCCGGGCATCTTTTTCTATTCCAGAAGATGCTTGAGTTTCCTTTGCCCCCGTGGGGGTTTCTAGATATCTTCTTTATTGGTGATCAAATAGGACCTGGTCGTGATGGACAAGGTGGAAATCCCTTGCCTATTCAATGAAGCCCAAAAATGTTGAATTAGGCAAATTCGAGAGTCTTTTTTATTCTCTATTTTTAGACTTAAAGTTGTAAATAATCATTAAAATCTTCCTTTATGCTTTTTTACCTCGGTACTGCACCATGAGGCTTTCCTCCGATATTGGGAGAAGTTTACCCAACACGAGGTCGAGGTTCGGGAGCTTACTAAGAAGAGGGACACCTACAATCTTTTCAGTGAGAAGCTTCAGGCCGAGTTAGAAGTGGCTTGGATGGAGCATGTCGAGATGGCCGAGCAGTTAAATTGAGTACTTTGAGATAATGATGACTAATTGGAAATAGTATCTAACAATCCGATCATGCAGGTTCGAAGCTTACTGAGAAGAGGGATACCTACAAGCTTCTCATTAAGAAGTTTTAGGCCGAGTTAGAAGTGGCTTGAAGGGAGCATGCCGAGATGACCGAGCAGGTAAATCGAGTACTTCAAGATATCGATGATGAATTGGACATAGTGGCTAACGATCTGATCCTGCAGATTCGACAGAGACTTGAACATATCGAGCAGCTCCAAGCATAAGTAAAAACGATACAAGCTGAGACAGAGGAGTTCAAGAAAAATATGGATATCTTAGCCCCGAAAAAAGAAGTTGTCCAAGCACAAATGCATTGGCCTAGGCCCAGTTCCGGGCTGCAAATGAGAAAACCTTGGTACATGCCAAGAAGATTGAGGAGCTCCAATATCAAATAAACTCGGCAATTTCTAGTGAAGATAATATGGCCAAGAAACTCCAGGCGGCCAAATAGGATATGTTTGTGGCCAAGACCGGGGCTGATGCTAAAGTGGCACAATTCAAGTTAGATATCGAGGTGATTCAGGTGCATGCTAAAAGTATGATGAAACATGCAAGGTGTCAAGCTCAAAGGGAATCTCTCGAGGGAATTCATGCTTAGAACTTCAACATACTGACTGAAATCGAGAATGCCGAAGTAGAAGAAGCCAGGGCCTGAAAACTAGCTTTTTCCGAGGAAGACTCCGAGAGCTTAAGTGAGTCTGAAGGCGGGGAAGACCCTAAGGATGAAGATGCTGCCTCCAATGAGGACCATTCCACTTAGGCCTTTAAATGTTTCATTTTTTTTTTGTTTTTGCATCTTTTTAGGCCATTTTGGCCATTGTAGATTTACATGTCGGGATTCTGACCTTTGTAAAAGAGTTATTTGATATATATATATATATATATATATATATATATATATATATATATATATATATATATATATATATATATATATATATATATATATATATATATATATATATGAGCCTTTCTTTACCTTTCAGCTTTCAAATTTTCCTCTTGCCTTATTACTTGTATTCATGAAGGCTGGAATGCCTTAACATAATATAATTTAGGTTATGTTCAAAAGTTCAAACAAACCTTGCCTTATTACTCCGTTTTAAGTGTCTTTTGGATTCATTGTTACCAAAAACTTTTACCCAAAGTAGGTAGTCGAGATTATAGTTCGCTGAGGGTATCTTTTAGAACTGGTTATATAAAAAATCATTTTTGAAAGCCTAGTTTCTGTACGGGTTTTAGAAATCTTTGAGCCATGTTAATATGGCCATTAACTTTAGCTTAGTAGTTTCCCATTGGACTTTCTTCCCTGAGCTATTTGGGCTTGCCCAAGATAATAGTCCCTGAGTGGGTATGGTCGTGGCCTCTAAAATTCAGGTGTTTCCTAATAGGTCTTATGCCTCTGATGCTTAATAGCTCGATCTCTTTGAGTTTGTTGTTCGGACGGTAGTCCCCGAGTGAGGGAGTGATCATCCAAACTCCAATTTTAAGCGCCCCTTGAGCTCATTATCTTTAGGAGATCGAAAGTATGAGATTTTTTGATGGATAAAGAGAATTTTTTTAAAACATAAGATAATTTCAATGGAAGTACTTATCTTTATTCTTGTGCAAAACGGTTAGCATACATATTTTATGTTAGGGGTCGAGCACTCTATTTGGGCACAGTTCGTTTGAATGTTTGGTCCTTACAATAAATCCTACCTATCGAGACCATTCTATTACATATTAATTTCCTCGTTAAAGTTGATATCCAAGGGTAATGTCCCTATAGTATTCGAGGTTGATTGTAGAGGAACCTCAGATACTGTTAATGCGATCTTTGACACCAATTGGTGATTCCTTTGATTATAAGTTAGCACGATCTACTGTTGCCTCATTAAAACCCTTTCTAGAAAACCCATTTGGGACAAAACCGGTCTAAGGAAAAAAGTGTGCAATGCGTGCTTTCAGACCTAAAACTGCGTGCTGCTTCTAGTTGATTACCTGCAAATGTTAGTCCGAAATAAGAAAATGAATTGGGTTGTACCATAGCAGTATTATCGTTTTATGTGAGTTATATTGTAATGACTTGGTATTGTTCTCCATTCATTATTATGAGCTTATATGATCCTTTGCCAGTGTCTTCGAGTGGTACGTTTCTTCCCAATTAGAACCAACTTCCCTTTGTTCGGATTCTAGGTGTTTAGTGTGACCTTCCTTAGTACTAAGTCCCTGAAGCTGAAGTATCGAAGGTTCACTTTCCACTCTAAAACCTCTCGATTCGTTGCTTTTGGGCGGCCAATCGAACAAGGGCAACTTTATGCCTTTCACCCAATAGCTCCACGCTTATATTCATGGCCTCATCATTTGATTCCTTTGTTGCATATCAGAATTTAATGCTTAGCTCTCTGAGTTCTACCCGTATCAGAGTTTCTGTGCCATAAACCAATGAGAATGTGGTATTCCAGTATTGGACTTCGAGGTTATGCGATATTCCCAAAGAACTTCGGGGGGGGGGATCTTCTTCCATTTTCCCTTGGTGTCAGTCAACCTTTTCCTAAGGTTCGATTAAGATTTTGTTGGCTGTTTCAGCTTTTCCGTTCCCACTAGGGTCATAAGGTGTCGATAAGGTTCTTTAGATCTTCTTATCTTCGAGAAACTTGGTCACTTTATTGCTGATAAATTATTTCCTGTTGTCACATATAATTTCGGATGGCATCCCAAACTGACATATGATGTGGTTCCAAATGAAGTCGATGACTTCCTTCTCCTTGACCTTTTTGTATGCCTGTGCTTCAACCCACATAGAAAAATAGTCAGTCATAAATACGATAAATTGACCCTCACCCGATGCCCATGGAAGAGGGCCGACGATGTCTATTTCCTACTTTATTAATGGCCATGGCTACAAGACTGAATGCAACATTTCCCTGAGTTGGTGAATCATTGGAGCATATCTTTGGAACTTGTCATATTTTCGTACGAACTCTTTCGCATCGTTTTCCATGTCTATCCAATAATAGCCGTCCATGATCACCTTTTGAACTAATGATTCAGTGCCTGAATGATTTTCGCAGGTGTTATCGTAAATTTCCTCGGAACATACTCGGTATCTCTCATTCCCAAACACATTTCTTGCGAGCCATCGAACATTATTCTGAACAAGGTTCTGTCCACGGATAAGCTGAATCGGACTGCCTTTGTATGCATGTCCCTTGATTCTTTTGGATTTGGGAGAAGGTTCCTGGTATTCAAATAGTCTACGTATTTATTTTTCCAATCCCAGGTTAAGCTTGTGGAGTTTATTTCAGCGTGACCTTCTTATATTACCGATCTCATGAGTTTTACGGCTCGTCCCGAGTTAAGCTTCCCATCTTCGATCAAGGACCCTAAGTATGCATATGCATCGACCTCACTATTTTGATCTCTAGGCACATGCTGTAAAGTCCACTCTTTGAACTGATGTAATGTTACCTATAACTTATCTAGGTACCTTTGCATTCGTTCTTCTATGACTTTGAACATTCTATTTAACTTGGTTCACCACAAGGATGGAGTCACACTGAGCTTTGATCACCACCCCCCAAGCTTTTGGCTAATTCGAGACCTGGAATCATGGCCTCATATTCGGCCTCATTGTTTGTTGATTTCATAATTCTAATGGATTGTCTAACTATATTGCCTGTGGGTGTCTTCAGTATGATGCCAAGTTCGGACCCATTTGCGTTCGAGGCGTCGTCCACAAAGAGGGTCCAGAATCCTGATGACGTCCTCAAGTTTTCCAACAACTCTTTTTCGACTTTGCGTATTAGGGCCGGCATAAAGTCGACCATGAAATCTACTAAAGTTTAAGATTTAATGGTTGTACGGGGTTGATATTTGATATCGTACCCACTGATTTCTATGGCCCATTTGGCCAATCGTCCCGAGAGTTTAGGTTTCTGAATTATATTTTGTAATGGGTAGGTTGTCATAACATATATAAGATGGCATTGAAAATATGGTTTCAGTTTCCTAGAGGCACTTACCAAAGCGTGTGCCAATTTTCTAGGTGAGAATATCTAGTTTTGGCCTAACCCTACTAACATAATAAATTGGAATTTGCGTACCTTGTTCTTCCCGAACTAGGACTCCAATTACCACTATTTCCGATACTACCAAAAACAAGTATAGTCGTTTGTCTACCCTTGGTGTGTAAAGCAGTAGCTGACTAGATAGATATCGCTAAGTTCTTCTAAGGACCGTTGGCATTCCGGGTCCATATGAAATTGTTTTTCTTCATCAGTAATGAGAAAAATCAATGGCTCTTATCGAAGAACCTCGAGATGAATCGTTTCAGGGAGGTGATGCAACCAGTTAGACTTCGTACATCCTTCACATTCTCCACTACTGTGATATCCTCGATAGTTTTGATCTTGTTGGGATTGATCTTGATTTCTCGGTTGGACACCATGAACCCGAGAAATTTACCTAATTCGACTCCAAAAGTGCACTTTTTTGGATTTAGCCTCATGTTTTACTTCTTTAATATATTGAAGGTTTCTTGCAAATGCTATAAATGGTCCTCTGCTCGCAGGGACTTAACTAACATATAGTCAATGTAAACATCCACGGATTTCCCTATTTGTTCCTCGAACATTCGGTTTATTAGGCGTTAAGTGGCACCGACATTTTTAATTCAAATGGCATTACATTGTAGCAGTGTGTGCCATACTTAGTGATGAAGGAGTTCTTTTCTCAATCATCTAGGTTTATTCGCATTTGGTTTTACCCGAAGTAGGCATTGAGAAAATTGAGGATCTTGTGGCCGGCCATGGCATCGATCATGTGGTCGATGATAGGCAAATGGAAAGAGTCTTTGGGACTAATACTACATTTTCTAACCATTCTGGTATTTGACCTCCCAGATGGACTATATCTTAAGGAGTTTAGTTACCTCGTCCTTGATGAAACATGTTTGATCTCGGACTGGGGTCTCTTTTTCTGCTTCACTGGATAGAATTTTGGGTCCAAGCTCAGCTTTTGAATGTGCGATGGGATCCCTGCCATATCGAGATGGGACCGAGTAAAAAATCCATATTAGCTATAAAAAATTGAATGGGAGCTTTTTTGAGCTCGGGGGTTAACCCGATGCCCAGGTATACCTTTCGATCGGCCAGATATTCGATCAATACGACATGCTCGAGATCTTCGACCATTGATTTGGTAGTGTGGGAATCATTAGGAACTATAAAGGATCGAGGAATCCTGTAATCATTATCTTTGTCAGTCCTCTGCTTACCTTGTTGGGTCAATGCTGGCATCGGTGATTGCTATTTGGCTTTCAAACCTAGCTTATTTATTGATGAGAGTGTTGATATCGGAATTACTTTATCGACGACAAACTTTTCCTTTGCGGTGGGTTGTTCCCCGTGGATCATCTTAATCCCATCTAGTGTTGGAAATTTTAATACTTGGTGAAGGGCACAACCCTCATGTTGTGGATCCACGGTCTCCCAAACACGGCATTGTACCTCATATCCCCTTAGATAACATAAAACTTAGTCTCCTGGGTGGTTCCGGCTATGTTTACCGGTAATGTTATTTCTCCCTTGGTAGTTTCGCAAGCCATGTTGAATTCGTTTAACACTCAGGTCGTATGCACGATTTGGTCCAGTAGGCCAATTTGCTCTACGACCCTCGATCAGATGATGTAGGATGAGCTAGCTGGATCAATTAGTACACGTTTAACTCGAGTTATATTCATAAATACAGATATTACTAGTGCATTATTATGGGACTGCATGATCCCTTCTGCATCCTCGTCATTGAAAGATAAAGTTCCTTCTGGTGTGTAATCTCGGGTCCATTTTTCCCTTGTGATTGATACTTCGGTGTGCTTTAACATAAGACCTTGAGGAACATCGATCGTTCTGATAATCATATGAATGACGTGTTAAGATTCATCTTACTCATTTTTCTTATTGGAATCCCTGTTTCTGAAATGATTCTTGTTCATCTTCGACCTAGATCTTTGATTGATATGGATTATGCACATCGGCCCAAGTAACAATCGATATTCTATCAAATTTTACTTCAAATACTGTGAAGCCACCGAGTTTTGAACATTGAGTCCTTGGGTGAAAGCTTGAATAGCCCACTCATCAGTGACTGGTGGCAGGTCCATCAGTTCCATTTGGAATCGAGACACGAATTCTCTGAGCATATCATTGTCCTTCTGCCTTACCTTGAAAAGGTCCAACTTCCTGTTTTCATCCTTGATGGCCCCGACATGTGCCTTTATGAAAGAATCTGCAAGCATACCAAATGATTCAATATAATTAGGCGGTAAATTATGGTTCCATAATATTATATCCCCCTTTGACAAGGTCTCTCTGAATTACTTTAGCAAGACAAATTTGAACTTGTCATCCTCTAGATCATTCCCTTTGGTAGCACACGTGTAAGAGGTGACATGCTCGTTTGGATCGATCATTCCATTGTATCTAGGAATCTCGGTCATGCAGAACTTCTTAGAGATTGGCTTGGGAGCCACGCTCAGGAGGGGGGGGGGGAAGGTTCTTGAACGAAATTTTAGGAGTCCAGACCCTTCAATATCGGTGGTGCCCCGGGGATTTGATCGACCCTAGAGTTGTAAGTTTCCACCTTCTTATCATTTGCCTTGATATTTTTCCCCCCGACTCAATTCGATTTGTCAGTTCTTCGAGCATCTTCATGATTGCAGGATTGGCCCCTAGTTCTTTCTCGTTCAATTTCCTTGAAATCGATTCAAACCTATGGACAACTTCTTGTGATGACTCGGGCTCGATTATACTCGGTTGGTGATTCTGGTTTTGGAGTCGGGCTATTGCTGCATGTTGAGCCTGCAACAGTTTGAAGATTACCCGTAGGTTGATCCCTCCATCCTTGCCACCATGAGTGCTTTGAGCGGCCGATTGAACATGCTTACGGACGATGCCCTCGGGATCGACAACCAAATTTGTATTGATGGCTACATGAGAGTTGATATCGATTGGATCTATAGCCCGAACTTCATCGAGATCAACCGGGGGTACGTCGTTCCTTGGTGCTATGTTATCATTCTCGTTGTGGTGGCCGAAATTATTGTCACGTGAAAGAGTGGCGACTGAGAGTTCGACATTTTAGTCCTAGAATCAAAGATACTTCAAAGAACAAGTGTAAAATAGTGTGTGTCATGAAATTTTATACCAAGCAACCACTATTATCCTTAGCCTCACGGTGGGCGCGAAATTATTACCCTTAAAATTGGATAACTATTGAATTTATACGCGATTTTAAGGATACATGATATAACTTGATACAAATCAAGAAAACAGACTAATATTGAAATTAATGATAAGAAAATAAATGCAAACCACACAAATTGAACAGCCTTAGACTCTAAGTTTGATCACTTGCGAGCCAAGAAGTGTCTCGACTAATATTAGAACTGAACAACAAGATGATAAGAACTAGAAATGATCAGTATATTGCTTTATTTATGTCTGTTACAATTTTCCCTACAAATGATTAGAATCCCCTTTATATAGTAGGAGTGTTCTACTCTTGGTATAATTCTATATAAGGTAAAAAATCTCACAATTTGCTATTAATCGGCCTCTTCTTGATACGTGTCGAGATTTCCATCGTGATCTTTGACCGATTGCGAATATTTTGACTTTCTGTTATTTGGCTCGACAAGGTTTCCTCGATCGTTTTCGGTCTCGATCTTGTTCTTTCTCTGTGTGATGAGCTCAACAATCTAAAGTTGCGCCTTGGTTCGATATAACCCGAGCTCGAGCTTTGACCTGCCATGTTTCAGTCTCGATTGGTCATTCAATGGACGAGCCCAGTTTCGACATTATACAATACTGATATGACATTTATTTTTTATAAATTTTACTTTCCATCTTTATATATTTGTTAAAATCTATTAAGGACAAATAATCATAATCTTATTTCTATTTGCTTTAAACTATCCTTTGAAAATCAGTTAACTAATTTTATGTAATTCAAATACTCTATGTAAATGCTATATATATGTGAATACCAAACAATCTTTATTAAGAGAGAGCCATTATAATCACAGTTTTCTTCGCTAATTTAGTAGCAAAGCAGTGTGATTCCTGCAAACAAACCTACTTGTGGCATTATCTGGAGGATCAAATAATATTTTTTCCCTTCTCTCAAGCTCACACTTACCTAAGATAATTATCTCTTAAAGGGGAAAAACAATTAGATCTAGTCTTTAGGTATTTAATTGGAGAAATTTCTTGATCCTCTAAAGATCTACTAGACAAATATATATAGAAAGTTGCTAAAAATAGTGTCTGCCATACATGAGAGGACGAGAGGCTTCAGGAACTATATAGAGCAAACTGATGGTTTGAACCAATATCTTTTATATGGCATTTACGGCTTAGAGTGGAAGTAGGAGAAGCCAAAGCCATGTTATATTCTAAAGAGGATTTTCACATGCAACCTGTTTGACTCAAAAATTATTGGTTACTTTTTGAATTAAAGACAATCGAATATTATATGAGAGGGTAAATCGAATCAATGGTGATATATTCAAAGACGGATCTTATGATTCGTAAGTGGATTGTTCTTATAAAATTGTAAGAGATATTAGTGAAGTGTTAAAACTAGCTAGCAATAGAGAGAATGATAGATAGAGAGAGATTGTATTATTATTGAATAATAACACATGCCTTACAAATGAGGGAGACCCTTCCTTATATAGAAGGAAGGTCACCTCTCCAACACATTATATGATTTCAGAGCTACTGCTATCACAATAACAGCATTGGGGGGGGGGGGAGAAGTTGGGACGCCTATACGGACGAGTCTGTCGATACGCCTCTATGGTCGGAGGCGTACTCCCTTTTGTCGTATGGACGTGAAAGAAGATATCATTCGACATCTACGATCGTATAGGGATACGTACTCAACTCACATTACATCTGATTCGACCCCATACAGTTAATCCCTCCGCCTATTGGAGATGTATTTGGCATATATTTGCAATGGGTGGAAAAAGTCGACCCGTACTGGATCTATCCGCATGTGCACATGTGGCACGTTCTTCTGAATCATCGTTTGTTGACGACATGTGTCATAATTGCAGTTGCTCCCGAGGCAGGCCAGAAAGGAAATTTGACATTTCGATTTCTTGCCTCCTTTTCTGATACAAACCTCTTCGAATCCCGTGTACTGGCGTGCTATAAATAGCGATGGATTTCAAGATTTTCTATTCTTTGGATCATCGCAAAAGGTTCTTTATACTCCCGTCATTCATTTTTTTCTGATAGCAATACAGCTTTTCGTATTGACCTCGTGGTTTGCTGTTATACCTTGAATATAATGATTTAAAAATGACTACGGGTGGTCGTCGTCGTGGGACAGACGAGGGTGAAGCTACTTCTAGGGTTCCTCAGCCTTCAGTGGGTGGCAAGAAACCTCGTAAACCTCTCGTCCCCCTTTCCGTGGATAACCCGCTTCCCCGCGAACTATAAATTCGAAGGGATTTTCCAACAAAGGGGGCTACCCCTGCATGGGAAAGGTCCACTTTTACGGAACCTCTCCTAAATGAACTCCAAGTATCTTGTCAGATTTCGAAGGAGGCCGTTATGCAAACGGCCGGAGGGGATCTCGTCAACGTGCACAGGCCTAGGTTCTGTGCCTTCTATGAATATCCCTTTATAATGGGGTGTAGCCTCCCTATTTACCTGTTGGCGGAAGAGTTGTACCGGTTCTACAACATATGTCCGGCTCAGCTTACCCTTTATATGAGGAAATTATGCCGTATTCTGATGACTTATGCCGAGAGGGCTGGCTTAGACGTCACAATGTACCATCTACTGCAGCTGTTCAGTCCCGGATTCATGAGAAGGACGATGCTCCAGCTGAAGAATCGAGGGACGAAGGGCCTGGTCATCGAGACGGACGATAAACCCAATCGTCAGTTCTGGCTGAAATACTTCTTCATCCAAATCTCAGATCTGGTGTCGGACCGAGCAGATTCCCTGAGGCATGGAATGTTGAACATAACTGTTATCCCTTACGTTTACTTGCTTTACGCTTGTTCGGCCTTTCATCGTCTCATTATGTTTCATGTATGCAGCAAGGGTGCGTACACTCCAGTCCGTACCGGACATTAAAACTTGGGTGGGGTGGTTGATCCCCTTCGCGGAGGAGTGCAGGATGTGGGCTGCCTTTACCGCAAAATACGACCTCCCAGGTATTGTAGTGGTTCTGGATTTGGCGACCTCATATCTTTTTTAGACGCCATATTTTTTGATACATTCTTATAAATGTGTTGGCAACCCGCAGTGTACCGCGGAGAAGGAGACGTCATGCCGCCACTTCCTCGTTGGTGGATTCCGGTTTTGAACATGTGGTTCATGTGAGAGAGACCGCCCCTGAGGCCGTTCATCCTGAGGGTGATCGAGCAGATGTGGGAGCATCTAGTGCTGATGTTTTCGACGCCGCTCATTCAGAGGGCAAAGCCGTAATTCGGGAGCCGACCTTTGTGGATGTCCCCGGGACTTCTCGTCCCGTGGTTGATCCGGTGAATGAACCAGCGTCCAGAGAGGGCTCTTTGCCTCCACCTCTTCTTGTCTTAGAGGACGCTTTAGAGGACGACGAGCCGTTGGAGAAAAAGAGGCGCCGACTACTCCTTGGAAAAGACGTGGTCGTGGAACGGAGGAAGGCGATTGTTCGCTGCCCCGAGTCGAGACCAGTTCTTATGGGCGACGCCATCCGGCCGGAGAGGGTAGCCCTCTTGAGGGAGGTTGCAGGAAGTACCGCTTCCCTGCATGTTGAGGATGACAGCGTGCCAATTTTCGCCAGCCCGGCTGTAGACGAGGAGGAGGCTGCTCTTGGATAGGCTCATGCTTCCACGGACGTGCCGGGGGAGGATTATGCCCGGGTGGATATGGCGATGATAGGTCCTACCCGTCGGCTCATGATCCCTACGTAATACAATCTGCTGCTGCATAGCGAGCAGGCTGCGGGGACATGTCCTTGCTATGTGGGGCTGCCGAGACGGAGTCTCTGAAGGCTGTGAGCGACAGAGATCTGTCTTGTCGAGTCGCCGGCGCTGCCTTATAGGTATGACTTGGTTATTGCTTTTCATAGTTCTCTTATGAGCCCTAAGGTGTTATGTCATTTTGAATTATGTATTTTCTTTACCTTTTTCACAAACCCTTATCATGGAGGTTGAGCGGGGCCGACGATAGCGAAAGAAGAATGCTGCCCTCAGAAAAGTGTCAAAGAAATACCGGGAGGCCCGTAGTAAGCACAAGACGCTGGCGGACCTCTACACCCAGGACCTACAGTTTCGAGTATTCCGTGAGGGTTTGAAGCTGGCGGAGGATCAGTTGCGGGAGCGTACGGCCCAGCTGGAGAGGGCGGACACAGACTTGATGGCCGCTGTGGCCCAAAATACCGAATTGGAGAGTCTCCTCCACCAGCAGGAGGGAGAGCTGGACTTGGGTCGTGTGGCGATGACGGAGGCAGCAGAGTTGCGTGCAAGGGTTGATGCCCTTACCGCCGAGCTCGGGACCGCAACGGCTGAGGTGGTCGCCCCTCAGCAGGGAGAGACTCTTGTTCCAGCTGGCGATACATCTCGTGAGGCTCACGACATGTTTGTATATGCTGAGGCATACAGACTGTTTTTGAGGAGCTGTTGGCCGTCGGTAGAGCCACCGAGGCAGAGGTCGATGCTCAGCATCGCCTTGTTAGGGTCGCACGTGAGGCTTGTGGGTATGACCCCAACTCTCCGAACCAATCCGGCTGTACCTTTGCGGAGGTGGACCAGTTGGGCACAGGGTCTTGAATTGATAGGGTGTTCCGGGCCGAAGGTGATGGGGACTGTGATGCCGGTGCAACCGATGCGGAGGAAGGTGATCGGGGCCATGACGGTTAGATAGGACTTTTTCTCATTTTGTAATCGAGTTGGAGATATTGGAGAAATTTTATTTTGTGTCCCATACAACTCACATTAGTTGTATGAGGCTCATTTTTGTCTCATAAATATGTAGAGCCCAATCTTATATTGCTGGTTCCACAAATTTGTAAGACAAAAAGAAGCCTCGTACAACTAGTGTTAGTTATATGAGACACAAAATAAAATTTTCGGGGCCACTGAGTGCCTTTTTTTCTTCTTTCTTCCTCTTCTAGTTGTGATAATGATGAACTATTTATGTTCTCTTGAAGACGATGGTGTTCAGGCATTTTGTCCGCAATTTTATTGAGTATTTGTTGAATAACTCTGTACATTAAGACTTAGGCAGAAGAAAATAAATCACTTAATATTTATATATACAATATTTGGTAGCTTCCTATAATTAAGCTTGGACCGTGGGTTAAGTGTTAGATTGTGAATGTTGCCTTATAACAATCAGCTAAGAAAACAACTCTTCTCATTGACTGTACATACATATGTACGTGTCCACTGTTTGGTTTGTGTCGATTTTTTGTTTAAAATCAAATCAATGAATTTAATCAATTCTTTAATTATTAAAATCAAAATCAAATCAAATATAATACAATTTTTAGTTTAGATGCTGGTGTTGTTAACTTTTTGCGTTTTCTTTTATCAATCTTAACTGAAATTAAAAAATGATAAGATTTACGAGTGGTCATTTAAAAATAGCCACAGTTTTAAAAGTCATCGAAATTTAGCCAATTTTCTTGTAAAGATAAATTTAAACGAAAATGTTGTTCAAAATCCAGAAAATACTCCAGCATAATATATTGGAACTCCAATATATTATACTAGAGCGAGCAAAGTATAACGATCTGGTATAATATGCTGGAAGTTCATGCACAAGTGCACCGAACTCTGGTATATTATGCTGGACCGGTCTCTGTTCTAGCACAATAGTGACTATTTTTCAATGACTTGACAAATACTGAATATTTTTGAATGAATAGTCCGAAAATTAATTAATCCATGCTATTTTAAAGTAAATTTACTAACTCTAAATTCTAAATCCATTTCTATTTTGTCACCACCTAGCTCATATAGCATCTTAGCCAAGCTCATCAAAGATTTATATTGTTTGTCGAATACTGTAATTTGAAAATAAATTATTGTGCAACAAATATTTTCAATCTCCTAATCAATGAATCAAGATTGTGTCTTTGCATTTCTAATTTTTACAACTGTCGTTTCTAATTTAATTTTCAACTTGTGATGGTGACACTTTTTTACACATGTCCTTATTCTTTAAAATAATATATCTCAAATAGAATAGTTTTTAATCAAAAGATATGTCGTTTATGATGTATATTTCTTTTTCAATTAGTAATAAGTATGCAGTGAAAAGAATGTGTTGGAATTGACAAGGTTTCTGTTCTAAATTTCTTTATGTTAAATCTAAATTGTCATTTGATGGTTCCAACAAAAGGACAATGTATCATCGACATGAAGTTGGAAGAAGTAGCTATATATAGTGATTTAAGATAAGATGATTGATAAAAAATGACAAAATAAGGAAATATTGATTGTTTGTTTTGAATAATCCAAAATTGATGTTGCATAAAGGTAAAATATCTATGTGCACCTACTTTAGTTGTCTTTTCTTATGGTTATATATTTCGATTTGGAGTTGTTTCACCTTAAGCAAGAAAATTTGAGCTATGAATCACTTCAATAGTTTTTGCATTACTTTTATTTTGATATGAGATGGCGTGTAGCTGTCAATATGTGCCGAGCCGGACTAGCTCAACTTAGTTTTCGTGGATTTTAGCAATTGACGGGCTAGGTTGGACTAACTTACTATTTTGATGGATTTTATAATTGTCAGTCCATTCCAGTCCTATGTGGTCCGCGAGCCCCACGGGCCGCCTTCATTTTTAAAAATATAGTTTTATATTATTTTTTTAAGTTCTAACCTAAAAAAAAATAATTATTTAAAAATTAAAAAATCTTATTGGAATAAAATTGTAAACTTAATAACTTTTTATATTGTTCCAATATATCACAAAAAACACTAAAAAAGTAAAAGACAAGACTATATTGCATTCACTAAAAGTCAAAATTCATAACAAATTATTCTAGAGAACGTTCATGATGCTTATGAGATATCCAACACATCATCTTCGTCCAACACATTTGAATTTACTTGTGACAAAGTTGTCTTAACATCTTCGCTTTCATCTACATTTACAATTCATATGCAATATTAGTTAAATATTAATAATAATTAAATTTAAAAATTAATAATAATAAAATTCACATAAAAAATATTATCAGTTTGAATTTGGGAAAAGCTGTGTAGCCAATTTCGAGTAGTAAAAAATATTTGAACATTTTCATAATAAATGCAACTTCTGTATACTTTGTAAGAACATGCCACCAATGTTAAATGTTGATTCTGATGCTACAATGGTAATAAGGATACTAAGTACATCACGCACCACTACTGAAAGATCGGGATATTTCTAGAATGGTCCTTCAAATACATGACAACATCCATCTCTTGAAAATTCACAAGATCAAGTTTTGGTTCTTCTTAGTAAAGATCCTATTCTGACTTTCCGTCTCTAGAGGTAGTATACTTTTTATTTTTTATATATTTTAAATAAATATTATATTAGGCCCACGAGCCGGTCCAACCCAGCCTCAGTCAAGCCTCACGGGCCAAGGCCTTACTCGGACCGGGCTTAAAAGCCTCATTTTAGACGGGTTCCAAAAATTTTAGCCCAACCCTGCTAAATCACGGGTCGAATTGGACTGGTCCAACGAGTCAAGCCCATATTGACGATTCTAAGATGGCGTTGTAATTTGGTTTTAAATAATTCGTGATTAAAATATGTGATTTAAGAGTTGTAATGTTTGAGATTTTGGATTATGAATATTGTACATTTCGTCACCTATCAAATACGGTCTATTCTTTTGCGAAAGGTACTTGTTTTACTACTATTAATAAGCCGGAATTTGAGCTGCCTCCGGTATTTAGAGAGCTGCACCCGATTAGAATATGGGTCAGAGGATATGATTGTAATTGCAAAAGTACGGAGCAATTCTGTTGGCCAAATATGTAGCTCCTGTTAAACTTTTTGGTTATGTTACCAAGATATCCTGCTGTTATAAAATCCGTAATTCTTTTGGCCTAATCCTCTTTGCATCAACATTTATAGGATTGACACGTGGATCTTTGAAATTATGCACAGTCCACTCCTTTCTTATGCGACGTGTTAATTATGGCTTTTAGCTATTTCTTAAAATTTTAATAGCAAACAATTAGGTAATTTTACGAACAAATATGGACTATAACGTGCATAAGGTATTGCTATATAAAAATTCTATATATAATCTTAGAATATATTATTAACACGTAAGCTTTCTTTAAACTTTGAATGAATCAACAATTTACATGTAAATTCCGTAACTTACGAGATTTGCTAATGACCCATTTCGCTTGAATCAAACCTCATATTAATTTTTTGTATAGGTTATTAAATGTGAACAATTTAAAATTCTCCTGGCGAAATATATTATTAAACTTACAGATTAAACTTTTCACATTTCTTAAAAATAAATTTTTATACTTACTCTGGGCTAACCAATATCCGATTTAGTTAATATATGATGCTATGAATTATGTGCAAATCTATGCAAAAGAGATGAAAGGTATTTTCTAAATAACGAAAAGTAATACAACTTCAACGACTGGTAACTATATCCAAGTAAAAACATATCAAGCAGTGCAAAATTAATTCAATAGTCAAAACACAATTAGGAAAGAGAGAATCAACCTTTTAAAAAAAGAATATATCATATCTTTACTTATTCTAATTTTAAACTTTAGTAACTAAGATATGTAATTTGGCATGAGAAATGATTAGCTATGTGTAAAATCTTTTAAAGAATATTAGCTGAATCTTTTTTAGACAACTTTAATGTTTATTTTCACAAAGGAAAAAATCACAATTCAATGCAATTGATATTAATTGAAAATGTAAAATCGAACTTTGTAATATATAAAATTAAAACAACAAGCAAGAAAAAGCAAAATATGTGTCTATTGATCATTGTGTTGAATTTTTAACAAAAATTGATGATATCATCCTAATTTTTACAAGAAGGATTGACAGGTTCTAGCTTAGGTCACGAGGTGATCAAAAAATTTCTTCCTGAAATAGACTAGAAAAATGAACGACTCCAACTAAGTCACTTCCTAATAATTTTCTGCGTTACAGTATAGTCTTTTAGCTTATTTTTGTTGTGAAGTAAGCATACAACAATTTTTTTGCAGATCAATTAAGCCTTAACAAGCATAATGTGATATTAGTAATTGTAACATAGCATGTGCAACTTAATTTTGTTTTTATATAGACCATATTGAAAACACCGTTTTTTCTATCCAGATGTTACTTGAATGGACACTCTATCGAAGTGAAAAAGGAAAAAAATTTAATGTGTTTTAAAATATATTATAGACAATTTTGTGGCTATAAATTATTTTATTAAGAATAATAATAATTTTTAAATTTATTATTTTTCAATATAAAAGATACTTCTTTTTAGGATATAAACCAAATAAAAAAAAGTGTTATATGAAAAGAAACGGCAAAAGTAAGAACTTAAAAGAACCTACATACACCATGTTGGGCCGTGCTGAGCACGGACTTACCTTAACTAGTAATTATATATGTCCAAATATCTTTCACTTTTTTTTTCCCTCAAAGTATATCCATTGTCATGCAGCAAAATCTTTGTTCTTATTTTACATTTTTCTACATCGATGAGTTGATGATTTTTGGAATTTGATGTCAAAATAATAAATTATTGATAAAGTATTAAATTTGAAGTTTATACTTAAACCAACGAGATTAACTAGGCCTTCGGTTAATTTGAATGGATAGGCATATGCAAATTTAGGATTTCTAAAACGTGAGTGCATCACTAAAAAATGAGAAAAAAGAAGTACGATATGGGAAGTGACTCATAATTCGTTGGGGTGAATAATTCAACATTCAACAAAGTACACCATTCAACCTTATTATAGCATGAGTGTCAACAGATAATATTAGATCAATTTTGTGAAATATCTACATAAAATACCTTATTTCGCGAAAAGCCTATGGATTTTGCAATTTAATAAGGGTCTATTTCAGCCTCGGGGGACCACCAAGAATTGTGATATTTCCTCCACATTTAATCGAAGGTAGCTAATTCAAACATTGCATATTAAAAGATTCTGGTAAAAAGCGCTTTGTTCTTCAATTGGTCCAATATGACGTGTAATTAGATTAGTCGAAACCTTAATGCAAAATGTAAGTACTAAGGCCATTTCCAACCCCCCCCCCCCATTTCTTCATAATGGGGCATTTTTTGCCATATTAGAGCTCGATCCTTGTGACGACCCAAAGGGTCATCACTTGTTTTATTAATCATTCCAAGCTTTGGAGGTCTTGAAAACCTCATTTATAGTTGCCTCGATTTACGTGCACAGTCCGGGCACAAAGCTGAAAAATATTTATGTTGAAATATGTGAAATATGTGAAAAAGTTGAAGAATTTTGATATTAATATAGATATGGTTGACTTTGGTCAACATTTTTGGTAAACGGACCCGGATCCGTGATTTGATGGTCTCAGAAAATCCGTAGAAAAATATGGAACTTGGGCGTATGCCCGGAATTGAAATCCGAGGTCTAGAACCCCGGTAAAAGAATTTTTATGTTAAATTATTTTCTGAAAATGTTTAAGGAAAATGAAACTGAAATTTGATTGAAAAGTGGTGATATCGGGCTCGTATTTTGGTTCCGACGCCCGGTACAGGTCATATATATTGGTTAAGCGCTTCTTGGAAAGTTTGGTTGAAAACGGACGTCGTTTGACGTGTTTCGGCCTTAAATTGGAAATTTTGAAAGTTATGAAAATTTGAAAGGATTCTTGAGTTTTAAGGCTCAATTCATGGATTTTGATGTTATTTTAGCGATTTGATCGCGTGAGCAAGTTCGTATGATGTTTTTAAGTTAGTGTGCATATTTGGTTTGGAGCCCCGAGGGCTCGGGAGTGTTTCGGAGGTGGTTCGGGGTGTTTTTGAACTTAAGAAAAGCTGCAGAAATCTGCAGCAGACAATTCTTCATCGCGTTCGCGTCCAGGCGGTCGCGTTCGCGATGGTCAACTTATTTCCTTCTTCGCGTTCGCGTCCACCTTGTCGCGTTCGCGATGCCCAGCTGTTTCCCTTCATCGCGATCGCGTACTACTTCACGCGTTCGCGTAGTGTAAAGATTGAACCAACCCTTTTCTCTACGCGTTCGCGTGGACTGGCTCGCGTTCGCGTAGGCCAACCTGTAAGCCCAGAAATTTCCTTCTTCGCGTTCGCGTCAAGCCCCACGCGAACGCGATGCGTAAAACTTCTTCTTCATCGCGAACGCGACCGGGGTGTCGCGAACGCGATGAGCAAATTTATGCCCAGCGAGTTTAAGTCAGAAAACAGAACAGAAACGGGATAAAAATCCCATTTCTGTTCAACTCTCTTCTCCACAACTTTTTGGACGATTTTTGAGCGATTCTTCATCAAACTTCTTGGGTAAGTGATTCTTAACTCGTTTTCTTCATTTTCCATCAATATTATTTGAATTCCTAAGCCTAATTAGGTGTAAATGGGTAGAAAAATTGAGAATTTAGTATAGTAAGGGTTTTCAAAGAATTTGCGATCTAGGACTCGTTTTGAAGTTGAACTTAAGAACAAATTGTATATTTGAACTCATGGAAGATTGGGTGAACTTATTTTGGTTCGAAACTTGAGTTTCGATTATGTGGGCCCGGGGTCGATTTTTACTATTCCGGGCAGAATGTTGTAAAAATCCTATTTAGCAATATGAACTAGTTTGTTAAGTAGAATTGATGATATGAAATCAATTGTGTATAGATACGGTTGGATTGGAGCCAAATTCGAAAGGAAAAGGCATTGCTACGGATTGAATCGTTCGTGAACTTTCGAGGTAAGTGTTTGTTCTATCCTAGTTTGTAGGAAATGGAATTCAGTTATGAATAAATTATTGATTAAGAGTTATTGGTGTTATGCCGGTAATGAAGACAAATTATTGAAATTATTATAAATTATTGGTTTAAAACCGGTAATTATAAATATTGTCGATATAGAGATTATTGGCTAAATGCCGGTAATATATATATATATATATTTATGAATTGGGATCGTGTGGCGCGCCGACCACTTATATGATTTATGAATTGGGATCGTGTGGTACGCCGACCACAAAATGACTTAAATCTTGGCATTGGCCATAGTTGCCGGTAGCTTATTGATATATTTGGGAGCGGGTGGTACGCCTACCACAAGATATAATTATTGATATATTTGGGAGCGGGTGGTACGCCTACCACAAGATATAATTATTGATATATAGGGAGCGGGTGGTACGCCTACCACAAGATATAATTACTGTGATAGTTGGGAGCGGGTGGTACGCCTACCACGAGATATGAAATAAGAGAGGAATTGAGACATGAAAGTAAGATTTATTATGTTGACTAGATTATTCTGGATATCGTGAGTTATTGAATATTATTTCAGAGCAGAGTATTTCCTTATAAATGTATTATATATATATGCCTATATTGCAAGTGTACAGGTTTAGGTGGGTGACTCGCCTTAGCCTTGTCACTAGTTCGTCGGGATAGGCCGAGCACTTACCGAGCACATGGGGTCGGTTGTGCCGATACTACACTCGCGCTCTTTTTGCGCGGATACGGGTTACGGACAGCAGCAGCGGCGGTAGAGACTTGTGGATTTTTCAACTACGAGACTACGAGGTAGCCTTGCAGGCGTCCGCGGGATCCGTTGTCTCTTCTATCTATGCTTTTCATTCGTTATCTCATGTAATCGAGATAAACAGAGCTTGTATTTTCTTTGAGACAATTATGTGTATTATTCTTAGAAGTTCGTGAGTATTGTGACACCGGTCTTGGGTAGTGTATCATGTTTGGGTTTTCATTATCATATTTGACTAAGTCTTCCGCTAATTTTGATTATTCCACTTGTAATTTATATGTTTTTAATAATAATAATTGGTAATTAATGGAGATGTAATTAATATTTGGCTTGCCTAGCTTCCATTTAGTAGGCGCCATCATGACCCGATGGTGGGAAATCCGGGTCGTGACAAGTTGGTATCAGAGCACTAGGTTGCATAGGTCTCACAACTCACGAACAACCTTAGTAGAGTCTGAAGGATCGGTACGGAGACGTATGTATTTATCCTCCAGAGGCTACAGAGTTAGGAAAATATTCTCTTTATTCTTTCCAATCGTGCGACTTGATCTTTTGAATGCTAATTGAACTTCTACTCTGTTCTTCCGCAGATGGTAAGGACACGTGCATCCTCATCTACTGACCAGCAGCCCGAGGTCCCAGCAGCGGCAGCTCCTGCTAGGGGTAGAGGCCGAGGTCGAGGCCGTCCTAGAGGACAAGGTAGGGGCAGGGCTCAGCCCCGAGCAGCAGCACGAGTGGCAGAACCTCATGTTCATATCGAGGAGGAAGTTCCAACCCCAGCAGCTCCAGCTCAGGTCCCAGGAGGAGCTGTGTTTTCACCGGATCTACAGGATGCTTTGGTCTGTATAGCAGGTTTTATGGATCATATTACCAGAGCAGGCTTATTACCGGTGGCACCGGCCACTTCTCAGGCCGGAGGAGGTAATCAGACTCCTGCTACGCGCACTCCAGAGCCAGTAATTCCCCAGGCTCAAGATCCTGTGATTCAGCCAGTTGAGGCAGTTCGGCCTATTATTGCGACTCCGTCTAATGATGGTGCGGCTATGTCTGCTGATGCGTTGTGGAGATTGGACAGGTTTACCAAGCTGTTCACTACCACATTCAGTGGCACTCCTTCAGAGGATCCACAGGACTTCCTATACAGCTGCCACGAAGTTCTCCGTACTATGGGTATTGTGGAGACAAATGGTGTGGATTTTGCTACTTTTCGGTTATCCGGTTCCGCCAAGACTTGGTGGAGAGATTATTGTCTAACCAGGCCAGCGGGATCGTCATCTTTGACTTGGGAGCAGTTTGCAGAATTATTCTTGGAGAAGTTCCTTCCAGCAACTCAGCGGGAGTTTATGCACAGACAATTTGAGCGTCTTCATCAGGGTTCTATGTCTGTCACACAGTACGAGACTAGGTTCGTGGACCTGGCTCGTCATGCTGTTATCATACTTCCCACGGAGCGGGAGAGAGTGAGGAGGTTTATTGATGGCTTGAATCAGCCAATTCGGCTACAGATGGCTATGGGGGCAGGAATTGAAATCACTTTTCAGGAGGCGGCTAATGCAGCCCGCCGGATCGAGATGGCTCTGTCACAGGGAGCGAGACATGGATCGGATAAGAGATCTCGTAATTCGGGTAGATTCAGTGGTACCTCGTCTGGAGATAGAGATTTTTATGATAGAGGCCATCCTCCTAGGCCTTATCGGTCAGCTCTTCAGGTTTCTCATGATGCTTCAGGTGATCGTAATTCTCAGCCACGCTACTCTGATCAGCAGCCTATCAGTGCACCACCACTTCGCCATTTTCAGCGGCCGAGGGCTTGTTTTACGTGCGGTGATCTTAGGCACATTGCAAGGTATTGCCCTCGAGCTTCCGACAGATCTCATCAGCAGGGTTCTCGTGCCATGATTCAGGCCCCAGTTCCCTCACAGCCTGCCCAGCCGGCTAGAGGCGGAGGTAGAGGACATAGAGGTGGAGGTAGAGGTCATAGAGGTGGAGCTCGGACCGATAGAGGTAGAGACCAGCCAGCAGCTGATCGTCCTAGAGATACTGCTCAGGGTGGTGGGGCACAGCCCCGATGTTATGCACTTCCCGCCAGACCAGAGGCTGAGTCTTCTGATGCCGTCATTACAGGTATTATTTTGGTTTGTGATAGAAAGGCATCCGCATTATTTGACCCCGGGTCTACATATTCGTATGTGTCTTCCTATTTTGCACCATACTTGATTCAGCACAGTGATCCACTGAGTGTTCCTGTTCATGTGTCTACACCAGTAGGCGATTCCATTGTGGTTGATCGAGTTCATCGATCATGTATTATAGTAATTGAGGGTCTCGAGACCCGTGCTGATTTATTACTCCTAAATATGGTGGACTTCGATATTATACTAGGCATGGATTGGCTATCTCCGTATCATGCTATTTTAGATTGCCATGCCAAGACTGTGACTTTAGCCCTGCCGAATTCGCCTCGTATAGAGTGGAAAGGAATTTCAGGTCATACTAGCCGTAATGTTATTTCTTATGTTAAAGCTCGGCGTATGGTTGGAAAGGGATGCTTGGCTTATTTGGCCTATGTCCGTGATTCTAGTGCTGAGGTTCCTTCTATTGACTCTGTGCCTGTGGTTCGCGAATTTCCTGAAGTATTTCCTTCAGACTTGCCAGGTATGCCGCCCGATAGGGATATTGATTTTTGCATTGACTTGGCTCCAGGCACTCAGCCCATTTCCATTCCCCCATACCGTATGGCTCCGCCAGAGTTAAAAGAATTGAAGGAACAGTTGCAGGATTTACTTGAAAAGGGTTTCATTAGACCCAGTGTTTCGCCGTGGGGTGCACCTGTATTATTTGTAAAGAAGAAAGATGGTTCGATGAGAATGTGCATTGACTATCGACGGTTAAACAAGGTGACTATCAAAAATAAATATCCACTTCCGCGAATTGATGATTTATTTGACCAGCTTCAGGGTGCCAAGGTATTTTCAAAGATAGATTTGAGATCTGGCTATCATCAGCTGAAGATTAGGGCATCCGATGTCCCTAAGACCGCGTTCCGCACTCGGTATGGACATTATGAATTTCTGGTCATGTCTTTTGGGTTGACAAATGCTCCAGCAACTTTTATGGAATTAATGAATCGGGTGTTCCAACCATATCTAGACTTGTTTGTAATAGTCTTCATTGATGACATATTAATATATTCCCGCAGTCAGGAGGAGCATGCGCGACATCTCGGAGTGGCCTTACAGACTCTGAGAGATAGCCAGCTATATGCAAAATTTTCAAAGTGTGAATTTTGGCTAAGTTCAGTTGCATTCCTGGGTCATATTGTGACGGCAGCAGGTATTGAGGTTGATCCGAAGAAAATTGAGGCAGTCAAGAGCTGGCCTAGACCGACATCAACCACAGATATTCGGAGTTTCTTGGGGTTAGCGAGTTATTATCGCCGATTCGTAGAAGGATTTTCGTCTATTGCAACCCCACTGACCAGATTGACCCAGAAGGGTGTTCAATTTGAATGGTCCGATGAATGTGAGGCGAGCTTTCAAAAGCTCAAGACAACCTTGACCACAGCACGGGTATTGGTTTTACCCACAGGTACGGGACCTTATACTGTTTATTGTGATGCTTCCCGTATTGGGCTTGGTGCAGTGTTAATGCAGGATGGCAAGGTTATTGCCTATGCTTCGAGGCAGTTGAAGATTCATGAGAAGAACTATCCAGTGCATGATCTAGAATTGGCGGCGATTATTCACGCATTGAAGATCCGGAGGCATTATTTGTATGGTGTAGCATGTGAAGTATACACCGATCATAAGAGTCTTCAGTATTTGTTTAAGCAGAAAGAGTTGAATATGAGGCAGAGAAGGTGGCTAGAGTTGCTAAAAGACTATGATGTTACTATTTTATATCACCCAGGTAAGGCCAATGTGGTGGCCGATGCATTGAGTAGAAAGTCTGCCAGCATGGGTAGTCTTGCATATATTCCGGTCAGTCAGAGACCATTGGCTCTAGACGTCCAGGCATTAGCCAACCGGTTCGTGAGATTGGATATTTCTGAGCCTAGCAGGGTGTTAGCCTGCACGGTCGCTCGTTCTTCTTTATTAGAGCGTATCCGTGAGAGGCAATTTGATGATCCTCATTTGCGTGAGTTGAGAGATACAGTACAGCGAGGAGGTGCCACACAGGTAAATCTAGATGATGATGGGATATTGAAATTGCGGGGTCGAGTTTGTGTGCCCAATATCGAAGGGATTCGAGAGTTAATCTTAGCGGAGGCCCACAGTTCGCGGTATTCTATTCACCCGGGCGCCGCGAAGATGTACCGGGACTTACGGCAGCACTATTGGTGGCGCAGGATGAAGAAAGATATCATTGCGTATGTTGCTCGGTGTCTAAATTGTCAGCAGGTGAAATATGAGCACAAGAGGCCTGATGGTGTATTCCAGAGAATCGAAATTCCCGAGTGGAAATGGGAGCGGATCACTATGGATTTCGTTACTGGACTTCCTTTGACTCGGAGGAAATTTGATGCTATTTGGGTCATTGTTGATAGGCTGACCAAGTCAGCACACTTTATTCCAGTATCCGTCTCCTACTCATCGGAGAGGTTAGCGGAGGTTTACATTAGGGAGATTGTTCGTCTCCGTGGAGTGCCAGTATCTATTATCTCTGATCGGGGTACGCAGTTTACCTCGCGGTTCTGGAGAGCGGTCCAGCGGGAGTTAGGCACCCAGGTTCAGTTGAGTACAGCATTTCATCCTCAGACGGATGGCCAGTCCGAGAGGACTATTCAGATTCTAGAGGACATGCTTCGAGCCTGTGTTATTGATTTCGGAGGCTCGTGGGACTAGTTTCTGCCATTAGCAGAGTTCGCCTACAATAACAGTTACCAATCTAGCATCCAGATGGCTCCGTATGAGGCGTTGTATGGTAGGCGATGTCGATCACCGGTTGGATGGTTTGAACCGGGAGAGGCTCGGTTGTTAGGTACAGACTTAGTTCAGGAGGCCTTGGATAAGGTCAACACTATTCAGGAGAGATTGCGTTCAGCTCAGTCCAGGCAGAATACTTATGCGGATCGTAAGGTTCGAGATGTAGATTTCATGGTTGGCGAACGAGTATTGCTCCGAGTGTCGCCTATGAAGGGTGTGATGAGGTTTGGGAAGAAGGGCAAGCTCGGCCCTAGGTATATTGGCCCATTTGAGATTCTAGACAGAGTGGGAGGGGTGGCTTACGGATTAGCTTTGCCGCCTAGCTTATCGGCCGTGCATCCGAGTTTTTCATGTATCTATGCTTCGGAGATACCACGGAGATTCCACACATGTGTTAGACTTCAGAGTCTTGTCCAATTGGACAATGATCTATCTTACGAGGAGGAGCGGTAGCCATTCCAGACCGGCGAGGTTCGACGGTTGAGGTCGAAGAGTTATCCTTCCGTGCGTGTTCGGTGGAGAGGTCGGCCTCCCGAGGCATCGACACGGGAGTCCGAGTCCGATATGCGGAGCCGCTACCCACATTTGTTTCCGACTCGGTACTTCTTTCTTTTGTCCGTTCGAGGACGAACGGTTGTTTTAGAGGTGGAGATTGTGACGACCCAAAGGGTCATCACTTGTTTTATTAATCGTTCCGAGCTTTGGAGGTTTTGAAAACCTCATTTATAGTTGCCTCGATTTGCGTGCACAGTCCGGGCACAAAGCTGGAAAATATTTATGTTGAAATATGTGAAATATGTGAAAAAGTTGAAGAATTTTGATATTAATATAGATATGGTTGACTTTGGTCAACATTTTTGGTAAACGGACCCGGATCCGTGATTTGACTGGTCTCAGAAAATCCGTAGAAAAATATGGAACTTGGGCGTATGCCCAGAGTTGAAATCCGAGGTCTAGAACCCCGGTAAAAGAATTTTTCTGTTAAATTATTTTCTGAAAATGTTCAAGGAAAATGAAACTGAATTTTTTATTAAAAGTACTGTTATTGGGCTCGTATTTTGGTTCCGACGCCCGGTACAGGTCATATATATTGGTTAAGCTCTTCTTGGAAAGTTTGGTTGAAAATGGACGTCGTTTGACGTGTTTCGGCCTTAAATTGGAAATTTTGAAAATTATGAAAATTTGAAAGGATTCTTGAGTTTTAAGGCTCAATTCATGGATTTTGATGTTATTTTAGCGGTTTGCTCGCGTGAGCAAGTTCGTATGATGTTTTTAAGTTAGTGTGCATATTTGGTTTGGAGCCCCGAGGGCTCGGGAGTGTTTCGGAGGTGGTTCGGGGTGTGTTTGAACTTAAGAAAAACTGCAGAAATCTGCAGCAGACAATTCTTCATCGCGTTCGCGTCCAGGCGGTCGCGTTCGCGATGGTCAACTTATTTCCTTCAACGCGTTCGCGTCCCTCCGGTCGCGTTCGCGATGCCCAGCTGTTTCCCTTCATCGCGATCGCGTACTACTTCACGCGTTCGCGTAGTGTAAAAATTGAACCAACCCTTTTCTCTACGCGTTCGCGTGGACTGGCTCGCGTTCGCGTAGGCCAACCTGTAAGCCCAGAAATTTCCTTCTTCGCGTTCGCGTCAAGCCCCACGCGAACGCGATGCGTAAAACTTCTTCTTCATCGCGAACGCGACCGGGGTGTCGCGAACGCGATGAACAAATTTATGCCCAGCGAATTTAAGTCAGAAAACAGAACAGAAACGGGATAAAAATCCCATTTCTGTTCAACTCTCTTCTCCACAGCTTTTTGGACGATTCTTCATCAAACTTCTTGGGTAAGTGATTCTTAACTCGTTTTCTTCATTTTCCATCAATATTATTTGAATTCCTAAGCCTAATTAGGTGTAAATGGGTAGAAAAATTGAGAATTTAGTATAGTAAGGGTTTTCAAAGAATTTGCGATCTAGGACTCGTTTTGAAGTTGAACTTAAGAACAAATTGTATATTTGAACTCATGGAAGATTGGGTGAACTTATTTTGGTTCGAAACTTGAGTTTCGATTATGTGGGCCCGGGGTCGATTTTTACTATTCCGGGCAGAATGTTGTAAAAATCCTATTTAGCAATATGAACTAGTTTGTTAAGTAGAATTGATGATATGAAATCAATTGTGTATAGATACGGTTGGATTGGAGTCAAATTCGAAAGGAAAAGGCATTGCTACGGATTGAATCGTTCGTGAACTTTCGAGGTAAGTGTTTGTTCTATCCTAGTTTGTAGGAAATGGAATTCAGTTATGAATAAATTATTGATTAAGAGTTATTGGTGTTATGCCGGTAATGAAGACAAATTATTGAAATTATTATAAATTATTGGTTTAAAACCGGTAATTATAAATATTGTCGATATAGAGATTATTGGCTAAATGCCGGTAATATATATATATTTATGAATTGGGATCGTGTGGTACGCCGACCACAAAATGACTTAAATCTTGGCATTGGCCATAGTTGCCGGTAGCCTATTGATATATTTGGGAGCGGGTGGTACGCCTACCACAAGATATAATTATTGATATATTTGGGAGCGGGTGGTACGCCTACCACAAGATATAATTATTGATATATTGGGAGCGGGTGGTACGCCTACCACAAGATATAATTACTGTGATAGTTGGGAGCGGGTGGTACGCCTACCACGAGATATGAAATGAGAGAGGAATTGAGACATGAAAGTAAGATTTATTATATTGACTAGATTATTCTGGATATCGTGAGTTATTGAATATTATTTCAGAGCAGAGTATTTCCTTATAAATGTATTATATATATATATATATGCCTATATTGCAACTGTACAGGTTTAGGTGGGTGACTGGCCTTAGCCTTGTCACTAGTTCGCTGGGATAGGCCGGGCACTTACCAGCACATGGGGTCGGTTGTGCTGATACTACACTCTGCGCTCTTTTTGCGCAGATACAGGTTACGGACAGCAGCAGCGGCAGTAGAGACTTGTGGATTTTTCAACTACCGAGACTACGAGGTAGCCTTGCAGGCGTCCGCAGGACCCGTTGTCTCTTCTATCTATGCTTTTCATTCTGTTATCTCATGTAATCGAGATAAACAGCTTGTATTTTCTTTCAGACAATTATGTGTATTATTCTTAGAAGTTCGTGAGTATTGTGACACCAGTCTTGGGTAGTGTATCATGTTTGGGTTTTCATTATCATATTTGACTAAGTCTTCCGCTAATTTTGATTATTCCACTGTAATTTATATGTTTTTAATAATAATAATTGGTAATTAATGGAGATGTAATTAATATTTGGCTTGCCTAACTTCCATTTAGTAGGCGCCATCATGACCCCGATGGTGGGAAATCCGGGTCGTGACAATCCTCCTCCATATTTGCCTCCAAATTGGGGGATAAATAATGTTCTTCCAAATATGGGGGACACTATTCATCTCCCAATTACTATTCATACATATTTTATTATTTAACTCTTTGTATACACCTAATTATGCTTATATAATATCTTTATAATATTAATTTTACATCTTAACTTTGGTGTATAATTTTGATAAATTAATTTTCGTGCATTTATTATTTTTATGTAAAATTGTAAGTTAATTGTATTATAAGTTATAATGTTACAAAAATTATATAATCATTTCAAAAAATGAATGGTGCCAATATAAACTATTAGATATTGCTAAAATTGAAAGATGCGAATATAAAATATTAGATGTTGCTAAAATTGAGAAAAAGATACTCATTTTGCACTTCGTAATGCATTAATAGATTATTTATGGGAGAATACTAGATGTTGAAGTTGAATATTTATGTAGTATTTCGAATGAATTTTATCGCAATAATATCACTTTTATTTGAATTATTAGTTAATCTATAATAATCCTTATAAATTATACTATTTAAAATTTTGTGAAATTGTTTTTATTGAAGTTACAAATTAATGAAAATATAAGATGGAATGTGTTTAATGAAAATTAAAAAATAAAATTAAAATGAAAGATAATAATATACTAATATAGAAGAGAGAGAAGAATATAAAAAAAAATGAATTCTCTTTTGGAGAAAAATTATAAAAATAGTTGGAGTAGTTATCCCCAAAATAAAAAAAATTCCTATTTTGGGACCGAAATGGGCCTAACTAAACATTGAAAAAAGAATTCGAATTGATAGGCTCAATTTTATAATTTCTCCCCTATCTGTCTCTCTGGGAAGATGAAGACTTGGCATATTTAATCCCATAGCTGTTGTCTTATCTTCTAAAAATTTCATTTAGAGCCTCTCATTTTTAGTGGATCAAACTTTCAGTCCTTTTGAAAGTGATCAACTTTAGCTAAAGACAAGTTACACCTCAACTTCATTGCCTTTCCTTTCAAGATATCCTGTAAAGTGATAATCGTATGGACCTATTTGACAACCTTACAAAAAACAATGTACTAAATCGTACATCAAAATTAATTGTGACTACGACTTAATAGTTTCATTGTTTCTTTTTGTCATAATGGGATTATCCTTATCTTATACACCACTATCTATGAAATTTTAGAAAGAGAAATAAAAGAAACAATTTCCATTTGTAAGGGACCTCAATTTAGGGAAATGGCTCAAGAAAAAATAAAATAAATTGTGTATAGCTCATTCATCTTTAAATTGAAAAAAGAAAGAAAATAAAAGAAGTGGTAATCTGGAAATATTTTTTGTTGATTAAGAGATATGAATACTTAGGAGGAAACATATTTAGAGAATAAGAGGGGAGCAGACTTCCAATTTTTTAAAAACTTAATGGAAATTTTCCTATTATCAAGTGCATATGTTATCGCACATAAAATATTTTTAATCATACTTCTTTTCTTTGGTCTTCATAAATCTTAAAACATAAGAAAATAACTTTTTTAAATGATTTCTCTTTTATATTTTGAGAATATTAACTTCCCAAATGTTAGTTGCTATTGAATTTATTTCAAAATATTTGATATTTTAAAAGAATGAGTGCATTTATTACTATTTTTTGAAACTCACTCCAATTAATGAATCAAGAGAGATAAATATTATTTTTGACAAATATTTTTATTACTAAAGTTATTAAATTGTCATTTTAGAAGTAAACAAAAATTAAAGAAAAAGCTACTAATATAAATTAAAGCTATGTGTTAGGAGTTAGTCTTAGGATGCTATTGATCAATTATTTATGATGGGCTTTATCTATTTATTATTAGTGCACTTTACAACTTTTTCGTATTTCCTATATTTCTTATATTGCTGCTATTTTATTATTTTATGTTATGTTATGGATTCAATATTATTTTATTATGAGTCTATTGATAGTACTAATATATCGTCTCTTGTTGCCTTCTTGAGCCGGGGGTCTCTTGGAAATAACCTCTCTATCCCTAGGGGTAGGTATAATATCGGCGTACATATTATTCTCCTTAGACCCCTCTTGTGGAATGATACTGGATTATTATTGTATTGTTGTTCGTAAAATCATTTTATTTTTTATTTTTTAATAAATTAAAAGAAAACCATGGAAACAAACAATTCCCAAGAGCATAGAAGTTAGTGGCATAGTTTCGACAGAGGAACATCGTGAATAGTTTCAATTCACCCATAGGCCAGAATCCAAGATTGTCTCCTCCTCCTTGATTTCATCTGGACCAAATCTAGAAGCAATCATTCTACCAAATGGATGACTTTTGAAAGAACGCAAAAAGGATATTATTTTAACAATAAACACCAATTAGCAAATTAGAAACTTGTTCATTTTCTCTGCAAGAGCGTACGCATAATTTTTTATGAGTAGTGTCATATTTACTTAAGAGTATAAAATAAATAATGTTAATTATCATTCTAAACGAGTAATTGTCTTAATGCATTAGTTTTATGGAGTCTCATGTTAAAAGAGATCTTGAGTTCAATTTTACTTAGCCACAAACATGATAAATAAGAATACATGTCAAGCGGTGTCAATTTATATTTATTATTTATTTTTACACTGTATAACTACATATGCTTAGCAAAATTTTCCGACAAAGCGATGTCGCATGTCATCGCTTCGTCCAATGTATGTCCACCCCTGTTACTAATATGCATTAGAAGTATAAGATCCAGTTTTGTCAAGCTGCTAAAAATTACTTAAACCTTTTTTTGCTAGTTAATTTTAACTGTAGTAACTACTAATGTGCATTAGAAGTATAAGAGCATGTTTGACTAAGTTACAAAAAAAATGTTGTTTTAAGAAGTATTTTTCGAAAAAGTACTTTTGGAGAAAGTAATTTATGTTTGACCAATTAATTTTAGATGTATTTTTTGCAATATTTTGATAAAAAAATTATATTTGACCAATTTTTTCAAAAAGAATTTTTGAGTGTCAATTATGAAAAATGGCAGTAAATGTTCAATTTATGATTAGTTATAGAGAATTGAATTTTTAAAACATAAAATAAAAATCTATGTTGAAGATTTCAAATCAATATAAAATATAGTTACTCAAAGCAATACTATTGGGTATATGACATTACTTGTTATTTAGGCGCCTATTATTTACGTGATAATTCAAACATATCGATATGCATCATTCAATATAAATCAAAAAGTTAATCCATAAGTCATATAAAAAATAAGAGATTTATTTACAGTTAGAGAGACTATTTCAAAGAAAAGAACAAAAAAGTGATGAAAATAAGAAAAACGGATGGTAGAAACCAAAAAAAGAGAGAGGTTAAATTAATGAAGGATAGTTTGAGAAATATTATTTTTTGGTAAGAATATTATTGTCTTGAAAAAACTATTTTTTATTTTTTCTTCTTATAAGAAATTATAATTTGTAGCTTTTTTAAAAAAACAAAATAAAAAAAAATTGCCAAATATCTTAAATTTCAAAAAAGTATTTTTTTGACAAAAAAATAAATAAAATACTTTTGACTTCCTAGAAGTTTGGCCAAACCATGCTCTAAATCCCAAAAGAGTGTTAATTGTTGAATTACCCGTATCAATTCACCCAAAAGATTAACTAAAGAGATACTCTAATTTTTTCACTTTAGACGGGTGATGTGGCGGCCAAACGTACACTCGGATATACACAGTCGTCAAGTAATAAAGTAACTAGAAGTCAGATTGCGAATCAACGAGGACTTGTGATTATCTATTAACTAAATTAGACTATCCTAATTATCTAAACAAGAATTAAACCTAGAAGTGTTTGAATCTAAACTATCTAAAATAAAGGAAAAACAAATAGTGAACTCTGAACACAAAAAGAGCAGATTTTAATGTTATCAATGCGAACGATCTAGAGTCATGACATATCTAACATTCTTATTGTATTCTTCAACTGAATTGACTAACTAATTAATCTAGTTCATTGGTTGACAATGTTAATATTGCTCATAAGAATTTATCGAGTTCTTACTCGTTTGTTCAAGCTAACCTAACTCCTATATATATGTCTATAGAATTAGAACTAACAAGAATGTATTTATAATTTCTGTAAATCAATCAAGCAATGCAATCATGTATATGTCTATCCTAACCTCGAATCCGTTCCCCGATGCTTAGGTTCAAGAACTTACTCTATTTAATCATATATGCAATCTAGAAGAATTTTCACTTTCGAGTTCAATCCTAGATTCGTAGATAATATTTAATTGGTAATCAAGCAATCAAATAATTAACCGTAGGATCAAATAAATAAACTAACATGATAAATCAAGAACCAAAATCAATATTAATCTGAATAACAATAGACATGAAAGAACCACAATCTTTGAACGTGAAGTTAGCTCCACATAGACATGGTAGCCAGATAATAAATCATACAAAGAAAAATAAAAATTACTAATTTTGGCGGAAGAAGATGAAATCCGGCCTCCATGGTGGCTCCTTTCTCTCCCTAGGTTAAATCCCCTTCAAAAAGTGGGTAAATGACCTAAAAGAGGCATTTTTGGCTTATATACTGTGTCCAAAAGTTGTGAGCCAAACTTTTCCTTTTCTTTTTCCGAATCAGTTTCAAGAATTGATGTTGAGTTGGATGCTTCGCGTTCGCCTCAGCTTGATCTTCTCAGCATCAGATGCTGGGGTGAATGCTTCACCTCCACCCTCTGTTCCCTCAACCATGACGTGCCTAGGTGTAGATGCTAAGGTGGATGCCTTCGCAAGACTTCACTGCTAAGGGTGCTCCAAATAATTATTTTTTAAGGTTGAATGTGAGGCATCCATCCTCTTCTTCTATAACTGGAGCATCTTTTCTTCATATTTTTGTACTCCAAACATCCTAAATCATCACACACAACTTAACTAGTCGTAAAATTAATAATTAACACATGTTGGATATTTTTTACACCAAATAGCACCAAAAAGAAATTAAAACATGAGTAAATTACCATTAAAACATATAGAAATATGTCCATCGTCACGCGAAAAGCCAATTCATGTACTAAAGTATAATTTTTTTGGGGTAAAACACATAAATATACTTTTCTGCAAATTGGTGATGATGAGAGCATAGATCTTTAATTGTCCTAATATCATGTTGAATCATGTATACCGATATATTTAAAAGTTTGTAAATGAGAGACACATTAATCATATATTTTAAGTCTAAGACATTCCAAAAACATGTTACTGTTAAGAAGCTTGAAGAAGATTTAAGTGTTAGAACTTGAATGTGATGACCCGATATGCTATTTTCAGTTTTAGTCTTCATTTTTGTGTTCCGAGATCTCGAATAGATCCTTTTAGCCTTTATCAATTTGTGTGCGCAATCCATATCTTTTCCGAAAAAAAATTATGTAAAAAATTTATGAAAATAAAAATTTATCCTTAAAAATAATTTGAGTTGAGTGCGGTCAACGTTTTGTATAAACGGACCCGGATCAATATTTTGATGGTACCAGTGAGTTCGTATTGTGATTTAGGACTTGGACGTATGCCCGAAATTGAATTCGAAAGTCCCTAACGTTATTTAACGCAATTTGTTAAAAATTAGTAAATTGAAGGCTAGAAGAATTCCTAAGTTTGACCGTAGGTTGTTTTGTTGCTATCGTGTTCAGATTTCAGTTATGAGACTTGGTGTAGGTTCATTTTACTATTTATGACTTGTCTATAAAATTTGGTGTAAAATAGAGTTGATTTGATATGATTCAGACGTCCGGTTGTTTAATTGAAAGTTCTTAAATTTCTTTGAAAATTTCATTAGTTTTGTTGTCTGATTCGTAGTTCTAGGTATTATTTTGTTATTTTTATCGCGCGATCAAGTTCGTGTAATTATATTACACTTGTGTGCATGTTTCTTTAGGAGCCTGAGAGGCTTGAGTAAGTTTCGAATAGGGTACAAAGTGATTTTTGGACTTAAGCTACAGTTGGTTTTGAGTTTTCTGATGTCTAGTGCATCCTTCTTCGCGATCGCAAAGAGTAACATGGGATAGGGTGGATTTTCCTCCATGCAAACACGAGGTTGTGGACGTGACGCGAAGCAAAGGTGGGGTCATCTTTCGCGAACGCGACTAGCACTATGCGAATGTGATGCGTAAGGGTTGGGGGGTGGGGTGTTTGAGGGCGGGAGTTTATTCTACACGAATGCAAGCCGAGGCTCGTGAACGTGATGACCAAGGGGGACAGACCATCGCAAACACGTGCAACCCCTCGCGAACGCGAAGTACACTTAGGTCACTGCACATCGCGATCGCATTAGGCCCCAGGCCTCCGCGAACATGGAGAAGGCCTGACGCCCAGTCACTTAAATGTTTCAGAAACGAGATTTTCTTTATTTTTCACCATCTTCACATTAGTGCTCGGCCTAGAGGCGCCCACTTTATAGGTTAGTATACTTTAACTCATTTTCTTCCATTTTCGTCAACGCCCATTGATATCTAACCTTAACTTATGTTGATCATGGTAGAAATTAGGGATTCGAGTAGAATTGGTTTTTTTTTGTTGTTTTTTTTTTTTGTAAAGTTGAGATTTAGACTTCAAATTGAGGTCAAATTTCGATACTAATCACATAATCTGACTCGGGGTTGAATGGGTAATTTGGTTTTGGTTTTGAATCTCGGATTTTGACCAATCGAGCCCGGGGTTTGGCTTTTTGGAAAAAGAGTAGATCTTAACTTTATGTATTTTAATTGTTTTTTCTAGTATTGTTTGTTGATATTAAGTATAATTTTAGTTATATCCGATTAGTTTGGAGTCGGATAGGAAAGGCCCAAGTAGAGCTTTGGTTTGATTGCGGAGGGAGATAAGTGTTGGGTCTGACTTTGACTCGAGGGAATTAGGAACCCTTGAACTATATGTTATGTGAATTACGCGTGTAACGACGTAAATGCGAGTTGACGAGTGTATATACGCCGTCAAAATAATTGTTTCACGTTTTCCCGTATTCCATTGATTATCTTGTTCCATGTTTTAACTGTTACATGCTTTAATTGCTCTCTATGCCGTAACTTTATACTTGTCATTTATTTACTCTTAAACTGAAATGTTTGTTTCTTCCTCGATTCCATGAGTAATTGCTACTTCCCTTAACTGTCTTACTTGTACATTTTAACTGTCATATATTTTGTTTGTCTTGTTGCTTGTATTAATTGCATCATTCCTTGATTTGGTACGAGATTCCTTTATTGCTGTTTTCATTTTTTTTATCGTAGAGGTTCTTGTGAATTGAGTTGTTTCATTGATTACATTTATTGAATTTATTGATGAATCGGGTTGCACGCCGCACCAGTTGTGATATGGTGGAATACAAGAGGTTTTAATATCGATATGGTGGGATCAGGTTGCATGCTGCAATAAATTTTATATGCGATTTTTGTATTGATAAGGTGAAATAAGGGAGGATTATGATATTGATTCTGATTGTATGGTGGGATCGGGTTGCACGCTACAATGAATTTTATATGTTATTCTTGATATTGATATGGTGAAATAAGGGAGGATTGTGTTTGTACAGGGGGATCGAGTTGTACACTGCAATGATTTTTGTGTGTGTTGTACTGATTGTTGTATTGTGTTAGCTTTTCAGTATTTTCATATGATATTCGAAAGACTGATATTTCCGGATTCACTAATTTCGAGGATTGAGTTTGTTTTCATTAGTTTACTGCTTTGCCGTCATTTCCTGTTTTTCTTTCCTATCATTATTTTTATACTTGCTTACATGTTATTTGTAAGTTACCTGCCTTAGCTTCGTCACAACTTCGTTGAGGTTAGATTCGACACTTACAGAGTACATGGGTCGGTTGTACTCATACTATACTGTGCACTTCTTGTGCAAATTTTGGAGTCAGTCCTAGCAACGGTTAGTACATTGCTCAAATTGATTACTTGACGGAGACTTGAGGTACATCTGCACGACGTTCACAGTTCTAAAGTCCCCTTCTACATTACTCTAGCTGTTTATTTCATTTTAGACAATTATGCTTTCATTCATACTAGTATTTGTAGCATTCTAGTCGCTCATGCACTTGTGACACCAGTTCTGGGATTGTATCTAGATATCGTTGTTATTTTAGTTGATTCACTTTATTTCAGTTTTATTAAACTTATTGGGTTTCATTTAAATTGATTTGCTAAAAATGGTTAATAATTACATCGAATGTTGGCTTGCCTAGCAAGTGAAATGTTAGGCGCCATCACGGTCTCGAGGGCGGGAATTCCAGGTTGTGACAGTGAAAATAGAGATGGAGCCAAAATTTGAAGCTTATAGGTTTGAAATTCTAGTTCTTTTTAAGTTATTGAGTTCTAAATTAATTATTTGTACATATTCGATAAATTTCTTAAAACAAATATAAAGCTAAGACCAATATTATTAGTTTGACCGAACCCGTAACCAACACACTAGCTCCTCCCTGTAGTTGATGTGAATCATCCTACTACAAGATCTTGAAATATATGGAAACAGATAGAGCCATTGTTATGTGGCAACATGGGTAAAATTCAAAGAGTATATACTTTTGAAATCAAAATCAGTGTAATTACTCTGATATCACAAATTGCTGAGTGTCCAGTTGTACAAAACCATTTGGGACCTTAAATATAGAAACCATCACTGAGTTGAATGCATAAATGTCTCTGATTCAATGTTCTGAGTTACCATCTAAAAGCCAGGTTGTTGGCCAGCTTGTCATTTATGGTACAAATACATACTATAGAGATAGAAATTAGTCATCTGATAGCTGATGCTGACAATCAATGAAGTAAATTTATTTATCACGTCTTTAAACTTTACAAGATGTAAACAATAAAAGTTTCTTATGGTATATGACTACTCTATAGATGGGAAGTATACAAGAAAAATTTACTCGGAGATGGATCAAGTTTACAAATTGGTAAATACAAATGCTTATGGCTATGCAATGTCTGAACTATACAGAGTAATGAGTTAAATCTTGGAAACAATCCGCGCTTCTCAATTTTGTGAGAGCTCTTCGTTCTATTCTCCTAATCCACTCTTTACTTACTCCATAAAGCCTCCCAATCTCCTCGAGGGATTTGCGCTGATTATTTTCAAGACCAAACCTAAAATATATTACTTGCTGCTCTTTTGGATCCAAGCTTTCTAAAAGAGCATACATGTTGTCTATTATGTTTTCCCTCATGACAGTTTCCTCTGGGCTTACAATTGATTTATCTGGTGTGAGTTCCTGCCAAGCAATGGTTCAATAGCATTAAGATACTTTTCCAGAAGACAGTAATGTCCAAAAGATAAAACAGTAGCAGGGATATTAAGATACTTTTCCGGAAGAGAGTGATGTCCGAGAAGTAAAATGGTAGGGGGAAAGGCTAGTTGTTAAAGATAATGCATTATCATAGAGTGCTTAAGGAACATTTCTACTTTTTCCAAACGAAGACATGATGCAAGAAGAATTACCATAAAAAAAATGATATGATGCGAGAAGAAATAAATTTATTCGCATTTTGCAAGCTTTCTTACCACTACGTCATATGAGTGTAATTCTCAATGGATTATAAAGCAAGCTAGAAAGGCATTTCCTTCATTATAATTCCAACCGGCACAGTTTGACATTACATCTTAACTTACAACAAAAAAACGACTATCCTCTATCCCAAAACTAGTCCAGAAACAAATATAGGTATTTCAAAGGTTCGAAATGAAAGGGTATAAACATAACTGTTAAAAAGGAAAAACAAAGAAAAGAGGAGAAGAACAAAAAAGGAGGATCAGATTTTTACCAAAACTTTTGCACTGATGCAATGTCCAACTTTCTGATCAATTGAACCCACAACTCTCAGACATTTACTAGCCATTGCAATCCTAGCTGTGGATAGACCCGTGTACTTGGCAATTTCATCATCACCTGGAAATTTTCCGTGGCTCCTACTGAGAGCTTTTCGAGCTTTATGTATTTGATTTATTGCTTTGCATATAGTGAACTGCATTAATCCATTGATAAAGCGAGAGAAAGCTTTTGTTAAAACCTATATGCAACTGAAAGAAGATAAGTAAAATATGCCAGAGAGGAAATCACATACAGGAATTCGGATTCCTCTAGCATGCTGGGCCACCAATTTTGATAATGATTTTCTTATCCAATACTGAACGTAAGTTGAGAATTTGTATCCCCTAGTGTCATCAAATCTTACAGCACCTTGTAGCACACCCATGTTCCCAGCCTGTAGCAACACATTGAAAGTAAAAAGTAAATATTTCAGCTAATATGATCTCCAGAATGAAAAGATAACATCTAGCATTCAGTAGGTTACCTCTTTAATCTGGTCGAACTAGTTACTAGATAATCATATATTTTAAGTAAGCAGTAGGTATGTAACTTTCTTCACTTGATATATGTTAGCAGTGGTATATATTTAGCAATGTATCTTTGTAAATGTATGCAGGGAAAACTTGAAAAATACTTCTGAAGAACTATCATCAGACAATTTAGAAGGAAATGGTCTTAGTACCAATCTAGTAATTGTAAAGCGAGGGACAACATCTGTATGGAAGTTGTTAAAATCGAAGCAGACTATGACAGCATAGTTTTAGAGCATTCATGGAGATTCTTCATATCTGATAAAAGAGAAACGGAATATTATTGCATAGTCTAGTTTCTGGCCATACATGGAGACTGTTCACGTCTGACTCTCTTTCTCTATCACGTTCGCTTCCTTTGAACATTATCTCATACATTTTTATCAGCATGAACTCTACCTCTAAAAATGCAGTTTTTCCTTATTGAATAATTTGGGCTGGTTTTCTGTGCTGAATCACATATAAAGGTATGACGACAGAGTATGAGCATCCTTGTTTTTTTTGATACCGTGAACATGGTGTCCGCGTCAGCTTGCGCACACCTCGATTAATTCCGCGGGGTACCTGGTACCTCCCACCAACACAGATACCAAGTAACTCTCTGTCCACCAAGGCTTGGACAGATGAGAAAAAATCCTCTAGTTGTTTTGCCTCCACTGGAATTTGGAATTTGAACCTGAGACCTCGTGGTTCTCAACCTACTTCATTGATCACTAGGCCACACCCTTGGGTGCCCTTTTTTGTTCTTTTTTGGGTGGTTATTTTCCTGGGTGTGAGAAGGATCGGGCCTAAGAGAGATTTTTTATTATCCTGATTTGATTATCAATATCTTGCTTTTATTCTTTACTATGTGCAAGCAACTTGATGCAATAGGGTTGCATTAGGAGAGCAAAGTGATTTCCAACAAATGGTGGAGCTCTTATAGGCAATTCAGACAGTAAGCTTGCACATCAACTCCCAAAGTTCTGGTTCTTAACAAGAGAAAAAATTGGGATTTCAAGAAGTACGGTGTAATCGTGCTACCACCCGTCAATGCCTAAAATGGAAATGAAGAGTTAATGAAGGTATTCCACTAAGACATGGTTCACTAACCTGAATTAAGTCTTCAAATGCCACTCCAAGCCCCCTGTAGTTTCTTGCCAGATATAAGACTAAGGACCGTGTACTTTTCAGAAGCTCATCCCTGCAATACCAACCAAAATGCAAGCTCTGCTGCAACTCCTTCTGTTCAACTCCAGCAGCTTCTGCCCAGCTACTGAAACTAGCTACTCGACCAGTTTCTTCTTCAAGGATTGACCTGATTCTTTCCAATTCTGCCACCAGCTGTTTTATAACAAAGAATTAAATTAAGATGTGGTCTGAATCTTTAAGAACTGTAATAAAATATCTCTGAATAAAAACTGGAGACAACCTTAACACCTCTTGACATTTCTGCCTCGTTCTTAGCAATTTTCTGTCTTTTATTTCTAGAGGTATGTGTTCTTTTTCCAGAATAAAACTTTGGCTGTTGCATATCCTCCTGGATGTTTTTGGTATGTGGCTGCACTGTAATAATGTCATTAGCATTTCTGGATGCTCTGTTTCTTCTTGACTTCCGCTCTTGCTTTTTTCTAGAACGTACGACTACCTTATCTATACCATTTCCAACAAGGTCATCTTTTTCAATTTCTTTAATAAGCTCCCTTGGCACGTCAAGCACTTCAGGAAAGGTAGAACAATGATTTGTCCTTGAGAGACAAGTATGAAAGAATTCTAAAGCTCCAAGCTTGTCTAGCTGCACCATAATATCTCTTTCTAATCTTGACACCTCTGAATCAGCAAACATGTTTTCCAGCAGATCAAGATTTTTCATCAGTAAACTAAAATGAAGAGCTCTGGTTGTGTTTAAATAAGTTGGTTTCTCCCCATCAAGTGATATCCCAATCTTAGCACTGCCAATATCTCCATATATATTGGTAGGGGATCCTCTGCCGATTCGCGTCTGATGAGAGAGAGAGCAAAAGTAAGTAATGACATGCAACTTAGAGAACAGACTAGGCAAAAGAGATACTCCTCTAAGTCAGGCTTTACTTTCTAACATGGGAAGAACAAACCTTTATTTCTGTAGTTACTGATGTATCACTACCCCACAGTTGGGGGTCTGATAAACAAGTCCGCACTCTGAAAGGATCACTATGTGAAGGTTCACAGTCCCCGTTGATAAAAGGTTTGAGAGATCGAGCTGGATCGTATAAAGCCTCCTTTCCTTTGACTGTATACGAAGATGAGGTGTAATCAATAAAGAAGTCCCTGTGTGGGTTCTTCCATCAATGAAAAGTGACTTCAGTAACTAACTCTATTTGTGATTAAGGAGCCATTACACAATGGTTTGGCTTATATCCACTTTTCAACCAAAGATGCAGATAAAGTATGTATAATCAAATGACAAATTCAGATCTACTTAGTTCAGAGGCAAGTCAGACCAGATTGAAGGAACATCTCATTAAGTGAGATCATTGAATTGTTACACTTCTTCAAGACTATATCTGCATCACTTTGTTTAAAGCGGAAACAAAATCCAAAATTACTTTAAGCATGTAAAAGAATCACAAGTTTTCATATTGTACTATCTGTCAAATCTCTGATAGTTAACGAGGAATCAGGATGAAAGCATAGTTGATTCCCAGAACATAAATGTTATTTGCGCTTTCAAGGACAATTGTATTTGGTCTGAACATGAGCTGTTAAAAGAACGGGAAGATCAAATTGTTTAATTGATTATATCTACAGATCTATAGCGCCAGAGACAAGATTTTTTCGATTATATCCAATTACAATAAAACGTAAGATAATATGATGCACCTACATTACTTCTCAATAAATTTCAAGTGAAGTCTTAAGGGTCTTTTCTGCATTCTCTCAAAGTTAAGATATATGCATTGGGACTAGTTAGGAATAGAGCCAAATTCGCCCAAGGTTCCCATATAGTTGGATTCATTTTATATAATATGGTTTGTTTGTCCCATACTACACTATTGCAATGACAAAGGATCCAGTAGCATCCACTGGCATTCATCATTCGTTCAGAGGAAAAGGAATAGAAACAAGAGTGGAACTTCATGATACGTCATGTTGAAAATTTCGGTAAAGGCAAGGAACTTTAACTTTTATTGGGTGCACGTAACAGCTTGCCTGCAAAATACTGTTGAAGCAGCAGATAAGAATCATAAAGCAGCACGGTAACTGGCCTTTGGAAGGAGATTGTTCAAGCAAAGTATGGGAAGGGTATTGGGAAGCTATGGGCAGACTTCTCTTGCAACACATCGCTTCAGGTGGGAAATGGGGCACACATTCAATTCTGGAAAGACAAATGGCTAGGACACACTACACTGAAGGATGCCTTTCCAAGACTATTTCTAATTGCAACCAATCCAGAATCTACCATTGCTCAGAACAGGGAGGACAACACTTGGAACCTGAAGCTAAGAAGGTACCTCAATGACTGGGAGATAGAAGAACTGTTATCACTTCTTGGAATCCTTCAGAATAGCTCAGTCAACATTCAGAGAAGAGAGAGACTTAATTGGGGGTAATAATACGAAAGGTACTTATTCAGGTAAAGCAGGATGCTTTCACTTAAGTTCCAACAAGGAACTGAATAACTGATTGACCATTCATTGGCCTTGGAAATTAATTTGCAGAACTAAACTGCCACCAAGGTTCATTTGTTTCACAGTTTCAGTTGGATCACTTTAAAGGGTGCATACCTAACCCAGGACAACCTTCATCAGGAGGAAGTTCCGATAACCTAACATATATCGGATGTGCATTTGCAATATCAATCACCTGTTTCTTTACTGCCTAGTTGCAACAGACATTTGGAACATGTCTCTAACGCTTTTTGGACTGCATGATCTATGCCATGCAGTGTCAGGAAGGCCTTTGTTAGCTGGAGTACCTGGAAAGTTGAGAAGTCCATCAAAAGGATCTGGTCTATGGTTCCTGCTTGTACTTTGTGGTGCATATGGACAGAAAGGAATCAAATATATGTCGATGGCATTTCAACTGCCAACCATACACTCGAGGCCAGATGTTCTGGTTAATCTTTTTAGCTGGGTTAATATTACCCCTGTATATAACCCTGACTCTTTTAAGGAATATATCAGCTCCTTAGTCTTATAATACATTTTTTGTTCTCTATTCTTGGGTTGATGTTTCTCTTTCCTCTATAACCTATGCATCTTTTTGATGCTTTTTGTTAGTGACATTCCACTTACTTCATCAGTTTTTTAAAAAAACGTCAGGATGCTAACAGAACTGGGGTATAATTCAGTATGGTAACAGTCTCTGAACTAAGGGCCGTACAGTTACCTAAACTGTTAATAATCCCTGACATTAAAGTCCGCATTAATAATCTGGCGTTCGGTTGCCGTTTTCTTTTTTTCTTGTATTAGTATTATCATACGTGTGTTAGCAATACTTACATAAGAACACATACATGAAAACATGTCCAAAATTCCATTAGCTCAGTAGGAGAAGCCTCTTAGACCCTTTTGGTGTTGAGTGGACTGAGCAAAGGTGGATTTAGTTTAGTGGTAGCGGGCCGGGCACACCCACAGCATTCAGTTCGACCTGTATGTATATTTATACTATGTCCGCATGTAATGGTATAGCTCGCCCACTTATTTTTATTTTTTATTTTTTTGGGATGAGAAGCACACCCACTGATTTAAAAACCTTGGATCCGTCTCCTACGTGGAGGGGAGAGGGTGCAGGGGAAATGTTCTCTACTATTCCAATCTAAGATCTTATCCAATTTGGTAGAAGAGCATAAAAATGCAAGTCAGACATTCTTGTTAGTAAGCTAATGTATGTGTTCAAAACATAGAGTTAGTTAAACCATTTTACTGGATCAACTGAAACTAAAGCAACTAAGTCACATTGTATTATACAGAGTTCTTGATCATGCTTAACATTATGATACAAGATATGGGCGTGAAGATAAATCATGTACAAAAAATATTCAACACCAAACAGCCAGGTTTTAACACATGATCGCAGCAATGGATTAATCAATCAACACATTTTCTCTTTTTCCTAGGGGACTTTTGCCTCAAAGCAAGCTAGAATCTATATGGAGTAGTAAAAAAAAAGCTACTTCCAATCTTAGCACATAAATTGATGTACTCAAAGCAAGGAATTCAATTCAAAAAAAAGAAAGAAGAGTGCTAAACGGGGATTCAACTAATTGAGAGTTACTCACAAGAATGTGAAGAAGGCGGCCATGCTGCTGCTGATGATGATGAGTTGGGGGAGAAAGGAGGTTGGACAGAGAAACCCCATTTGAGGTGCAGCCTAAAACCCATAGCCAAAAAGTTTTGTGGATGCAAGAGAAAGAAAGACTTGGAATTTGATGCGCGCATATACAGGTCTTGTCAGACCTGAGCCACTGGTTTCCCATCGCCTTTTTTTCACTTCCTTCACTAGTTCCAAATATCCACATTTTCCATCTCCCCAATTTTATTTTTCTTGAAAAAAGAAACTAGATATTATAGCTTTGTCTTTTTGACATTCTTGAATTTCTCTCGACAAATAATCATTCTCTTTTCACATCTTAATAATAACAGCAGCGTTACAAATAGAATTTTATTTATGGTTGTATATATCTAGAAAGATGTTAGGACTTATTATTTAG
>JASVEL010003912.1:0-107619 GCA_032618575.1 Nicotiana noctiflora
GTTGTTTTTTAACCGGGTAAGATAGATTTTTCTTTTTTAGGATTAGAGGGCAAAGGTTAGCATGTAACCCCAAGTATGCACATTAGCAACACTAAAATGAACCTGAGAATGTATTATCTAAGTTTGATTGTAGATTCTAGCATATGCCTTAAATTGCACAATACAGCTTGCTTGAACATTGATAAGACTCTGTAGATGAACCTGATTCTAAATGAGTTGCATGCTAAGTGTGTGTGAGCTTTTACTTACATTATATGTTTTACATAATACCTAGAACTTTGACTGTGTATTTGCAAAACGAAATAGAAGTTGTTTGGTTGTAGAGATGATAGAGGCATTTCTTTGTGTAACCCCATAAATCAATAAGACATGAATTCACCTGTACATAATATCCTAGTTAACCCCTTTGATCTTAAAGCATGTTCTTTGATAACCCTTGAATGTTCATAAAAATTGAAATCTTGTATTGTTGTAGTTTACCTCCTAGAAGCACTTGTGTTGTAACGAATATGCAAAAGTCTAAGTGTGGGGTAAAGGGAAGTTGAAAAAGAGAATAATCAAGAATGCATGGTAGAAAATGGTGAACTGGCAAAATACTGTAAATTCTACAAGCTTTGTAAAAAAAAAGATGTATACATGTAAATAAGAAAGCCAGTAAAACCCCGCGCGCAGAGCTCTACAGAGAGAAGCTATGGCGATTTTCTAATTTCTAGAGAGAGAAAGTTGCTTTTTCGGCGGCCAGCCCCCCAGCAGCTGGTCGGCCTCCCCCCATTGTCGCCCAGCCCACTAATGCTACAAACAAACCAAAATAACCTATGAATTATGCACAGGCGTTAAGGCCTGCTTCTAATAAGGCTTCCATGCAAGAACGGGCAGCAGTAGCTGAACCTATTGCCCCTCGTCGAGCTATGTTACATCAGGGACAGCCTTTAGTTTGTTTTACTGAAGTGGAGGTCGAGCGAATGAACATTATTAAAGGTTTACAATGTGCAGTTATTTGTAAATTTTCATATGGATGGCCTGAACTTAATGAACTACGTCGAATTCTGCCTATTACATGTGGTATTAAAGGTGAGTGCCTAATTGGTTATCTACGTGATAGACATGTTCTTATTAGATACACACTTTGGCAAGATTATGTTGATATTTCTTCAAAAAGTGTGCATTACATGAGAGACAAGCATAAAGAAGAGTACCAGCTAAGGACTTTAATTTATGATACTAAGTTTAAAGCCGGTGAGGAGACACCAAAGGTTATGACTTGGATTTCATTCCCCAACCTGCTGCCAACTTACTATGTTAAGGAGTGTCTGTTTTCATTGGTGTCAGCAGTAAGTAAACCATTGCATTTTGATCAAGCTACAGTGAAGAAGACAAGACCAAGTTGTGCACGTGTGAAGGTGTTGATCGACTTATTCGATGATCTGCCAAAGAAGATAAGAATGGACACCATTGATGAAGCTAAGGGTACTATGAGAACTGAATGGGTGAATATTCAATATGATTATTTACCTAGGTATTGTAAAGAGTGTAAACTGCAAGGCCATGACATGATGGAATGTTGGCGACTTCATCCGGAACTTATGGCAAACAGAACAGTGGTGAGGAATAATGCTTAGGAAGCTGCTACTAAAGTCAATAATGATAAAGATAAGGCTCATATCATGATATTGACTAGTTGTAAAGTGGTAGGAAATGTGGGACCACAATGGAAATAGATCAGGGATGGTACAACCCAAGTAGAAAACAAGAATGAGGCTGAAATGGCTGGAATGGGAAAGGAAATTATGCAGGCAGATTTACAAAAAACAGGCAATATTCAGCATGTACAAACAAAGAAAAAGGTTGAGATTTTGAAGGTAGAAGACAGTGAAGACAATGCACACAAACAGTTGGCTTTGGTTGAACAACAGATTGAACAAAATGTTCTACCTAAGGGTATACTAAACCCTGAAGCCCCAGTTTTTAATCCCGGATCCCCAAAGAGTCCTAAAGAGAAGAGTGGGGGAAAAAGCAACACAACACTTACACATGCCAACAGTGTTACCCCAACAGCAAAGGGTAAATAAGGAGAAGAAGAAGACACAAAGGCAAGAGATATGCAGAAGTATGAGCTACAGGTTCAAGAATCTACAACAGCTTGGGTTCAAAGGGCCTTTATTGGCAACATGGTGACCACAAACCAATCAATGCAGGATATACCCTCTCAAGACAAAAGGGTGGATTTGGCAGTAGCAAATATTAATGACAATGAACACATTGAAGATGCTGATTTTGAGACATTTCAAAATAAAGAACAAGGCAAGTGGGCTGGTGGTAAACTATGGACAGAACAGATGGAAGAAGACATAGAAGAAGGAGTAATTCCTGAAGCAATGCACAGTGATGAGGTAAATGGTGGTGAAAATGCCGAAGAAGGAGATCCAAGTGTTAATGGGAAAGCTAAAGGAGGTAAAGAACAACAAGAGAAAACTAACACTACTGAGGAGAATGGAACCAAGCAGCAGAACAGCAAAGAGCAGGAAAATTCAGCAAGCGTGGATGATAAATACAGTGATCCAGGAGGAACACAACAGGCTGCTGGTATGTGAGGAACACAATAGCCTGTTAATAGAGCTGATACCAATGATGGTGAGGCTGTTGATCCAGGTGGAACACTGGGACAAGGTGCTGAACCCAGTCCCATAGCAGCCAACATTCATGCTAACAACCAACCACAACAACAACCACTACAACAGGGGCAAAATACAGTTGGAGTTATAGCAGCAAGGAATGAAAAGCAAATAACAACGAAAAGTAAAGAAAATATGCTGGTAGAGAAGGCAGATCATGCAGAAGTAGTTGGGGAAGCTTTGTCAGGGAAGGACTTGGATGAAGAGTCCACAGCCCAGAACTTCCTCAATGTAGCCAAGCAAGGAGACTTCTCCCCAAGACACATCAACCAGGTAAAATCTGCAGCAAAAGGCAAAAAGAAACAACACAAGGAAAGTCAGAATAATCCACTAGGTGGAATACAAACAAGAAAAGCCTTGTCCAAATCACTTAATCATTAATGGATGCAATCATTTGGAATGTAAGGTCTGTAAACATTATGCAGGCCTTTGAAAGACTTATTCTCATGCATAGATAACATCATTTTGAATTCATTGGAGTATTGGAACCCATGCAGCAATCTAACAAGATAGAGGGGTATAGAAGAAGAATTGTACTTGCTCAAGCTGTTGTGAATGTTTCTAACAAAATATGGGCATTCATTGATGAGGTTTATGAAGTTGACATAATGTACAACATGGTGCAACAGTTGACCTTGAAGCTATTCCACACAGAAACACATGTAGAGCTGATTCTAACATTAGTGTATGCTAAATGTGATCACCTAGAGAGGATTGAATTGTGGGACTCATTGTATGCAATGGCAGCAGACATGACTTTACCTTGGTTGGTAGGAGGGGATTTTAATGTTATTTGGGATGAAGAGGAAAAGTTTGGGGGATTTCCTATTCATATTAATTAGATTGATGATTTTAGACATTGCATGAACACTTATAACCTCTCAGATTTGGGATTTAAGAAGAGTATCTATACTTGGTGGAATGGGAGATCAGAGGAGGATTGCATATTTGAAACGCTTGATAGATGTCTTGGGAATATGGAATTATATCAGACATTTCATGGGGTTGAGATCACTCACCTACCTAAGATTGGCTTTGACCATTGCCCTTTACTGCTAAAGTGTGACATTGAAACTGATCCTATAAAGAAACCTTTCAGATTTCATAACTTTTGTACAAAACATGAGAAATTCAAGGAGGTTGTGAAGGAGAATTGGAATGCTGATTTGCTGCAAATCCATTCTTAATCTTTTACTATAAGCTGAAGAAACTGAAGAAAGTTCTATCAACATGGAGCAGATGAACATATAGGGATATTTTCCAAAATTTTGCAAGCCTGGAGGAGGTGGTACTTGTCCATGAAAGACAATTCGAAGCAGTACCATCTATATTGAATAGGGAGAGACTCAAGAAAGTTCAAGCAGAGATGATGAGATATCTTGCCTTGGAGGAAGAGTTTTGGAAACAAAAGGTAGGAATGGCCTGGTTTAAAGATGGGACATAAATACTAAGTTCTTCCATGCACAGGTAAGGGGTTGGAGAAAGAAAATGCAGCCAAACAAGATAAAAGATAGAAATGGCAACTAGATAGAAGAAGACAATCTGATAGCAGAAGAGGCAATTCACTTTTATCAGGAGCAATTTACAGACACAGCAGTCCCAACAGTGTTCCATATCATGGATCACATCCCTAGACTGATAGGGGGCTAGAAGAATGAGCAGCTTATGGCTAACCCCGCTAAAGAGGAAGTGAAGAAGGAAGTTTTTACCTAAATGTTGATTCAGCTAGAGGACCATATGGTTATACAGGAGCTTTCTACCAATCATGTTGGGATATAATAGGTGATGACATTCATGTTATGGTCTTAGCATTCTTTAATGGGCAGCAACTACCCAAAAGTGTCACTCACACTAATCTGGTAATGTTACCTAAGAAGAAGGAGGTTTCTACATTTTCTGATCTAAGGCCTATAAGCCTTAGTAACTTTGTGAATAAGATCTTCTCCAGAGTGATACATGAGAGACTAGTGGACATACTACCTGGGATCATTCCTGAAGAACAAGCAGGCTTTGTAAAAGGGAAGAGTATAGTGGAAAATGTTCTTCTAACCCAGGAGATCAATACTGACATCAGGTTGAGAACAAAAGTTGGTCCTAATGTTGTAATAAAGTTAGATATGACTAAAGCCTATGATAGGGTGTCTTGGTTATTTCTAACTAAGACGTTGAGAAAGTTTAGGTTTTGTGAAAGCTTTATTGGCTTAATATTTGACATGGTTTGCAATAACTGGTATTCCATACTAGTTAATGGCCAGGCACATGGTTTTTTCAAATCCACTAGAGGGGTTAAACAGGGTGATCCCTTATCACTAGCTTTGTTTATCATAGCAGCTGAGGCACTATCAAGGGGTTTAAATTCACTGCATTGGAATTTTCATTATTGTGGATTTGGACTGCCAAAATGGAGTCCAAAAATCAATCATCTAACTTATGTTGATGATACCATTATTTTCTGCTCATCTGATGCTACATCCCTACGAATGGAGATTCTTAGCCAATATGAAGTGGCTTTAGGTCAACTGATCAACAAAAGCAAATTAGCAGTACTGATGCACCATTTGACCTATGAGGAGGTGATAACAAAGGTAGAAAGGATAACTGGAATGGGTAGGCAGGACTTTCCATTCACTTATCTAGGTTGTCCTATATTTTATGCTAGAAAAAGGTTTGACTATTAACAGCCAATGATCACTAAGGTCCTTAACTGATTGCAGACTTGGAAGGGTAAAATTCTTTCCATAGGAGGCAGGGCAGTATTAATTTCAAGTGTACTACAAAGCCTACCAATTCATTTGATATCTACTGTAAACCCTCCTAATTATGTTATCAACAAACTCCATAAGATATTTGTACAATTATTTTGGAGTAGTTCAGTAGGAGGTAATACCAGACATTGGGCATCTTGGAATACCCTGTGTTTACCTTATGAGGAAGGAGGAATTGGATTCAGATCCTTACATGATGTCTCTAAGGCACTTTTTGTAAACTTTGGTGGAATTCCAGGACAAAACCAAGTTTATGGAGCTCATTTATGAGTCAAAAATACTGTAAGAAGCTTAATGCAGTAATAGTTCCTTGGAGAGATGGCTCACATGTGTGGAGGAAGATGTTGGAGTGCAGGGATCTCATTGAACATCAGATAATCTGGAAGCTAAGGATGGGGTCATCACTATTCTAGTATAACAATTGGACTAGGCTTGGAGCACTATACTTCATAGTACCACATGATTTTCCTATTGATGAAAGCATTCACAATGTATATGATGTAGTGGAGAATGGAGTATGGAATGTCAACAGATTGAGGCAGGCACTGCCAGAAGATCTAGCAATGCGTATTGTGGAAACTATAAGGCATCCATGTGTAGGAAATGAGGTAGATACCCCATTTTGGATGCTGGAACCAAGGGTCCAATTTTTAGTAAAATCGGCATGGGAATACCTAAGGAGGAGGGAGGATCCTAAAAGAGCATATAAGATGATTTGGGTGAAGGGTCTCCCCTTCAAGATTTCCTTTTTCATGTGGAAGGTCTGGAAAGCTAAACTACCATTAGATGACTTCATGAAGAGATTGGGTTACTGTATGCCATCTAAATGTTGGTGTTGTGCTGAACGTAGACGGGAATCCCTAATTCATCTATTTTTCACCTCAAGGGATGCTGAAACAATGTAGAGATATTTCTTACCAAGAGCTGGTATAGGTGTTTAGGGGCTGAATCTTCATTAGGCCATTACAAAGTGCTGGACAGCCCCTGTATTGCCAAGATTACAGCCAGTTATGCAGGCATTGCCTGCATGTATAGTGTGGGAGATTTGGAAGAGGATGAATAGTCTAAAACATGGTGAGGCTGTATCTATAAGTAGAGTCATCTATCAGGTGTGAACACACATGCAACATCTATTTCAATTGAGAAAACTTGGACTACTGGTACCTCACAGTTGGACTGCACTGCTGAACATGTTGGAAAATTACACTCCTATGCTCAAATATGAGAAGGTAATCTAGGAACTTCGTACTCAAGGCTGGATAAAAGTGAACACTGATGGGGCATCTAGAGAAAACCCTAGGAGAAGCTCTATTGCTTATTGTTTAAGGGATGCAGATGGAGAGTTGATATATGCATTTGGGAAGGAGATTCCAGATGGGTCTAATAATGAAGCAGAAGCAGTAGCCATGGTGGAGGCCTTGAGGATGTGCAGAACATTAAGCTATTCACAAGTTTGGCTACAGACAGACTCCATACTGATGAAGAACATTGTCTATGGAACATGGAAACCCCCTTGGTGCATAGTGGAGCAGGTGGAGGAGATTATGAGGCTACAAGAGGTGCTTATGCTAAGGGTGACCCACATATATAGAAAAGGGAACAACCTAGTTGATCACTTGGCTAATTATGCTCTAGACCAAGGACTAATAGAATGTAATGATTTTTGGGATCTAGATAGTCAAGGAAGGAGAATTGTAAATGAGGATAAGATGCAATGTCCTTATATGAGAGTGAAAGTAAGGGGGAGATAGGAAGAAGCATGCAGAACCACCAAGGAGGCATAGCAGGACTATTTAATGCTATTATGTACGTTCAAATCTACATAGAGGAGAACATGAGTGATTACAGTTTTTCTGAAAGGCAAGGTACCAAGGAGATAGGAGGAAAATTGAAGATTAGGGAAATAAGGGAATCCGGAGCCTATTCAGGAACCCTTTATGCTCAAATCAATAATGAGGAGAGTATGAAAGGGTTGATTTATTCTAACATGGTGTTCTTTTTGGCAGGATTAATCATTCTGCTTATATTCTATGGTTCAAGGAGACTCCAAGTGGTGGTATTAAAACGCAGTACTCAATTCACTGGAGAGGAATTAAACCTAGAATACAGGATGGTCCAAAGGGTGCACATAGCAGGGGACATCACAAACAGGACAATGATCAACTTCTGTTGTGAGTCCATAAAGCCATACAAGGTGCAAATAGTTATATTCCTTTTAATCCTAAAGGAGTATAGCTGGATGATGCAATTGTGAAGGAACTTAAACAAGAATACTGGATTAACAGCATCATCTATAGCCTATGGTTTGATAAATCCTCAGGTCTTGGTATTAGTACACAGTACTAAATCCAATGGGGATTTGTTATATCTAGTCTATAGCATGATAACAATGAATGTTGCAGCAGAATTTAGACAGACTAGAGTAGTCAGTCATGACTGGTGGAAAAACAGCATTACTGTGAGAGTGTTATTATCCTATGACACTCTTACACATGCTGTGACCAAAAATGGCAGACACAACACCTGATCTAGTAGGAGGGAACAACAGTCCTAGGACAACTACAACAAGTATTTATCACTATCAGGCTAAATCAACATATGCAGGTGTACAAAGGCACATAAAGTATTTATCACTATCATCTACCCTTTATTATTTAAGGAAGCCCCAGATGGTGGTATTAGTACTTAGTACTCAATCCATCGGGGAAAAATTAAACTTAGAGGGTAAGCTAGTGATCATAGAAGGCAGTAAGTCTACACACAGGAATCACAAGGCCTTAAATGCAGAATTCAATTCAGTTGTACAGCATGCAGACAACAAAAACCCTACAACATAGGGTTTTGTTTGGATGAGGCATATGTATATCACAATAACAAGGCACAAGAAGCAGGAATTCAAAAACATTGGGACTCAGGTTGATACATGCAAGACAACAAAGATACTGAAGAGTCTCATATTGGGAAAGAACAACCTACTAGGGCTTTGGCAATCCATGTTGAAGGCAGTTCAGGCAACTAAAGAGACATAACAGCTTCAGGACTCAGAATCTCAGCAAGGCAAGCAGGAAGGTAGAAGGGCATTTTACAAGAAAAATGAAAATGAAAGTCAATGGCAAGCAAGGAGTAAAGAGCATAAAATAAGAAAGAGATATAAAAAGTTTACCTGCCAGTCAAGGACTCTCATTTCAAGGCAGCAAATCGGGCAGAGTAGCAATAATCAGCTACAACAAAGAAACCAAAAGAAAAATCAATGGTGGACGGAGATGAAAGAACAAGAAGAAAGGAAGAGACTGGGGAGATCTACCTGGGTGGAGGAACTTCGATGGAGGAAAACATTTCCAGGCGGAGATGAACAGTCAATAGTACCTCAACAAAGATGCAAAAGTAAAAATCAAAGATGGGAGAGAACCAAAAAAGAAATACAAAGGAGAAAAGGGGAAATGATTACCTGTGGGGTTAGGAATGGAGAGTCATCAGAATCGAGCTCTCATATAGTGCTTTTGAGCAGACAAGCTCCAGGAATAGTTCATGAAACATCAAAAAATAGAGAAAAACTTAGAAGAAGAATAGGAGAAAAGGGAAATAATGAAAATAGAGACAACATCCTGCAGATCCATGGAAAGGAGAAAAGTTTACCTGGAGTGACAAATTTGGAGAAGAGGAGCATCGACAATGGCAGCAGGCGTTCATGGAACAATGGGAAGCAAGAGAAGATAGTGAAGCAGAAAAAAAAGAAAATATTAGTAGAAGGGGAGGAGAGAATAATAAAAAATGAAACAAAAGTAATAAAAGAGGACTACCTGGAGTTGATGTAGCTATCGTCTCATGTACAGAAGTATTGGAAGGAGCTGGAATGAAGCATCGGGAGAGAAGAAATGGAGATGGAGGAGAAGAAGGGTGTTCTCTCATTGAGAGAGTTTTGTGTCTGAAGAGAGAAATGGGAAAGTTGAAAAATGAGAGATCTAGAAAGATCTCTTGGTCTATCGTTATCTCCAAGGCTAAAGTGATAAGGCGTGTATGCAGAAAGGGAAAGGTCAGTGTATTGGGAAAAGGAAAGGTCACTAAAGGGTGACACCTTGGGCTGGGGAACAGATAATTAGGTGGGGAGTAATAATGACGGTAATTTCAAAATTGTGGTTATTTCTTAAATACAGGTGGCTAAGAATTGCTTTGAGTTATAAGGCTGGCAACGAAATGGGGCAAAATTTGCAAGGCTGGGAAATGGGTAGAGGCTATATTAAGGAAAGGCGTACAATTATAAGTATAGAATGGGAATTGGGCCTATCTCGTGGCCCAGAAATGAGCGATGGCTTGTGGTGTTTAGGAGGTTATATTGGAGTGGCTATGCGACAAAAAAAAGGCTATTAGAGTAATAATGAAAAGAGACAAAAATGGGGCTACTGGTGTAACAAGCAAAAAAACACATGCAACTCAGGCAATTAATTTGGCTTTATACGTGGGCTTTGCTGGTCTATAACACACATGGACCGATTTGGAATGGAGATGGACAGTAGGGGCATGGACGAGGGCTACGGGTGTAAGACTTGGTCGGAAATGGGCTGGTGTGTGTGGCTAAGTAACTGGGCCTTTACAATTGGAAGGGAGGAATTATTTTTGGGCTTGGAACACAACTTCTAGACATGTAATTGGTCTGATTACATGTTACATGGGCTTATACTGGAGTTACAGATCTTGGAAAATAAATAATAGGCGCAGAGACAGTGCAAGGGAAACAGATCATGGGCCACCTCTTTTGTGCCTAAGCTGCGCGTTTGGCCTACTGAAGAGTGAAGAGGCATGCAGAATAAAATGGACTGCTGGACTGGACTATATTTTCAATGACCATAACTGGACTGGTCAATAAAAGTAATGGGTTCAGGCGGTATTGGACTTATTCGTTGGTCTGTTTGGAGCTGAATGGCGGAAATGGACTGCTACTATGGAGACTGGGCTGTTGGAAGAATTTTTTTGGCTAGATTTTATTTTAATTCACTTAGTTATCATTTTCTTAGATCAAGTTTGAGTACATTACTCAAATTTGATAGTAGGACCTATGTACTTTTCATTATTTATTTTGTACTCCTATTAGGATATCTTGACTGTGTTTTTATTTTATAAATAAGAAAGCCAGTTGCACCAACAGAAAAATGCGGAGTAAAAGTGAATAAAAGGTGCAGGAATGTTTAGAGGGAAGCATAATAAAAAAAAAAGCTTAAAGGGAAGTTGTGAAAAAGAAAGAAAGTGCTTAGGGAGGTTAGCCACTATAACCAAAAGTATCCTACATGTCCCATAGCCAACATTACAACCCTTAAAGACCTCTTGATCTGTGATTGAGTAACTCGATTAGTGGAGTATTACACTAGGGGCAAGCCTATGGTGTATCTGTATGCATATGAATGTTCTTTGTTGAGAGTGAGTGAATTTTTCCTATATCTATAAGTTCCATGTTCTAAATTGTTTATGTCTGGGAACTTCTCTTAATAAATTATGTGAGGGCATGTAACTCACGAAGAAAAGGGTAAATTTGCAAGTCTGTAATAATAACTAGAGTAAGCAATAATGTGCTAGCAATTGAGTTTACGGTTAGGTAAGGATTGTGCATGTCTTAGGTTAATCATGAAAGATAGCTTTTGTGACATATTTTGGGGGAGACATTCATAAAAAAAAATTGGCCTAAAGTGGGATTAAGGTTGCTCGAGGACGAGCAAAGGTTTAAGGGTGAGGTATTGATAATAGGTGAATTTGACTATAATTATACCCTAAATAATTACACTTTATTGTTAATTTGATATTGTTTATGATGAAAAAATGCTTTTATTAGTGTTTTTGGTGTGTTATAGGTACACATGAGCCATTGGAGATTAAAAGAGCAATTTTGGAGTCATAAGATGGTAAAAAGGTCAAGTGAAGAGCAAGAGTAAAGTTTTCATTGAAAAATAGGAAGAAGAATCTATGGCACTATTCATCCGCGGTCCAACCGCGAACGCGGACGGACCGCGGTTGAAGGGGCGCGCGGAATCTCAACAGATTCAGAGGAGTTGATTTTCCGCCGTCCATCCGCGACCGCGGACGGACCGCGGGCGAGTCCGAAATTCTGAAGGCTAAACTTGTCAATATGTAATTTTTGTAACCTAAACTCTCTATATAATTATAGGATTCGCCCAAGAGTGGTAAGTATTGTATTATTCATTATTGTTGCAAGAAAACTAGTAAGAGAGAACTCTTTCAACATCTTTCTTTATTTAACATTGAATATTTGATTATTCGTCAATTATTATTCTTGTTTTTTGACTATGAGCAGCTAATTCTTTATCTAAGGTTTTGATGGAACCTATTGAGTAATGAACTTCTGGGTTATGTGATTACAAATTGTTAGATAGATTTCTATTTGTTCAACTTCGTTCTTGTTGTAGTTAATTGGTAGGATCCCTAGTTATCTGATGCCTATTTAGTGTGCATAACTTGAAAAAAAAGTGCATATTTAGGTGAATTGTTGAAGAACACCACACCTAGATTATGGGAGGAATCTATAATTTTAGGCGTAAAGGTGGGATTAGGAATAACGAAACCTTGGGTGCAATCTAAAGTGAAATATTGAAATAAAAGTTAGCTAGGGTAGCTCGGGAGAGTACACTAGTAAATTATTGTAGTTGCTCGGGAGAGAATAATGGTAAAACTAGCGTTCATGATTGATAGAATAATATTGACAATTTGTATGAGTATAAATAGAAGTGATTCCATCAATAGGGGAAATCAATACCTTAGTCTTTCTCGTTATTCTTTACCCAACATTTAATTCTTTCTTTCAAGTCTTTAAATTCTTGCAAAAGTTAGTTAGTAGAAAATATTCCACAAAAATATATTCAAAGTTTGGGAAGCTACTTCAGAAGTGTTCTTGGGTGTTGGAAGTTGCAGTTGATAGGTTAATTCCTTGTGGGATCGACTCGGAACTTAATTGACCGAATTATATTGACTACGACCGTTGCTTGGACGTGAATCAATTTTTCACTAATCTAAACTCAGCTTCTTCCTTTAATTTCGGATTTGGGGTGTAAAATTGGGATAGTTTCATAGAAGAAACTTTGATGATTTGGAGGGGCAAACGAGGGTTAGACTCATGAGAGTACGAGGGTTCCGAAAACGTAAAAATATTTGGATTCCGAGCCGATGTCTGCATGGGTATTTTGGTCACTTCACTAACTTTTGCGCTGTAGCTTTAATTTTATCAATGCAATTAGTTGCTTGCAATGTTATTCACACTGTGAAATTGGTTTGATTAGATTCGGGCCACTCGAAGTCAGATACTCGTGGCAAGGGAGTTGTTTCTTAGCGGTTTTGTACCGGAATTGAGGTAAGTGACACGTCTAACCTTGCGTGGGGGAAGCTTCTCCCCTCGGATATTTATGTGTTGATTTAGATGCCTTGTACGCAAGGTGACGGGCGTGTACTTGCGCAGATTGTTGAAAAACCACCTTACTTGAACTGTTCAAATCGTGATATCATTGATATTTAATTGATTCAATTGTAAGACTTATCTGATGTTAGTTAGAGAAGCATGATTAGATAGGATTATCTGTCTCAGTGCCTACTTATCTTAATTGAACTTCCTGGAACTTTTTGAGACTGGTTTTGGTGAAATTTGTAGCTATGTACTTCATATTTCTCTGTGTATTTCCTCTTATTGATTGTGTTTGTGTTTGTGGACTGCAGGTTCAATTCCCGGAGATCCGATGCTACTAAGGCAAAAGATTGTAGGTTCAATTCTCGGAGATCCTGAGATATTGAGATACGGACTACAGGTTCATATATTTATTGAGATATGGACTGCGGGTTCGATTCCCGGTGATCCCGAGATATTGAGATACGGGCTGCGGGTTTGATTCTCGGAGACCTAATGATACTGATATACGGACTGCAGGTTCGATTCTTGGAGATCCTATGCACTGAGACAAGGACTGCTGGTTTAATTCCCGGAGATTTCGTGAGACTGATATATGGACTGCGGGTTCGATTCCCGGAGATCCTGAGTTGCTGAGTATAGAGAGGGACTGCGGGTTCAATTCCTGGAGATCCTGGACTTGTTGATTTGTACATTGTTGTGTTGATTTCTCCTTGTTAGCTTAATTATAGACGGTTGTAGTATTTACTTCATTGCTGTTATTTCAGTCTTATTCTTATTTGAACTGCTCGATATTATTATTATCATTATTTTTATTATTTCTCGGTAGGGCCCTAACCTTTCCCGTCACTACTCCATCGAGGTTAGGCTTGGCACTTACTGAGTACCATCGTGGTGTACGCATACTACTCTTCTGCACACTTTTGTTGTGCAGATCCAGGTACATCAAATCAGGCGCACTACAGGTGATTTAGGAGCACCTTCAGGAGACTCGAGGTATGATCTGCTACGTGTGCAGATCCGGAGGGTCTTTTTCTATTCTTATTAGTGATATCAGCTATTTCTTTATTTTCGTTGTATAGTCACCTTTGATGTATAGAGACACAATTGTACTCTTTCTTAGTCTATGTTGCCCGTGAGTTTCCGGGTCTTGGTAGTTGTGTTTTCTTCTGGTATTTGGCGAATTGTATATGCCGAGTAGCACTTATTACATTTCTTTTACATCATTCCACTGTTATCTTATCTTTTCTTTCATGAAAGTGTATATTCTGCATTGTGTTAGGCTTACCTAGTGGAGAAGACTAGGTGCCGTCATGACATGTTCACAATTCATGAACTAGTGTCGTGACACAATTTTCTTCCTTATCCGAGCTACTTCAACATTAGGTTCATCCTTTAACTATTGGATCATTCGAGCCATTTCTTCGGCATTCTTGGCCAATTGTTTCTGAACCCCAATTATATCCTTCTCAGCTTTATCTGGATCAAAGCTATAATCGTTCACCTTGCACCGCAAATTTTCAATTAACTTTTCATCTCAAGCAAGTCGAACTGGGGATTTGGTTGCTGTTCTAATTTTCACAATCTGGGCCTTCAATTTTTCATTTTCTTTCATAAGTTGTTTCTTTTTACCCTCATCGGGTGCTGCTTGTAAGTTGCTTTCGAATTTGAGGTCCTGAAATTTTTTCTCCAACATGCTGATTTTGGCTGTATTTTAATTTTCCTTGGCCAGCCAATCCCATTGTTCCTTTGATAGCTCGGCAAATTTTTGAAAATGAGGTCTCTTCGTCGGTCTCTCATGCTTAACATCTCTACGCTACCATGCAAAATACGCCGGTGACACTTCACCTCTAGCCCAATCTCTCATACAAGTGTCCACTCTTAGACATTGGCATTCATTCCATATTTACCAAATTTTTGCTTCCGAGAATTCACCATCGGGACTAATCTCTATTGCTTGAAGGCTGAGGTCCACATCTTTCGGCACAATTTGATATCTTCCGAGTTGCCGCAGTACTCGGTATGGCACATAAGGTTGGATACTCTTGAGACCCATTAAAAGGAAATACGACCCTTCTGCTGGCATGTATATGACTTCATTGAGGGTCAACCACCCATATGCCCATTCTTTCTGGCTAGCAGTCACTGATCGAAAATATGTGATCCAACCCTTCGACTCTTCTGGAAACTTGGCCACTTTTGTCCTCATGTAGAATTCTTCGATACAAGTCTTTTCGGACGATCCATAGCTTGAAAACTGAGGGTGGCGGCATAAATGCTCTATCATTCACATCTGAAGTAGTAGATTACACCCCTCAAAGAAATCTTCTCCCGCTTTGCAGCCTATGAGAGAACAGAAGATATCGGCCGCTATCATTTGTGCCAATGTACTGTTGTCCTGTGTAAGGAGAGTACTGGCAAACCCGACAACTCTTATGTCGATGTTCCCGTCTTTCCTTGGAAATATTATTAACCCCAGAAAGGCTACCATGAAGGAAAAATGCCTCTGTTCCTCCTATTCAGCCCGGTTTGCTTTGTTGTAGAGTTTGTTCGTTGGAACATTGAATCCTCCAACATGGCCATATCTGCGGTATATAAAGTTCATGGTGCAAAACCCGTGGACCAAATCTTCATTGTGAACATTTCTAGCTATCTTTAAGGAATCGAGGAATCTATGTACAGTGATGGCCCTTGGAGCAACCGGATATTTGTATTTTAAGTGAACCTCACCCTTTCCGATGTATTTTGTAATTTCCTCCAATGTCGGAGTGAGCTCAAAGTCCGATAAGTGAAGCACGTTGTGTGCGGGATCCCAGCAGGCAACTAAAGCTTGGATAATGTCACCTCGAGGTATGATGTCAAGCAGCCTAGTAAGATCTTTCAAATATTTCTTGACCCAATCTTGTCCATCATGGCCTAAATCATTCCACCACAATCGTAACTCCAAAGGGATCATATTCATTAGTGAAAAGAGTTCATTTTGTACTGTGCTCATCCTGCACATTTATTAAAGGCGATTTAAACTCATATTATTTGACTCAAAAACAAAAAAATATTTTTCAAAGAAAATTTTCATTATTTCAGAAGAATCAACCTTTCAATACCTCGTTCAAGATTTCAAGGTTATTATTATTTAAGGGAAATAACTTCAAAAGCGGCCATTTTTGTGCAAATAGCCTTCCTTTTGGAACATTCGGCTATTTTCAAAAATGGCATCACTTTGATTTTATTAGAAACTAAAACTTGACATTTTTTGGTTATTTTTGAAAAGGGTGGTTGGACCCCTCACGGGTTGCCTACGTATCTCACCTAGTGGTGAGAATCAAACCAGTGTAGTTTGGCCAAATTGTTTTAAGACCAACTATTTTGACAAAAAGTATTCCGACTGTTTTCAAATTTTCTTTTCTCAATATTTCGATAGCGCTTCGTCAGTATTTCAATATTGCTATTCTAAAAATAGCTATATTTTCTCTCTATTTCTTTTCAGATATTTAGCCGGTCAGCATAATAATCTAGGACAAATAAATGCAACATATAATCGTGCTCGGTCTTTGATATCCGGGTCACCTATCCTAGACGGACCCAACCCTTGTGATGAGTCCCCTAAGTCAGATATGATGCAAATAATCGTCCTAACTCTAGGCTCAATATCCTGATTTTCAATGGTACTAGACTGTGCATCCGAGCGGACTACTCGGATCGAGGAGAGGGCTACATACAGGGACCCACGAGATCGTCCGGCTTTGTAACTTTTCCGGCCTCTGTTTCTTATTAGGTATGACTTAACAGAAAGGGGAGTCTCAACCAGTAAGCACATCCCCGGAGGTAAGAAGAGAAGGGTTTTTGGCACAATTTTATATATACAATTCACGTAATATCAAAGCGGTAAACATATAGCACATTGATCAAAGCATATAATGAAATCGGATATAATCAAAAACAACAGTTTAACTGAGCTCGAATTCTTAAACCCTGAACTGATGTTCTGGGTTTCTTATCCCCGGCAGAGTCGCCAGAGATTTCACACCTCCTTTTTTCATATGCTTACCCGAAGGTATGTGCCAGTAATTACTAATACACCCCAGGAAGGGATATAATAATAATAGGGAAGGAGTTTTTCCAGTTAAAGAACATTCGGAACGGAATTTATTTATTAGTTTCCAGAGTCTCCACTTGGGAAAATAATGGTGTCCCAAGTCACCGGTTTAATCCCGAACCATGGAAATTATGACTCTGTTTAGCAGTCCGTAAAATCAGAAATCCGGATAAGGAATTCTGTTAACCCGGGAGAAGGTGTTAGGCACTCACGGATTCCGTGGTTCTAGCACGGTCGCTCAACTGCCGTATTTGTTTTATCTTATTTCCTTATATGCTTCAATTTTTCAATAGTTATTAATGTCCCGCTTTGTTATTTTTTAAGACTAGTGATGTCACGAGAACACATTTTGAGTTACACCGTAACCAGTACGCCTGTGACTTTAGTGCATTTCAGCTTCGTCGGGATTTGAGTTTGGGTCACATAAATGTGCACCCATTTTAGGAATGTAATTTTATTAATCGTGCCTACAATTTCTACGTCTTTATTAACTTTGGGAAAGACCATGAAATTCGCTAAACGGTCCTTCCGAGTCTAGAATTTTACGTTGAAATTTATTTGGGGGCCCTATGTGTTTTCATTCTTTTTAACGAGGCTCATCCCTTATTTTAAAAGTTCAATCCTATTCATACACTATATATTCTATTGTTGTTTTTTCTTTCTAATACATATCTATTTTTTGTGTTTTTTTTAACTATAATATTGGAGTCCAGGCCATTATTCATTATTGGGCATGGACTTTAGACTGCTTAACAGTCCATTATTAAAGACAATTGGGCATCTGGAGCCCAATGTATACTACTGTTCCTACTCGAGAACACAAGCACCATGTTAATCAGACCTGGACCTATATTTATGTCTTTATTTTCGGACTATATAAGCGAAATTAAGAGCAAGCTAACAATTTTGAACAAGTATTATTCAAATGGTAGAGGAGTCAATAAACCATATTATTTCAAAAGGTATAAAGTTACATTTTTTTATCACTACAAATTTCAATATTTAACAACTAATTAAGAATTCTAGCAAAGTACTTTGTATCAGTATAGTTATTCAAGTAATTATTACGATACTGGTTCCAGAACTTATTTTGTCACTTTATTTTTAACTAAAGGAAAATAGTGTTGTAACATTAACTAAGCATGCTTGAACTACTGTTGTTAACAATCACATAAGTCTAAAAACAAATCTGTATATAAATCATTTTTAAGTAAAGATAGGCGATAATACAATTTAAACTTCTAAACTACTCATCCCTTTTTAGATTAAATCTTGATTCAGGGTTTAACTAAAAAAATGTAACGACCCGGCCCGTCGTTACGGAAATTTCTACCCCGTTACCTTGCATTAACATATCTTATGCTTCTATATCAGTGTTAGAACCTATTGGGTGAGTTAGGAGTGAATTGAATTAAAAATGAAGCAAATAGCATGTTTGAAGGAAGTTTGAATATGGAAAGTCAACCTAGAGTTGACTATCGAGTTAGAGTACTCGGAATCGGATTCTGATGATTCGACTAGTTTCGACGGATCATTTATGACTTAGGAGAGCAATCGGAATTGAATTTGGAGATCCGGTGTAGAAATAGGCTTGAATTGGCTAAGGTTGAATTTTGGCGAAATCCGATCGATAGGTGAGATTTTGATCGGGGAGTCGGAATGGAATTCCGACAGTTGCAGTAGTTCCGTTAGGTGATTTTGGATATACTTGCAAATTTATAGGTCATTCGGACATCGTTTGGTCGGGTTTTTGATCGAATGTGAATTTTTGAAGTTAAAGTTAAACTTAAGCTTAAATTTGTTGAAAACGGACGATTTTGATGTTAACGATAGAGTTTTGATGATTGGAACAAGTTTGAATAAGGTTATAGGGCGTGTTGGTTCTTTTGGTTGAGGTCCCGGGGGCCTCGGGTGAGTTTCGGGGTGGTTTCGGACCATTTCTAGGCCATTTTTAACTTCTGGTTTATGTCTGTAGCCGTGTTCTACGCGATCGCGGACAATGGGACGCGATCGCGGTGAGTAAAATGTGCGAAAAGTATTAATGAATCGCGATCGCGTGAAATGCTCCGCGATCGCGAAGAAGGAAAATTTCTGTGCATTGATCCTACTTCGGAAGCTCATATCTTTTTATCTACAAAGAATTTTAAGGTGATTCAAAAACGAAAGTTGTAGCACATCGTGTCTAGTGTTCCAAAAGATAAAGACATCGTGATTTGGACATTTGTGTAAATCGTTATGGACGTTACACTATAGGGTGTCCGAGAAGGATCTCTAATACATATGTATAAATTGGGAATCTTATATCTCGAAATGTATATGGATTCAGGAAATGAGAATCAAATGAATGTTATAGCCCTATGCGTCTAGTTTCCAGAACATCAAACCATTCATCATTTGGAGTTGTGTGAAAACATTTATGACCATTATACTGAAGCCTGTCCGGAGGAACCAGAGTTTGTTCACCGCGATCGCGAAGCCTTTCCCGCGATCGCGAAGGGTAAATTTTGGGCCAAATTTTGTTCTCCGTGATTGCAGAGCCATTCCCGCGATCGCGATGAGTAATATGCCTGGGCAGAATGTTTTTAAAACGTTCCAGTTGCGAAATCAACCCATTTTTCCACCATTTTTGGTCATTCTTGAGAGCTTTTGGACGGGAATTGAAGGGATTTCGATGGGGAATCATTGGAGGTAAGTTTTATGAGTTAAATACATGATTTTATCAAAGAATCTTCCATTAATTCTCTGAATTTGGGTAAGAAATCAAGAAAATTAGGGCTTTGAGAAAAAATATTAAAATGGGGATTTGAAGGACCATTTGTGGTCCGAATTGGGAGTTCTTGGTATGTACGAACTCGTGGAGAGACGAGGATTCCGAAAATGTGAGTTTCATAATTTTTCGAGATTTGGGCTCGTTTCTCGGGTTTTGACAATTTCGTGATTTCTGATATTTTTCGAGTTCTTTCGATTGCGTGATGTTCCATTAACCTATTTTGATATATTTGTGCTGATTTGTGCTAGTTTTGACGTGCGTGGATGCCGGTTCGAGGAGATAAGGCATCGCGGGCATGAGCTTTTGTCGGTTCGAGGTGGGTAATACTTGTAAATGATGTCCTAAGGGTTAGTAAACCCCGGACTTGCACATCTTAGTGCTGTGTTGAGGTGACTTGCACGCCAGATAACGGGCGTGGTGTAGAGCACCATTGGGGATCGCGACTTGGTCCGTCCCGCGTAATAAATAATAACACCTAATTGTTGAAATGAATTGGACTAATTATCATGTTTGGGCTTCGTGCCGATTATTTGAATCCTTCGGGGATTAGTATCATTGTCTTGATAACACTGTACATATTTTTATCTAAATTTAAGGTTTTAAATAGTATTTTGCTATTCAGCATTCTTATAAGTTTATGAAAAACTTGAAGAAGGTCTTAATAATATTTTAGCTGTGAGCTAATGTGATATTGTTGCCCATAGGGCTTTCTTGATTATTTGTTAGACCTGATTGGGCCGAGGGCCATATGTTAGGGCATGACATTTCATGTGAGCATATGCATACACATGCATGGATCGGACTGTACGCCGCAGTGGTATATGGATCGGGTTGCGCGCCGCAGCAGGTGTGATATTAATATTGTGCTTGGGGTGTACGAGCCCCTCTGTAGTCTGAACCCCCACAGTGAGCACGGATACCCAAATTGGATCGGGCTACACGCCGTAGCGGTCATATGCATTGCATGGCATACATACATTGATTTACGTGTACTACGTGGCATAACATTCAGCACTCATACATTACCGGCACACATGCATTAGTTGCCTTATTGACCAGATCTCCTGGTGTAAATTGATAAGGAGTGATGAGCCCGAGGGGCTGATTTGAGTGCGGACTTGCATTGCTTGAGATTGTATCCAGGTATTGGTATATTATTATGAAAGAAAGTAGCTAAAAATTGAGATTTTTAATGATCTACTCACTTATGCTGGAATGGAATAAAAAGATAGTTCTGTATTGTGTAGCATGAGATAGTGTCTATCGTGGTTTTCTTCCCTTCAGCATTATTTACTTTTATTACTGCTGAGTTGGAAGTACTCACACCCGACTCCCTGCACCTTGTGTGCAGATTCAGGTACATCACAGCATGGCTGATTCTATTGCGGCTCGGGAGTGCTTTTGGACGGTCGAGGTAGCTGCCAGCGTTCGCAGGACCTGATTCTCCAGTTTGTCTGTATTTTGTTCTGATCATCCCACACTTGTGCACAGTTATATTCACTATTTACACTTTGTATACTCTGTAGAGGCTCATGACTCTTGACCCTTCGGTCTATGGGAGTTGACACGTGTTGGGACTTAGTTCCCTGTATTTAATATATCTATCAATGTTATGCTTAAATTGGATAAAGTGAGCTTGTGGCTCCGTGATTGTTGTTGATTTTTCGGGCTGGCCTAGCAGTGTGCTGGGTGCCATCATGACCGAATTTGGTGTCGTGACAAGTTGGTATCAGAGCCTAGGTTTACTAGGCCTCATGAGACTTGAGCCGATTAGTAGAGTCTTGTGGATCGGTATGGGGACGCCTGTACTTATCCTCGGGAGGCTGCGAACCTTTAGGAAAACTTCACATTTCTTGGAATTCTTATCGTGCGCACTTGATTCAGCTTGAGATATAATTTTTGAAATTTCTTCCACACGTATGTGTACGCATCGAGCGCTCAGTAATATAATTGACTTATGTCTTGCAATCCCCCGATCGAGGGGCGAGATATAATCTCTGTGAGTTCATGTTGGGCCAGTCGGGAGGACTTGAGGCCAGATCCTTGTCTATGGCTTGAGCACCAATGTACTAATTTCGCGAGCAGGTATTATGAAGTTCATACGATCGGTATTGATCTTTATTGTGATTTGATATGTAGCTCTAGCTATGGGCGTGAGAAATATTCTCATCGCCTCTTAATTGGAAGGTAAAGTGCCTTATGTGTAGTGGAACGAGTTCAAAGTCAGGAAGACTAAAATGATTATGCTATGTGTATCCTGGTGGAAGGTATTCTGCTGAAATGCTAAATTGAGGCGTGATAGGTGGATTGGTTCTCATGTGTAATTGAAAGGTAGTTGATATGTGTTATGATTCGAGCAGGTACAACGCATGTTCATGTACCAAATATGATAATATGATTTGTGTAGTATTGAGACTAATTTTGTCGATATGCATTGTGATGTCTTGTTGAGTTGTGAATGTATTGCTAGGATGATTTTGGTGATTCTCTAGCAGGTGGATAGGCCAATTTACAAAGGGAACTCTGCCGAAATTTTTGGAAAATTTGGGGACTTAGAAAGATTTCTATCACCTAAAGAGAGTGTGCTTATTGGTGGTGCATGTATATCTGCAAGAATTGCAGAAGAGCTAAGGTCTCTGATGATTTGAGTCTCTGTCAAGGCTTATAAATGACTTGAGTTTAATCTCATATAAATATTTCGGCATCACTTGGGTAATAATGATATGAGTGGTTGAAAGTGCTTTGATGAATGGCTTCGAGCTAAGTTGGGGAGGTTGCTATTGATTAACCGATTGCACTATTGTGTGCTATGTTGATTCTGTCTCTAAGTATGTTGGGAAATTCTGGTAAAGGTTATGGTGCTTCGTAGATCCGATGAAGTACTAGGGTGTTTTGAACTGCTGTTGGTAAAGAATATTCACCATATAGAAAAGAAAGATAGCTGATTGTATCTGTAAGTAATCATGTTCTGCGATGTCAGAGTTCTAACAAAACACGAGTGGTTCTACTCAATAGGACAATTGAATTACAGCTGAATAAGGGTGAATGATGCCCGAGAATGGTTTTGCAGTGTTCAAGATTTGGCTTGTAACAGTCAGGTGCCTTAAGGTTTGTGTATGTGGCTAAAGATGGCGGTTTCGTTAGAGAAGATCAAGGCTTGTGTTATATCATGTGAATGATGGGATTCTAGGTATCCGTATTGGGAAGTAATGATAACAATTTAAAAAATCGCGGGAAGTTCATCAAAATAAAGTATGGTAGAATGTGGTACTTTTGGGAAACATTGAGAGAGTATTCAGTTGCCTATGGGTCTTAGACCGTGTGGTCTTGTGTACGAGTCTTGTGTGGTAACATGAGTTGATGTATTATGGTACTATAGTAAAAACTGATATGAACTTAGAGATGAATCAGAAAGAAAACTGGGTAAATGGAACGACTTGTTAATAAACCAGAATGGTATAAAAAGGAATACGATTGATTCCTGGTGTGTGGTTGAAGTAATGAGTCTTGCAGACATTGCAGCAAAGCTCTTGAGTGCTGGCAGTTGTGTAACTTGATATGGGTATAAGGACTCAGTCCTGGCAGTTAAACTTATGCAACGAATGGGAAGAAATAGTTTGTGATGTGTTTTATCATGGTTTGAAAATGAGTATACTCCTGTCGGTATGCGAAGCGTGGAATGTGTAATGAGTTTTCTTCTATATGGGATCACGAAAGTCCTTGACTAGTGGAGTGCGCCGATGTTGAGGCGGAGGAAAGGGATATGAATTTCCATGTTTTCTTAGTGTAATATGGTATACACGATGTGTTATGGAAAGTTGATAATGGTATATTCTAGGTTTTGAGATCGGTTCATAATATATGGGAAGTCAATAAAATTATTGAGCAGCGCGGACAGCTACAGGTGAATTAAGAATCTATCTTTCTGATAATTTAAGAAAATGGTACTGCTATTCTATTAACTTGGTAGGGAATATGATCCAAAAAGGACAAGGCAATGTAAACTGATGATATCCAGTGGTATAGTGGTATTCTTTTGTTGGATCGACTATAATAACTGAGTCGTTGATGGCATAGTGAAATTTCTAAATGGTTGTCGTTGTATGAATGGACGCTTGATGTGCGTTATGTATATGTATAGTGGAGTACGGGATCAGGCATTGTGATTCATGTGTTATATATGTGTTGGAGACTTAAAGCTCTCATTAGTCCGCCTATTGCAGTGGTTGTATATCATGTGTATCGACACCGTTTTGTGATTATTAAAAACAAATCGGAGGCTCTAGTGGCTTTCTCTCTCAACTTGATATGACGAATTTGGATTATGATACTTGATTGCTGACTGGTCATCATTGGGCCAGGTTGTCTAGACTGATGTGATATGGACTATGATGGTATGGCACAAATTGCGTAGCAAAGTGCATCAGAGTATGCTCCAGCGGGGTAGTTGTACCTCAGGACCAGCAGACGGCTGGTGGGTATTGCTTTGTCGGTTGGGCCTTAGTGGCGGATGTCAGTGTAGAGGTATCTACCATTGATTCAGTTCCAGTATTGAGAAACGTTGTCAGATGCGTTTCATGTGGCCGAGCTTGAGGCTATATATACATGTTTGTTGTAATGAGAAAATTCGACTCGATATGCATTTCCTTTTGCGAGATTTATGCGTGGATCGGGTGGCACGCCGCCACGGGTTATTTGGATCGGGTGGCACGCCGCCACATGTATGGTATCCGGATCGGGTGGCACGCCGCCACGGGTATGTCATTGGAGCGGGTTGCACGCCGCAACAGAATATTGTGAAAATATAGTTAGTTATAAGCTACCTGGTATACAATACTTCTTTGCTTCTGAGGAAAAGACCGTTTTGAGTATCGCTTGGCAAATGACACATCGGTTGTGTCCTTTCAAGATTTAATAGCATACGTTAATTATTTCACCGTGGGTGATGTTGATTGCTTGGGTTCAAGACCTAGATCTGTGCGTGGCTAACCGTTTTGAGCTTAGTGGCTTGAGGTGCTTCATGAGTAATAATGTTGGGGTAGAATCACGAATCGCGACAAGGCTACGTGATGTTATGACCTCTCGAGGAGGGTTCAGGTACTCTATTTCTATAATGCGAGACGCGATCTCAGTTCTATGTTATGATGGCATAGAGGAATTGAATTGCAGCTCTATTTGTTGGAGACAGTTGTCATGAATTGAGCTGTCATGATTCGAGTGTGTGCATACGTTTCTATTGGAGCCTATGTTGTGCTCGTCGTGGCTTAGGCCGGTGTTGAGGTGTCTTATCACCGGTGCGGTGTGTTATAATCGAAATGACCGTTGGAGTCATTAATGAATACGAGCATATTAGATCTTAGCTTGTTAGAAAGGTAAAATTCAAGGTTTAGCTCCGAAACCTATTGTAGTATCAGTTTTAAGAGGGAAATAGATTCACGAATGGTTAACCTGAGAGATGGGTTCGGTATATCGCGTGCTTCAGCTGCCGTGGGCAGGATATGGAGGTGTTGAAATAAGACTCTACCTAATGAAAGAGGTTTTCAACTAGTATTTGGTTATTGTGGCCAGTTGTTGTGATTAGAGACTATCGTCTCGAGTGATTTGGGTTGTCGATACAGCATATGATCTCAACCGGAGTAGTGAATATGGGTTATTGTAGTGGATTCGAGTGTATCCCGAGTATAGGCATGGGATTTGCATTTGGCATATGATTTCAGAAAGTGCAATGTGATTTATGGTTCAGATGGTCTGTGAAATTTTGACTATATGGTGTTTTCGGACTTATGTGAGATAGGGTGACGTATGATCGCCCGGATATATGCTTGGTAAGGTCATTCGGCTATTGGGTTGCTTCTAGTACAACTCTGAGTCCGCTCGAGGACGAGCGTTTGTTTAAGTTGGGGAGAATGTAACGACTCGGCCCGTCGTTACGAAAATTTCCACCCCGTTACCTTGCATTAACATATCTTATGCTTCTATATCAGTGTTAGAACCTATCAGGTGAGTTAGGAGTGAATTGAATTAAAAATGAAGCAAATAGCATGTTTGAAGGAAGTTTGAATATGGAAAGTCAACCTAGAGTTGACTATCGAGTTAGAGTACTCGGAATCGGATTTTGATGATTCGACTAGTTTCGAGGGATCATTTAAGACTTAGGAGAGCAATCGGAATTGAATTTGGAGATCCGGTGTAGAAATAGGCTTGAATTGGCTAAGGTTGAATTTTGGCGAAATCCGATCGATAGGTGAGATTTTGATCGGGGAGTCGGAATGGAATTCCGACAGTTGCAGTAGTTCCGTTAGGTGATTTGGGATATGCCTGCAAATATTTAGGTCATTCGGACATCGTTTGGTCGGGTTTTTGATCGAATGTGAATTTTTGAAGTTAAAGTTAAACTTAAGCTTAAATTTGTTGAAAACGGATGATTCTGATGTTAACGATAGAGTTTTGATGATTGGAACAAGTTCGAATAAGGTTATGGGGCGTGTTGGTTCTTTTGGTTGAGGTCCCGGGGGCCTCGGGTCTGTTTCGGGGTGGTTTCGGACCATTTCTAGGCCATTTTTAACTGCTGGTTTATGTCTATAGCTGTTTTCTACGCGATCGCGGTGAGTAAACTGTGCGAAAAGTATTAATGAATCGCGATCGCGTGAAATGCTCCGCGATCGCGAAGAAGGAAAATTTCTGTGCGTTGATCATAATTCGGAAGCTCATATCTTTTTATCTACAAGGAATTTTAAGGTGATTCAAAAACGCAAGTTGTAGCACATCGTGTCTAGTTTTCCGAAAGATAAAGACAACGTGATTTGGACATTTGTGTAAATAGTTATGGACGTTACACTATAGGGTGTTCGAGAAGGATCTCTAATACATATGTATAAATTGGGAATCTTATCTCTCGAAATGTATACGGATTCAGGAAATGAGAATCAAATGAACGTTATAGCCCTATGTGTCTAGTTTCCAGAACATCAAACCATTCATCATTTGGAGTTGTGTGAAAAACGTTATGACCATTATACTGAAGCCTGTCCGCAGGAACCAGAGTTTGTTCACCGCGATCGCGAAGCCTTTCCCGCGATCGCGAAGGGTAAATTTTGGGCCAAATTTTGTTCTCCGTGATTGCAGAGCCACTCCCGCGATTGCGATGAGTAATATGCCTGGGCAGAATGTTTTTAAAACGTTCCAGTCGCGAAATCAACCCATTTTTCCACCATTTTTGGTCATTCTTGAGAGCTTTTGAACGGGAATTGAAGGGATTTCGATGGGGAATCATTGGAGGTAAGTTTTATGAGTTAAATACATGATTTTATCAAACAATCTTCCATTAATTCTCTGAATTTGGGTAAGAAATCAAGAAAATTAGGGCTTTGAGCAAAAATATTAAAATGGGGATTCGAAGGACCATTTGTGGTCCGAATTGGGAGTTCTTGGTATGTACGGACTCGTGGAGAGACGAGGATTCCGAAAATGTGAGTTTCATAATTTTCGAGATGTGGGCCCGGGGCTCGGGTTTTGCAAATTTCGTGATTTTCGATATTTTTCGAGTTCTTTCGATTGGGTGATGTTCCATTAGCCTATTTTGATATATTTGTGCTGATTTGTGCTAGTTTTGAATGTGCGTGGATGCCGGTTCGAGGAGATAAGCCATCGCGGGCATGAGCTTTCGTCGGTTCGAGTTGGGTAATACTTGTAAATGATGTCCTGAGGGTTAGTAAACCCCGGACTTGCACATCTTAGTGCTGTGTTGAGGTGACTTGCACGCCGGATAACGGGCGTGGGGTAGAGCACCATTGGGGATCGCAACTTGGTCCGTCCCGCGTAATAAATAATAACACCTAATTGTTGAAATGAATTGGACTAATTATCATGTTTGGGCTTCGTGCCGATTATTTGAATCCTTTAGGGATTAGTATCATTGTCTAGATAACACTGTACATATTTTTATCTAAATTTAAGGTTTTAAATGGTATTTTGCTATTCAGCATTCTTATAAGGTTATGAAAAACTTGAACAAGGTCTTAATAATATTTTAGCTGTGAGCTAATATGATATTGTTGCCCGTAGGGCTTTCTTGATTATTTGTTAGACTGATTGGGCCGAGGACCATATGTTAGGGCATGACATTTCATGTGAGCATATGCATACACATGCATGGATCGGACCGCACGCCGCAGTGGTATACGGATCGGGCTGCGCGCCGCAGCAGGTGTGATATTAATATTGTGCTTGGGCTGTAGGAGCCCCTCCGGAGTCTGAACCCCCACAGTGAGCACGGGTACCCAAATTGGATCGGGCTACACGCCGTAGCGGTCATATGCATTGCATGGCATACATACATTGATTTACGTGTACTACGTGGCATAACATTCAACACTCATACATTACTGGCACACATGCATTAGTTGGCTTATTGACCAGATCTCCTGCTGTAAATTGATAAGGAGTGATGAGCCCGAGGGGCTGATTTGAGTGCGGACTTGCACTGCTTGAGATTGTATCCAGGTATTGGTATATTATTATGACAGAAAGTAGCTAAAAATTGAAATTTTTAATGATCTACTCACTTATGCTGGAATGGAATAAAAAGATAGTTCTGTATTGTGTAGCATGAGATAGTGTCTATCGTGGTTTTCTTCCCTTCAGCATTATTTACTTTTATTATTGCTGAGTTGGAAATACTCACACCCGACTCCCTGCACCTTGTGTGCAGATTCAGGTACATCACAACATGGCCGATTCTATTGCGGCTCGGGAGTGCTTTTGGACAGTCGAGGTAGCTGCCAGCGTTCGCAGGACCTGATTCTCCAGTTTGTCTGTATTTTGTTCCGATCATCCCACACTTGTGCACAGTTATATTCACTATTTACACTTTGTATACTCTGTAGAGGCTCATGACTCTTGACCCTTCGGTCTATGGGAGTTGACACGTGTTGGGACTTAGTTCCCTGTTTTTAATATATCTATCACTGTTATGCTGAAATTGGATAAAGTGAGCTTGTGGCTCCGTGATTGTTGTTGATTGGTCGGGCTGGCCTAGCAGTGTGCTGGGTGCCATCACGACCGGATTTGGGGTCGTGACACAAAAATAGCTAAGTACCAATTTATACGCCAAGTTTCAGAATCATACTTATGTATCTAAGTGTATTAACTTTCTATTAGCCTGTTTTAGTTTTTTAGAATTATGTGATAGCTGTATCTAAACGCTGAATTACGTTTAACTACAGCATTAACTACTTCTACTCTAATGTAGATTGAACTCATATTGTTGTTAATTATTACAACCATTCCTAATGAATTACACAGAATATACGAGTTATAACTACAACTATAAGAAAAGAAACAAAAATAATCTCATCGAAAATCAATTTTATAACTTCATTCCTTTATCATGATTTCAATTACGCCTTCAGGAAGTAGTATGTACCTGATCAAACGAAATCAAACTGATGAGTTCTAAGGAGATGAAGGACAAGAGAAGTCAGCAATGGCACCAGCAGAGTATCAACAGCAAACAGGAGTAGGAAATAACACAGTAACTCCCAAACTTCAATAGATAACCAGCAACCAACACGAGAAATAACAGAAATCCAAGCTAGTTGAGATCAACACAGCAAAAAAACCACCAGCAAAGATCCCAGAAACAATACTCGACTCGAAGGCTAAGTAGAAGAACATTATAGCTGAAAATCCCAAGAGTTGAATCCCCAGAAATCTAACTCAATATCTGAAGTTTTGAACTCTTAAAATTGGAGCTAAATTCGAACCCTTAAAATTATGAATCTTCCAGCCAGCCGTCCCCCATTTTCAGGCTTGTAACAACCTATTTATAGAGTAATTTTAGGGGAATTTCAAATTTATTATTTCTATTTCCCTCCCCCACTCTTTTTAGTTAAATACATTAAGGTCTAGCAAAATTGTAATGGAATGCCCTTGAACCACTGCTAGAAGGTTATGGGGTGTTCCTTATCGTTCTATTAGGCAGGTTTTACCTAGTTGCCCCCACTTTCTAAGGTTTATTACAAAATTACTTTTTAGCTATGGCTAGTCTACCCTTTATTATTCAAGTATTTTATTAATAAACCAAGCGATAAAGTCATTTATATCCCCACAGGCTCTATTTAATCTACAAGAATACCATTTGCCTTTCCCTTTTTAACCCTTGCATTTTATTATAATAACCTGACCTACATTAGGTCTGTCAAGACTTGGGTAACTTGAATGTATTGAACAAATAGCCCCCTAAGACTTGTCTTAGGACTTAACCAACTATATACCTTTTCAATATTACCCACTTTTACAAAGATATCCACTATTCAGAACTCATATTGTATTTGCAAACACAGCAACAAAAGCATTTACACATATAAACTAATTACACATAAGCACTCAGAAGTTTAGAAGAAAACTAACATACAAATCACATTGAAAATATAGACATATTCATGTTGTTTTGCATAAGAAACCCTAATCACGACTTAAATTTTAAATTAATCAGAACTCAGAGGGAAAAATTTATAATGGTTGAATTCCAACTAATTAAAACCCTATTCGAGATAGGTTCTATTGAAAAACCACATGAAGATAGCTAATAGCACAAGATTTACAGGTAGATAATATCAGAACTTAAGAACACTTAGATGATTTCAGGCACGCATGAAATACAATTCAGGGCTAATATGAACAAGTATGAACAAGGTATAGAACATAGATAGATTTAGGCTTTTAAACATGCATAGGAGTAGATTCGAGTTTTAAGCATATAAGCACGTGAAAGAATTAAGTTTCAGAGCAAGTGAGAACATAAAAGCCATTGAACAGGACGGTGTACTTAGCTTCTTTTTAGGGCTTTTCCTTCTTTTTCCTTTTCTTTCTTCTTTTATTCTTTGTCTCTTCGTTCTTTCATTTTCTTGATTTTTCCAGTATTTCAGAGACTCTTGGTCACCTGAGTATCAGATCTCCCAAACAGGCCCTTGGTACTCTGATTTGAGTGTGTGTGGGGTGTTTGGGGACTTGGGGCAAGGTTTTGAAGAGGTAACATTTTTGGGTGCTCGCCGGAGTAGGGTTCCGGCGAGACTTTTTCTGATATTTGAGAGGTTGGGGTGATATTCGAGACATATGGTTATGGTAAGTGGAGTGGTAGATCGTCTAAAGACGGACATGTTGTGTTAAGGAGGGGATCTGGTTCATAATTTAGTGGTCGCCGGCTACGGTTCCAGCGACCAAAATTTCAAGGCTGGGGAGACTGTTATGTTTTAGACGGGGTTAATGGTGTTAAGGGTTGTTTCAAGGTGAGGAAGGGTGTTTAGGGGTTGGCCTGAGCCGGGGAAGACAGTAGGGGACTGACCACCTGTAGGGTTCTGGTGGTCTCTATGAGAGACGAGGGGAGGAGGAGGGGAACCTAAGGCGGCTAGGGTTTCGTGTGAGGTGAGTGTTATGTGTATAATGAAGAGATTGAACGGGGAGGGTATGATATATATCAATAATATGTTTTTGATCCCTTGCCATTGGATTGGATGAGATGAACGACTAGGACCTTTGTATCTTAAACGATGTCATTTAGTTTAATGAGTTGTTTCCTTTGGTCCATTAGATTAAGTGCTTGAACGACTGAGATCAATTACCTATATTACGTCATTTCATTTAAATGATACCCTGGCCTCATCCATTTGATTAAGTGTAATGGACAGTTAGGATTAATTCTCTAGACGACGTTGTTTCATTTATGTGGGAACTGCCTTACTTGGTCCGTTGATCATTTGTATCAACGACCTAGATTTAATCATCTCACACGGTGTCGTTTGGTTTAGCAACGGGGCAGACTGGTCAAAATGACCTGGGTCTGGTCTGTATTTGTGTATTTGGGTTATGTATTTCATATGTATTTGGCCCAAATTAATATTATATATTGTATTTTTGTTATTTATGACTTGTATTTTATTTAATTTTCTGTTTTCTTTTGTATTTTGTACTTAATTCCTTTGTATTTATTTTACACTGATGTACTTCTTTTATTTTCCAATTTTTGTATTTTTCCTTTATTTTTCGATATATTTTGTATTTTTGCTTAATTTTTCCAATTTCCTAGTATTTATTCTATAATTTTGTGATATTTTCTAATTAATTTCTATTTTGTATTTTCCTTTAAGATTTATGTTTTTTGAAATTAACAAACATTGGTATTTTGCACACACAATTCAAAATAATTTACAAACAAAAAATTATTTTTGTATTTTTTATATTTTGGAATTCAATTCCTTGGGGCAAAAATCACGTGCTCACATCTATCATTGTTTTTCCCTTAATTGATAAAATTATTAATGCAGCTTTATAACAGTTCGCATTGACATTTATTCGTATCCAGGCCACTATACGACTTTGGGCCTGGAGATCGGACTAATTTACAAAAGTGCATAGGTGTGCACAGGGCTAATTAAAGCCCAGTCCATAATAACGAGTTCAAGTCTCACGGGCTTAGAAGCTCTCACGCTTAAATACAGCTTCCTCTGCCTGGACTTGTCAAAATTATCAACTAAATTTGAAACAAGTTTAATTATTTATCGGGCATACTATACGAACCCTACCACTTCAGTATCAGATTTCAACTAAAATGTAACTCCGATTTTTTTATCTATCAACGTTAGCTATTAAATTGTATAAGTCTCAGACATAGGTCTATTTGGTTTTACTTGTTACTTCGAAATGGCTAAACTAATTATACAGTTTACATGTTTTTGACTAGATCCTGAACTTCATTAATATTGTATTTATGTTTCGTATCTAGTTTTGAATTTAAACAAATTTAAACAATGTCTAACACCTCAGAATTACTAACGAATTTGTTTAACTACTTCCTTATATTTTGTTGACAGTCAATAATTCAGAAACTTGAACAACGAAAATATTCTAATATTTCGTATTCACTTCTTAATTTCAGAAATCAAATGAAAATTCAAAAGCACTCAATTAGATTGAACTAATTTTGAACCTATAAATCTAGGTGATCATCTTTTAAAACTAAGCTACTCCATGTTATTCCTATATTAATTCCTAAACTAACGATTCCGCAATATTACGATTTTCAGTTCATAATTCTCACAGTCCAAGTCCACATTATACATAAATTCCTAATGAATTACATAATTTCTATGTATTCTGTAGCTACCAGTAGAATAGAATTAAAAAGAAATACACAAAGAACTAATGGGCATTTATTTCTTCAGACTTCCAATTACATCCCTTGAATCAGTAGTGTACCTGATCAAATTTAGAAGAAAATCAATAAGTTCTAAGGATGTAAGGAAGGATGAGATCAGCAAAAAGCAGAAATCCAATTAATAACAGCAGTAGCTTTAATATATCACATCAACAGACTTGAATCCACAGTAGAAGACCCAACAATTTCAACCGAATAATGTAGAACAGTGATCGAAACACAAGAAACCCAGAGTTTTACTCGAATTAAACTAATGAAACAATAGTAGAATAAAATTTTAGTGTATTTCAGACTTCAAAACTTCTGAACCTCCTAAATGGTGGCCTAAGTAGGCTTATCTATAGAGCAAAATGGGAGGAAAATTTGAATTTAATATTAAGATTTCCCACCCCTACTCTTTCTAATTATTTTTAATTTGGTATACACAAATTAGCCGTGAATACACTTGAACCCCTACTAGAAGGTTCTAGTGTATTCCATATTATTCTATTTAAGCCTAAATGCCTTTATTACCCTCACTTGCTAGTGATTTCTACCTATTTACCCTTTAAGTATACCTAAGATGCCCATTATTAATTAACTAATTACATAAGAACCAGGCAGCTTTACCTTTTATACCCTTAACCTTTTCCAATTATTTTTCAGAATACCATTTATGCCTTCCCCTTTTACCCCTGTCGTTTATTCCTTTTTACCCAACCAACCTCTAAGTCAATTAGACTTTGCGAAGTCGAGATCAGAATTGTATTTAACAAATAGCCCCAATTAAGTAAACTTTATATTATAGTCAATTTTAAGGCTAAGTAACCTTTTTACAGAAATAACCAACTTTACAGACATAACCCTAATTATGATGAAGTACCCAATTAGCCCTTTTAATTAATCGGAAATACAGAAAAAGGTCAAAAGTCAAAATTATATTGCAATAACAGCCAATATTAAACATCCTTACAAATGTAGCCACATAATGATTAAACATTTCATTAACAAGACTCATAGGAAAAATTGGATATAGGCTGAATCCATTAACAGAAAATTCAATCTAACTTAGATCAATTCAAGTAAAAAACTTAAATGGATATAAAACATGCAATTTTATCTAATGACTTAATCAGGGAAAATATCATATAGCATGCAAATCCACAGTTGGGTTTCATGTAGGAAGAATTTAAAGACACAACAGATTTCAGGATAGCATGGAACTAACAAGTAACAAAGTCAAGCAAGCAGCACCGTAGAGAAACTAGGGTTCGGGATACTTAGCTTTTTTTCTGTGGGTTTTCTTTTTTCTTTCTTTCTTTCTTTTCCTTCTTTTTATTCATCTTTATTTTTCGTTCTTGATTTTCCCGTTATCCAGAGTCCATGAGACTTTCTTGGTTGTTATACTTCTAAACAGACTCATTGAGTCTTATTTGTTGTAAAAAGATCTTGTTTAAGGGCCTGGGATTTGATTGGGATAGCTTTTGGCTTAGGTATACCCGCCGGAGTAAGGTTCCGGCGGAATACTTTTTAAGATTCGAGAGGATTGGCTTATATTCGAAGGAAAACAAGTGGGTAGGGTGAAAGAGGTCTTCAGGGTGGTTCAGGGGTGTTACTGGTGGAAGGTGGTTCTAAGGGTGATGGTCGCCGGCGAGGGTTCCGGCGAACCATTTTTCTAGATTTGGGATTATAGAGTGGTTTTTGGTCAGGGTTATGATGGGGTGAAAGAGGAGGAGAAAAGGGTTCAGGGGTGTGAAGGTTGATCGGAGAAGATGACTGGTGTTCAACCACCGGTAGGGTTCCGGTGGCTCAAGTAGAGAGAAGAAGATGAAGATGGAGGCTAAAGTTTTTGGAGTTATAAGGTGTATAGAGTATAACGAACTGAAGTGTATCGGTGGGTATAGATATATTAAAAGTGTAATGGTAATTTTCAACCGTTAGATCAAACCAGATGAAGGGCCAGGATCTATTTGCTAACATGCGATGTCGTATGATTAAGTAAGGCCCTCATCCTTGACCGTTGGATGATTTGGATGAACGGTCCTGATTATTTCCTACTAACGACATCGTTTTAATTATTATACAATCACTATTTCAAGGCTGTTTGATCAATTGATCAACGGTCCGAATTTAATTTTGTTAAACGACGTCGTTTGGTTTTAAGTATATGCAGGCCGGCTGGGGTCCTTATCTTTGGGCCTGGTCCTTATGTTGTCTAATTGGGCCACTGAATTTGCCCAAATTTATGGTTCAATTTTATTTTGTATTATATTGTATTTATTTTATTTCTTTTATATTTTTGTAGTTTCGTATTATGTTTCTTATTTATTTTTCTGTATTTTTGTATTATTTTTGTATTTATTATTCCTTGTATTTTGTATCTTTCTTTTAATTTTTTCTAATTTTTCTAGAATTGAAGAGTAATTTTTCTATTTTTATAAAATGTATTTTTTTTTAATTTTCTTTACGTTATCTTCCAAAAATAAAAACAAATACTAGTATTTCCACACAATTATTAAGCTACAAAAAAAAAAATCATTTTTATGATATCTTTTGGAATATTTTGCTTTGGGACAAAAATCACGTGCTCACAGGGTATGGTAGGTATTTTATGGTGTAGGTGCATGCCAGGGTGCCTGAGGTTGAGGATATGTTTGGGCGTAGTGAACTGAGAAGTGATGAACGGGAGATGGGTAGTAGTGTTGAGGTGGGCCATATGGGGTGTATGAGTAGGTTTGGGGATGTGGGCGAGGTTAGTGATAATATGATGATGGACCCCTGGACCATGCTCTCAACTCTACTACTATAACATCTTCCTTTTTCTTCTTTCCCAATACCCCTCCAGTGCCACTTTGGATACCTGGGTAGTTGCTTTAATTGTAGAATAGCTCATAATTTTGTTGGATTTGAGATTTTCTTCCACCATGCTTCCCATTTTCACTACCTCTTTAAAGTTTTCCCAACTGCCAACACCAGATGACCATAGTAAGTAGGCTCCAAAGCCTGCAATAAATAATCCACCATTTCACCCTCCTTTATTGGAGGATCGACCCTTGCAGCATGTTCCCTCCACCGAAATCCATACTCTCTAAAGCTTTTTCCAGGTTTCTTCTTAATTTTGGTCAGTGAGAGATGATCAAGAACAATCTCAAGGTTGTATTGAAAGTGGCATGCAAATGCTTGGGCCAAATCGTCCCATGTGTACCATCGGGCATGATCTTTCCATGTGTACCATTCTAAAGCCGCAAAATTGAGACTTTGACTAAAGTACGCCATTAACAATTCATCTCTTCCTCCGGCCCCTCTCATCTTACTGCAAAACCCCCTTAGATGGACAATGTGGTCGCCATGTCCATCATACAGATCAAACTTTGGTAACTTGAAACCCGCATGCAGTTAGACATCGGGAAACAAGCATAAGTCTTTGTAAGCAACACTCATTTGTCCTCCTAGACCTTGCATATTTTGGAATGATTGTTCCAAGATTTTCACCTTACGTATCATTTCATCCTGCTCGGGGTTTTTAGTAGACTTTTTCTCTTCAATTGAGATATCAAGATGGGGACTATAAGAGTATGGTTCAGGAGGTTTGAAAGTGGGCTCGGGTGGGTAATACTGGTTTTCTTGACTTTGGAACAAGGGTTCGCTCGAAGATCTATGTAACGCGATGGGTGGAGGAGCCATGAACACAAGAGCAACTAGTGGTGGAGGCATGGTATCTGTTTGGGTGGTGGAGGTGGTGATGTTTAGGAAGTGGTTGTGTAGTATTGCTGGTAGGTAGGGGAGGCCAGAGAAGAATTAACTTTGGGAGGATCTTGTGATTGAGTGAGCGGCGAGATGTAAACAGGGTTGGCAGGATAGGTTGGCAAGGGATGTTCTTTTACCTAGGCCTGGTACATTTCGGCCATCCCTTGTTTCAACTTATACATCTCCTCTTTCATGGCATTGACATCTACCGCCTCGTCTTCCCTAGACCGGTCGACAACACTTATTTTTAGCTCTTGGTTGACCATTTTATTTATGTCCTTGGAGCGGGTGTTATATGGGTGAGTTGCCAGAATGCCAGTGAGCTAAACCACCTATCTGAAATCATCATGAATAACAACGCTATTAGTGGTTAGGGCATTAACAAACAAATAACCGCACATTTGGGGCGTGGATACACCTAGACTATTATCGATTTCTAATATGCATTTGCTCGGCCGCGTGCGTCATCCTTACTTGTTTTATTCCCAATTGTGACTTATTTTTTGTGCCCCCTTTTCTTCTTTTTATTTTTCTTTTGTTTTCTCCTTTTTTTTTCATTCTCTTTTGTTTTTCTTTTCTTTTTCTGCTTCTCTTTTATTTTCCACTCCTTTTTGTTATTTTGATTTTCGTATGGCTAATGATTGGGTCCTATAGAAATTGCCTATGTATCTTGATCTTGCCTGAACCAAATAAATGCAAAAATATCAACAACAATTTTTTTAGAATTTTCAATTTTACTAATAGCAAACACGTTAATTACAAGGACCGAAGAAAGACTCTAAAGGACAAGCAAAGATACAAATTTCTTAATAACTATTCTACATCAAAATGAAAGTGCAGACTAACTCGTAATGAAAATACAGACTCAAATAACTTATATACTCTAGTAAAAATGAAATACAGACTCCAATGACAATCATGAATACATTAAAGCTCCTGGTGCCCGCAGGATATCGTTTGGTCTCGTCGTGGGCCTATATGCATGTTCTCCTTGGAGTTTGTCTAGGTCACTCATTATCTGTTTCAAAATACCATCACTGAGGCAAATAAGGTAGTCTGGGTCATGTTCTCGCATATTTGGCACTTCCGGGGTAATGTAATGAGCAATAGCTAGGATTCTTTCTCTGATTATGCCTTTTTCCTGAAGCAACTGCCCTATCTATTTGGCTCTGGCCTCCAACTTCTGCTGATTTCGCTCCTGGAGTTGCTGTAGGTCCATTTCTAATTGTGTTAAAGCTATATAAAAGTTCTCCCTTTTGACCTTGAACTCTTTTGCTTGTTTGCTCATTTTGTTTTCTAGGGTAATGGCCTTTTTCCTCAATCTGGCAACCTCATTATCATGTTCTTCTCTCAGCTACTGAATCATTCGGGCTCGTTCTTCTGCGTTTTTAGCCAACTATCTTCAAACCCCATTTAGTTCCCTTTCTTCTTTATAGTGGTCGAAACTGTAGTCATTTACTTTTTGCCTTAAATTGTCTATAAGTTTTGCATCTTTGGTACTCCTAATAGGGTTTTCCGCCGCTATCTTCATTTTCTGGATTTGGGCTCGTAAGGCTTCAATTTATTTGGCCAGTTTCTTATTCTCACCCTCGTCAGCTGCATCTTGCACACTATTTTAAAACATAAGGTGTTGGACTTGTTTTTCCATTTCGCTTATTTTTGCCGTATACTCATTTTCTTTGGCTAGCCAAGCCCATCATTCGGCAAACTCCTAGATGTGAGGTCTTTTAGCTGGATTTTCATGCTCACATTCTCTCCTATACCAAGCAGAGTACCCAGGCAACACTTCGCCTTTCGCCCGATCCTTCACTCGAGTATCTGACTATAAGTATTGACATTCATTCCAAATCTGGCAGACTTTTTCCTCAGGGAATTGTCCGTCAGGACTAATCTCAACTACCTGAGAACTAAGATCACCATCCTTCGGCACTATCTAGCATCTCCCGAGCTACCTTAAAACCCGATATGGAGCATAGGGTTGAATTCTCTTAAGACCCATCAAGATAAAATGCAACCTTTCTGTTGGCATGTATATGATTTCATTAAAGGGCAGCCATCCAAGCATCCATTCGATTTGACTAGCAGTGAGGGACCGAAAGTATGTTGTCCATCCCTTGAATCCTTCCGGCAAATTGACCCTTTTAATCCTTGTGTAGAACTCTTTTATGCATGTTTTCTCTGGAGATCCATAGCTCAATAACTAAGGACGATGACACATGTGCTCGGTCATCCACATTGGCAGTAGTAGATTACATCCCTCGAAGAAATATTCCCCGGCCCTGTAGGCTATGACAGCACGGAAGATATTGGCTAATATCATAGGTGCCAGAGTAATTTTTTCTTGAGTGAGGAGAGTGCTGATGATCCCGACTATTCTTATGTCAATGTTCTCGTCTTTCCTTGGAAATACCAAAAGACCAGGAAAGGCTACCATAAAAGCAAAACATCTATGCTTTTCCCACTTTTTACGGTTTGCTTTGCTACAAATCTTGCTTTCGGGGTTGTTGAATCCCCCGATGTTGTCACTACCCCAATACCGATCTTGATGGCACCCAACACAACTTCTAGGCAAGCCCGACCATTTAAACTCTCATCCCGAGCATGAAGCTCAAGTCAATTACCTGAATATTATTATCAACAATAAAGTTAAATGCTTAACTGATAGATAGAAGCTAAACTGAATAATCTCCCAAAGATCTAGGGTCACGAGTCTAGAGACTCTAAACAAAACCGGATAACAATATCTGAACGAAATACTCAAGTCTGAACAATGTATATATAAAGAAAAACTAGAATAAGAAGAGAAGCCAGGTCCTGTGAACGTCAAGCAGCTACCTCAACAACTCTGATACTCTGAAAACGAGACTTATAGGCTAATCTCCGGTAAACCTGAATATGCACACAAAGGTGCAGGGAGTAGGGGTGAGTACTAAGTACTCAGTGAGTAAAAGGTATATGAAATATCTGAAAGCAGGAAATCCACAGAATACAACAGAGCAAAGCTAAAACTAACAGTCTGATACCTACCACGAACTAACAACAATAGCAAACCACAGATATCAAGGTAATTTACAAACAATGAATGAAATGCAATGCACATGACCGCTATGGCGCGTAGCCCGATCCGTTTAACGTCGACGGCGCTCATTGGGGGTGTGTACAGACTCTGGAGGGGATCCTTCAGCCCAAGCGCAATATATTCATATCATTCGCTACGGCGTGCAGCCCGATCCATACTCCGTCCACAATATGCATATGAGTTACATAACAGTTTTAATTTATTTTTCCCAACTTCCAATTCACTAAAATGAATTTACTTTAATTATTTACTTTCAGAAAAAGTGACTTAGCAGTTCATAATAGTGATTAAAAATAGGACTGAGATCAATGATTTTACAAATCATGCTATCACAATGATATTCATCCTCTAAGGATGCTACAAGTCGGCACAAGGCCCCAAACATAGCAATAAGCCCACATATATACTTGACACGGGGTGCGTTTCAATCGCAAATATAATATTATTCATATTCGGGATGGACCAAGTCTCAATCCTTAGTCTTAACTATGAGCACGTGATTTTAGCCCTGCACAAATAAATTCCAATATAAATATAAAAATAAATACAAAAATAGTTTTTGGTGTGCAATTGGGTGATTTAATTGAAATACTTGTGTGTTTGTTTTTAAAATAAATTTGAAATTAAAACTACAAAAGGAATCAATTAGAAAATATCACAAAAAATATGCAAATTTAGAAAAATCAACAAAAAATACAAAATACCGAAAAACAAAAGAAAAATGGAAAAAATATCATAAAATACCAGAACAATCGGGGAATAATAGGAAATAAAAGAAATATAACAATTGAAAATAAATACAAAAAGAGAATTCAAAATACAAAAGAAAATACAAAAAAATAATTAAAATAAAAGAAAAAAATACAAAAATATAATACAATTTGGTCTATATCATGAAATATATATACAATTGATAAGCCCAAGCATATTAGGCCCAAAAGACCAGCCTGGTTTGCCCAAGCACGTAGCCAAAATGATGGCGTATAAGCCATTTGAATCTCTGCCATTGATGAGATGAATCCAATGGATCAGATGAGGCGGCGCCATTAAATATTAAACGACACCGTATAAAAAACTAATCTGGGCCTTTCGATGTGAATGATCAGATGGATGGCATTGAGTCTCATTAAAAGTTAAACGACGTAGTACAAGTGATTGATCCTGGCCGTTCAAATTCAACATCTAACAGACATAAAGCAGCCTCTCACTTAATCGAACGCTGCCATTTTGGAGGAAAAGATCCTGACCGTTGATATTGGTTAATACAAAGGCCAGGATTACACGAGATGAATGGAGTATAAATATCCTCATCTCTGTTCAATACACTTACATTCACACACATATACACTTTATACAACCCGAGCCGCCTCCCTTCTATCTCCTTCTTCCTCTTTGGTCTCCCATGGAGACCGGCCGGACAGGCATGCTACCACCACCGTCTCCAGCTTAGGCAGCCACCAAACGTTTCACCTCTACTCACCAAACCATACAACCACCATAAAAACCCCATTAAACCAAAAATCCCCTTTCTTCCTAAAATTCCGGTCGCTGGAACCCTAGCCGGCGACCTCAAAATCTATGAACCAACCTTTGATATTAACACCATAAGACCACCCTAAGGCGATCTTTCACCTCATCTAGGTGGCTGGTCTCGAATGTCACCGGAACTCTTCGAATATAACAAAAAGGCTCGCCAGAACCCTACTCTAGCGAGCACCCAAAGACAACCTTATCTCAAAACCTCCAAACCAAGCCCCAGACCACCCCTTACCCACCAAAAGTCAAAAAAAAGAAGCCTCGTCGGAGAAGGCCAACAGTCAGAAGACTAAAAGTCTTCGAAACTTTGGAGATGTGGAAATAAAGAAAGAAAGAAAGAAGAAATAAAGAATAAAGAAAATAAAGAAAAGAAAGAAAAAGAAAGAAAGAAAAGAGAAGGAAAAGAGATGGCCCAAAAGCTAAGTATCTTTTTGTTACTATTTTCTTTGTCTGTTTGATTCTGAAAATATATTCTTGATATGTTTCTTTATATTCTTGTGAGCCTATCTCTCTACATGCTTAAGATCTACCTCTGTCTGTTACATATGCCTAAGGCTGTTAAAGTATTCTTAGGATTCTTAATGTTTATCACGTTTTGAATCATGAGTAAATAAGCCTCTTTATGTGTTTGTTCATCATGCTCTGTCTAAAATTAAGTTTTGATTACTTGGGATTCACCCATTATCAAACTTTTCCTCTGAGTTCTAATTGATTGAAAGTTGATTTGCGATTAAGGCTATATGTGCAAAATGACATGAACTGGCTATATTTGTAATCTGGTTCATTTGTGATTCCATTCTGACTTTTTGGATGTTTTTATGATTTGGGTCATAATTGTAAAGACTTTGTGGTTATTTCTGAAAGCTAAAGTATACGTCTATTTTTGAAAGAATAAAGTCTGGTTGTTAAAGTGACTATCTTTGTTATGAAGTGGTTATACTGATTTCTTATTGGTATTAAGTGGTAGTTTCTGAAAACTTATCTCTATTAGTTAATTAGTTGCCTTGTTTTAATAAGGGGTTATATGTTAAATAATAGTTTGGGTCTGTTAAATGTGAGCTAAAAATGAAAGGGGTTTGGGGCTATAATTGGCTAAGTCTTAAATCAGTTATAAGAAGTGGTTATTAATTAAATAAATCCTAACCCTAAGTCTGCCAGACCTTGGTAGGTCGGGTAAATTGAGAAAAATAATAAGGGTATAACAGGAAACAATAAATGCCATTCCTGAAGATTTAATAGAGCTTATAGGGTTAAAAATGACTTTAGTGCCTAATATTTCTATGATTACCTACAAAATAAAAGACAAACTGGGCATAATTAAAAGGCAATCCTGTAATAAACCTTAGCGAGTGACGGTAACCAAGTAAAACACACCTAATAGAACACTATAGAATTGCCTAGAACCTTCTAGCAAGGGCTCTAAGGCATTTTGATACACATATAATGAACTAATCTGTAAATAAATGAAAAGAATAAGGGGAGGAATGAAAATAACTTATTTGAATTTCCCCCCAATTTCCCCCAAAACCGGTCTATAAATAGGCCATTAGAGAGCCTGAAAAAGGGTCCGGACTTTCGAATTAAAAGGTTCCACACATAGTTCTGAAATTGAGAGATAGTTCTGAGGTCCAGACTTTCGAATTAAATGTTTCCACACATAGTTCTGAAATTGAGAGATAGTTCTAAGGTCAAGACTTTAGAATTAAAAGGTTCCACACATAGTTCTGAAATTGAGTGATTGTTCTGAGGTCGAGATATTCAAGTTGAAAAATTTATTCTAAAATTGGGATTAGAATTTGAGTTCTGAAATTTGGTTCTATATACTAAAATACTTAGCTGATTAATTTGGGTATTAGTTGTGGAGTTCCTGTTGGGTCTACTGTCCTTCAATTCATTTGGATTTTGCTTGAGCTCCTCGATTCTGCTTTGTTGATCTGCTGGATTTCTATATTTGGGATTCTGTTTGCTGCTCTGTTGTTGTAATTTTGCTGACTATTATTCATCCTCAAATCCTAGACTCATAGATTTGCTTTTGAATCAGGTACACTTCTATTTCTCGTAGATGTAATCGCAAAATTGTGTTGAAGAAATAAAACTGCATAAGTTGTTTGGATGAATTCGCTTCTGTGTTTCCTTTTTAGTATGTAATAGTTATTTCCTAGAATAATTGTAATTTATTAGGATTGATTGTAATAACTAACACCTACATGAAGTCGAGATAGAATAGAGTAGCTAGTATAGTAGTAATACGTAGTTTGAAATAGCTGTCACCTAATCAAAGTTAAAAATAGGCTAATACTAAAATTAATTCACCTAAAACTGGTATATATATAAGCTGGTAATTAACTACCTCTATTAGTTAAGTTCTGAATCGGGATTGATTAGTTCAGAAAAAGGAAATAAGTGGATAAAGTTCAAACTGCTTTGTTATCTAGTCTCACTTAACAATGATTTACTTATAGGATAATTTAGAGTTCTATAGTTGATAATAATTCAAGCGTGTCCTGTTAATATTTCGATATTGTTTTCCTTTAGTTCAAATTAAGCAACAAATAAGTTTACAATTAGCATTCTAATAACTACCCAAGTATCTGAAATAATAACACTAATACCAAAGTTTTGTTCTTAGGATGTTCAGTTAGAATTTGAGATTAGTAGTGATCGATATGTAATTTGACATTTTTCTGAAATAATATGAATCTTATTTGTTTCTTCTTTCATTTGAGGAGCATTTGTTTAAATTTTATATTGAAATTATGAATATGTTCTATATTTTATCTATTTACTCTGGGCTTGATCATGAACACAGGCCCAGACTTGATTAATGTTACATCGAGTAGGAATAATAACATATACTGGGCTTCAGAGGCCCGCTTGCCCACAATGGACTGTTAAAGTAGTCCAAAAGTCCAGGCCTTAGTAGTAAATAATTGGCCTAGACCTTGTAATAACTAGTTTAGAAACAATACAAAACCATCTTCAAATTAGGGAGAAAAAACAGAAATAGCAAAACATAGTATACGATAAGTTTGGACTTCTAAAAATAAAGGATGAGCCTCGTATTAACAAATGAAAAGATACACGGGGCTCCCATATGAATTTTAAAATAAAATGTTAGACTCGAAAGGACCGTAGCGAATTTCACGGTCTTTCCTAAAGATAATAAGGCATAGACGTTATAGGCACGACTAAAGTATACATCTTTAATACGAGTGCACATTTATATGACTCAAATCTCAAATCCCGGCGAAGCTGAAATACACTAAAGTCATAGGCGTACTTGTTGCGGTGTGACTCGAAATGCATTTTCACGACGTTGCAAGTCGTTAAAATAACAAAATGGGACATTCACATTTGTAAAAGCATATAAAAAAATCAAATTGGACAAATACAATAGTTCAAAGACCGTGCTAAAACCACGGAATTCGGGAGTGCCTAACACCTTCTCCCAGATTAACATAAATACTTATCCGGATTTCTAGTTTCGCGGACTGTTAAAACAGAGTTATATTTCCTCAGATTTGGGATTAAACCGGTGGCTTGAGACACCATTATCTTCCCAATTGGTGACTCTGAAATCTAAATAAATCTCGTTCCGATTGTCCTTAAAATGGAAAAACACGTTCCCTGTTTTTATTATTATATCCCTTCTTGGGGTGTATTAGTAAATAGCGGGGTATACATTATCTTTGAAAAGTAGTAAAAAGGGAGGTATGACAGCTGTGGCGAATCTGCTGGGGATAAGCAACCCAGAACTTCGGTTCGGGGTTTAAGAATTCGAGCTCGATTAAATTGTTGTTTTTGATATTATTTGATTTCATTATATGCTTTGATCAATGTGATACTTGTTTACCGCTTTGATATTATGTGAACTGTGCATAAAAATTTTGCCGAAAAACACTTCTCTTCTTACCTCCAGGGATGTGCTTACTGGTTGAGACTCCCCTTTCTGTTAGTGTCAATATCCTAATAAGAAATAGAGGCCGGATAAGTTACAAAAACGGATGACCCAGCGGGTCCCCGGTACGTAGCCCCCTCTTCGATCCGAGTTGTCCACTCGGGTACACAGTTTAGTACTATGAAAAATCAGGATATTGAGCCTAGATTTAGGATAATTATTTGCATCATATCTGACTTAGGGGACTCAACACAGGGGTTGGGTCCGTCTAGGACAGGTAACCTGGGAATCAAAGATCGAGCATATTATATGTTGCATCTGTTTGTCCTGAAATATTATGCGGACCGGCTAAATTCCTGAAAACCAAAAAGAGAGAAAATTTTAGAATAGAAAATATTGAAATATTGACAAAACATTGCCAAAAGGATGAAAAGAAAGTTTGAAAATAGGTCGAACAAATTTTGTTGAAATAATTGGTCACAAAACAATTTGACCGAACTATGCAGGTTTGATTCTCACCACTAGGCGAGATACGTAAGCAACCCGTAATGGGTCCAACCACCCCTTTTTAAAAAAATAACCTAAAAATGTCGAATTTTAGTTCTCAATAAATCGAAGTGATGCTGTGACAACCCAAAAGGGTTATTACATGTTTTCCTCACTTGTTCCGCCCTTTCGAAGCCTTAAAAACCTCATTTTATGTTGCCTCAATTTACGTGCATCATCCGAGCATATAGCCAGAAAGATTTTGTGATAGAAAATGTCAATTTTATGAGAAATTTGAAGAAAATGATATTAATATTGACATAGTTGACTTCAGTCAACATTTTTGGTAAACGGACCCAGACCCGAGATCGGACGGTTCCGGAAAGTTCGTATGAAAATATGGGACTCAGGCATGTGTCCGGAGTCGAATTCTGAGGCCTAGAGCCTAAGATATGAATTTTTCTGTTAAATTGTTTTTGCTGGAATTATTAAAGGAAAATGAATTAAATGACCTTGGTATCGGGCTCGTATTTTGGTTTCGACGCCCGGTACGAGTCTTAAATATTATATATGTGCTTTCTGCAAAGCTTGGTGACATTTGGATGTCGTTTGATGTGTTTTGAACCTTGAGTTCCAAATTTAAAAGTTATGAAACTAAAAAGGATGATAATCATGAACTTGAGGCTTGATTTGATGAAAACGATGTTATATTGGCGATGTGATCGCACGAGCAAGTTTGTAATATGTTTTTGATGTTGTGTACATGTTTTGTTTGGAGCCGGGGGGATCGGGTAAAGATTTGATAGGCCGTTGGTGCAATTTCTGAAAAATAACACAGCTGGTTTTTGTCACGACCCTAGTTCACCAATTGTGAACATGTCGTGATGGCACCCAGTCCCCACGACTAGGTAAGCCTAACACGTTACGGAATATACAAGTTATAAACACTTAAATAAGAAAACAGCGGAAAAATAGGATAAAAGATATGTAATCCGTGCCGCTTGGCACATACATCCGTCAACACCATGAATAAAACACTACCAAGATCCGGAATCCCACGGTAACACAGACTAAAAGAGAATAAACAACTGTGGCTCTATGTGTAAAGAGTGTCTAACAACGAAATGAAGGAAAATGCCAACTAGTACTATTAGAATAGAAGGAAAGACTCTGGATCCGCGGACGTAGCAGATCATACTTCGAGGTCTCCCAGAAAGCTGCAGAATCACCTAGCACGGGCCTGCTCTGATGTACCTGGATCTGCACAACAAAAGTGTGCAGAAGAGTAGCATGAGTACACCACGGCGGTACTCGGTAAGTGCCAAGCCTAACCTCGATGGAGTAGTGACGAGGAAGGTCAGGGCCCTACTGAGAAACAAATAATATAATGATAATAACAATAATAAGGAGTTTAAATGATAATAATTTCCGAAATTAACAACAATAAATGATTACTGCAATCGTCTACAATTAAGCTAACAACAAATAGTCAACTCAATAAAACCAGTCCAGGACCTGTGGGAATCGAACCCACAGTCCCATTGACAGTACCTCTGGGTCTCCGGGAATCGAACCCGCGGCCCATGTCTCAATAAATAATCAATAACTCAGGATCTCAGAGAATCTAACCCGCAGTCCCTACAAATAACTCAGGATCTCGGGAATCGAACCTGCAGTCCCTACCAATAACTCAGGATCTCGGGAATCGAACCCGTAGTCCCTACCAATAACTCAGGATCTCGGGAATCGAACCCGTAGTCCCTACCAATAACTCGGGATCTCGGGAATCGAACCCGTAGTCCCTACCAATATCACGCCGGGTCTCTGGGAATCGAACCCACAGCCCTGGGTCTCCGGGAATCGAACCCGCAGTCCACAAGCACAACCAATAAAGGAATCCACGGAGAGAATAATTATGCTTAACTATAACTTCACCGAAAAATAGTGCCAATAATTATCAAGGAGTTCAAATATGGCAATTAGGCAACTAAACAGTTAAGTGCTACCTAATCATGCTTTTCTAACCACTACTGGGTAAAAATATCAAATTAACAGTCAAAGACAGAAATATCGCTCATCGAACATTTTAAATAAAGTAGGCGTTCAACAACCAGCGCATGTACACGCCCGTCACCTCGCGTACAAGGCATTTAAACTATCACATAATATCCTAGGGGTGAAAATTCCCCCACACGAGGTTAGACAAGCCACTTACCTCGACTCCGGTACAAAACCGCTATGAAACAACTCTCTTGCCGCGAATGTCGGCCTCCACAGGTGTAGTATCTGATAAAAATCAATAGAATCATATCAAAATAGGTCAATTGGGCATTACCCAATCAAAATAACTCAAAATACGCCAAAAACCCACAAGTTGCCAAAACCCGACTTTCGGTACGCTTATCGAAAAATCACGAAAATTATATATTCGGGTTCCTTATCTCAATACGAGTCTAGGCATATAAAATTTACCAAAATCGGACTCCATTTGCCCACTCAAATCGGAGATTTTCTAACATTTAGGCCTAGGGCTCAAACCCACCTTTAATCTTCCAATTTCAGTGAAATAATCACGGATTTCATGATAAACCAATGAATTAAGGTCAAGAAACTTACCCCCGATGATTTCCCGATGATATCCCAGCATTTCCCCTTCAAAATCCTCTCTTGGAGCTCAACAATGGCGGTTTTGGTGTGTTAGGCCGCGACTGAAATGTTCTGGACTTAAAGTCACTGCCAGGCCATTTTACTCTACGCGATCGCAGGACTGGGCTTGCGATCGCGATGCACAAAATATGGGCGGCCTAATTTTCCTCTACGCGATCGCGTGATCCTGGATGCGATCGCAGAGAACAACTCAGCAACCCTACGTGATCGCAAACGTACCCAACGCGATCGCGAAGAACAAACTCGTCCGGCTCCCTAAACTACCCTACGCGATCGCATACTCCCTCACGCGATCGCACTGCTTCCGACCAATACCCTACGCGATCGCATGAAATCTCACGCGATCGCATGCTTACTCTCCCAGACTTACGCGATGGCACGCTTTTCTTCGCGATCGCAGAGCTCAGGGTTTTTCCCTTACGCGATCGCGTGGCCATCTCCGCGATCGCGGAGAGCAAAATTGCTCTGCAATTATTGCAGCAGAAAAAGCAGTGCCTTTTGGCACAAATTGGTCCGTTTGGACCCCCGAATTCTTCCCGAGGCTCCCGGGACCCCAACGAAAACCACCAGCATACTCCAAAACACGATATGAACTCGTTCAAATCATAAAAACACGTCTAACAACATCAAAACCCATAATTCACATCGAATTCAAGCCTAAATTTCTTAAAACTTTCCGAATTGCACATTCGATCTAAAACCCGACCAAACGACGTCCGAATGACCTCAAACTTTGCGGACATATCCAAATTCACATAACGAAGCTACAGAAATTGTCGGAATTCCATTCCAACCCCCGGATCAAAATCTCACCTATCGTTCGGATTCGCCAAAATTTCAACCTTCGGCATTTCAAGCCTAATTGAGCTAAGGACCTCCAAAATACATTCCGAACGAGCTCCCAACCCCGAAATCACCCAACGGAGCTAATGGAACCATCGGATTTCCGTTCCAAGATCGTCTTAACACTGTTTCGATTACGGACCATTTTCTATCTTTAAAGCTCTCATTTAGGGACTAAGTGTCCCAAAATACTTCAAATTTCAGGGCCGACTCTCCCGGCAAACCACAATAGCAGAAATGTACTTAGGGAAACAGTTAAATTAGGGATTGGGGCGAAATTTTCTAAAACAACCAGCCGGGTCGTTACAGTTAATGAAAGATTCGTTCGTCCTCGAACGAGCATAGAAAACATACCTGGGGTAGTGAAAAGATGAGGGTACTGGCTGCGCATATCCTGCTCGGTCTCCCAAGTCGCCTCCTCGACCGGCTGGCCCCGCCACCGAACCTTTACCGAAGCGATGTTCTTTGACCTTAGCTTTCTGACCTGCCTGTCTAGAATGGCTACTAGCTCCTCAACATAAGAAAAATCCTTGTCTAGCTGAACAGAAGTGAAATCCAACACATGCGACGGGTCACCAAGGTACCTCCGGAGCATGGAGACATGAAATACGGGGTGAACTCCTGCCAGAGTGGGAGGTAAGGCCAACTCATAAGCAACATCCCCAACACGCCTCAAAATCTCAAAAGGGCTAATAAACCTAGGACTCAGCTTTCCTTTCTTCCCAAACCTCATAACGCCCTTCATGGGCGAGACTCGAAGTAGAACCCGCTCGCCAACCATAAAAGCCACATCGCGAACCTTCTTGTCCGTATAACTCTTCTGTCTAGACTGGGCTGCACGAAGTCTGTCCTGAATCACCTTGACCTTGTCCATAGCGTCTTGAACCATATCAGTACCTAGCAACCTGGCCTCGCCCGGCTCAAACCAACCTACGGGAGACCTGCACCTCCTACAATATAGGGCCTCATACGGTGCCATCTGAATACTAGACTGGTAGTTGTTGTTATAAGCAAACTCCGCCAGCGGCAAGAAATGATCCCATGAACCTCCAAACTCAATCACGCACGCACGGAGCATATCCTCCAAAATCCGAATAGTGCACTCGGACTGGCCATCAATCTGGGGGTGAAACGCTATGCTCAGCTCTACCCGAGTACCTAACTCCTGCTGTACGGCTCTCCAGAACCGTGAAGTGAACCGAGTGCCTCTATCCGAAATGATGGAAACTGGAATACCATGCAGCCGAACTATCTCCCTGATATAGATCTCCGCCAGTCGTTCCGATGAATAAGCAGTACTCACCAGTATAAAATGGGCGGACTTGGTCAGCCGATCCACAATAACCCAAATGGAATCAAACTTCCTAACCATCCGTGGAAGTCCAGATACAAAGTCCATGGTGATGCGCTCCCATTTCCACTCGGAAATCTCAATCTGCTGCATCAATCCACCCGGACGCTGATGCTCATACTTCACCTGCTAGCAGTTGAGGCATCTAGAAACATAATCAACTATATCCCTCTTCATCCGCCTCCACCAGTAATGTTGTTTCAAGTCCTGATACATCTTCGCGGCACCCGGATGGATGGAATACCGCGAACTATGGGCCTCTGCTAGAATCGGCTCTCGAAGATCATCTACATTGGGCACACAGATATGCCCACTGCATCCTCATGACTCCATCATCCCCGATGGTAACATCTCGAGCATCACCACGCCGAACTCTATCCTAAAGGACAAGCAAATGAGGGTCGTCAAACTGACGCTCCCTGATGCGGTCAAATAGAGAAGACCGAGAAACCACACAAGCTAGAACCCGGCTGGGCTCCGAAAGATCCGGTCTAACAAACTGCCTGGCCAAAGCCTGAACATCCATCGCCATAGGCCTCTCCGAAGCTGGTAGATATGCTAAACTCCCCAAACTCTCTGCCCGACGACTCAAGGCATCAGCAACCACATTAGCCTTGCCCGGATGATAGAGAATAGTAATATCATAGTCCTTCGGTAGTTCCAACCATCTCCTCTGACGCATATTCAGGTCCTTCTGCTTAAGCAAGTGCTGCAAGCTCCGGTGATCAGTGTAGATCTCAGAAGGAACCCCATATAAATAATGACGCCAAATTTTCAAGGCGTGAACAATGGTAGCTAGCTCCAAATCATGAACAGGGTAATTCTTCTCATGCACCTTCAGCTGTCTCGACGCGTAGGCAATCACCCTACCGTCCTGCATCAATACCGCACCGAGTCCAACTCGTGAGGCATCACAATATACGGTATAGGACCCCGAACCTATAGGCAACATCAATATAGGGGCCGAAGTCAAAGCTGTCTTGAGCTTCTGAAAGCTCGCCTCACACTCGTCTGTCCACTGAAAAGGGCACCCTTTTGGGTCAATCTAGTCATAGGTGCTGCAATCGAAGAGAACCCCTCTACGAAACGACGGTAATAGCCCGCCAAACCGAGGAAACTGCGAATCTCAGTAGCGGAGGAGGGTCTGGGCCAACTCTACACGGCCTCCACCTTCCTCGGATCTACTCGAATACCATCACTCGACACCACGTGGCCCAAAAATGCCACCGAACTCAACCAGAATTCACATTTAGAGAACTTGGCATAAAGCTGCTTCTCCCTCAGAATCTGAAGCACTATCCTCAAATGTTGCTCGTGCTCTTCCCGGCTCCCGGAATATACTAGAATATCATCAATGAAGACAATCACGAACGAGTCCAGATAAGGTCTGAACACACTGTGCATCAAATGCATAAAGGCTGCTGGGGCATTAGTCAGCCCAAAAGACATCACGAGAAACTCATAGTGACCATACCGGGTCCTGAAGGCGGTCTTCGGGATATCTGGCTCCCGAATCTTCAGTTGGTGATACCCAGAGCGCAAATCAATCTTACAAAACACATGTGCGCCCTGCAGCTGGTCAAATAAATCATCAATACGGGGCAAAGGATACCGGTTCTTCACTGTAACCTTGTTCAGCTGACGATAGTCAATACACATACGCATAGAACCGTCCTTTTTCTTCACAAACAATACAGGAGCACCCTAAGGCGAAACAACTGGGTCGAATAAAACCCTTGCCCAATAACTCCTGTAATTGATCCTTCAATTCCTTTAACTCAGGAGGAGCCATACGGTACGGTGGAATAGAAATGGGCTGAGTGCCCGGCAACAAGTAAATAGCAAAGTCAATATCTCTGTCGGGCGGCATGCCCGAAAGATCAGCTGGAAATACATCAGCAAAGTCACGTACCACATGAATAGAGTCAATAGAGGGAGGGTCAATACTGACGTCCCACACATAGGCTAGATAAGCAGAGCACACCCCTTCTCAACCATACGCTGAGCTCTGAGAAAAGCAATAACACGGCTAGGGGTGTGATCTAGAGTACCACTCCACTCAATACGTGGAATGCCTGGCATAGCCAGCGTCACGGTCTTGGCGTGACAATCAAGAATAGCATAATGGGGCGACAACCGGTCCATGCCCAGAATAATATCAAAATCGACCATCCCGAGCAGCAATAGATCCGCTCTGGTCTCAAAATCACAAATGGTAACCAAACACGACCGATATACACGGTCCACGACCAAAGAATCACCCACCGGAGTGGAAACATAAATGGGGGCACTCAAAGAATCCCGAGGCACACCCAGATGAGAAGCAAAGTAAGAAGACACATATGAAAAAGTGGAACCATGGTCGAATAGAACCGATGCCTCCCTGTGACTAACCAGAATAATACCTGTGATAACAGAGTCGGATGCAACAGCCACAGCGCGATCAGGAATAGCATAGAATCTGGCCTGTCCCCCCTCTCGAGGGCGGCCTCTAGAACCCTGACCCCCGCCCCTGGCTGGCTGGGCAGGTGGAATAGCAGCTGGAGCCGGAATGATAGCCTGCTGACCCTGAGAGCCACGCTGATGCTGCGAAGACTGGTGAGGTGCTCCCCTCCTACGCCTGGGGCGCTCCCTAACTAGATGGCGAGTATCCCCGTACTCAAAACAAGCTCTGGGAGGATGTGGTGGCTGTGACTGACCGGCCTCACCCCCACTAGTCTAACCCCTGGAGGTACCCCACACAGGAGGTGCACTGGAAGCCGGGGGAGCATAATAAGGCTCCTAAGGTGCTGGAAGAGCTGGAGTACTACCGGCTGCGGGCAATGCTGAGTGAACTGGTCGGCCGGAATAACCCCTGCCAAAACGACCGGCTGCTGAAGTGCGGGCACCGGAGAAATGGCCCGACTCACGAGACCTCTTGGCCTCTCTATCTCCCCGCTCTCTAGGGAGCATACTCTCGATCCTCCTGGCAATGCTCACTTCTTGCTGATAAGATATATCCATCTCCAACTCTCTGGCCATGCTGGACCGAATCGGCGGAATCGGGCCCTCGATAAATCTCCGCACTCTCTCCCAGACCGTGGCTACAAAAGCCGGTGCATTCGTGGCTAGGCGGGTGAAACTGATAGCATACTCTGATACTGACATGGAGCCCTGTCGCAATCTCTCAAACTCCGAGCGCCAAGAATCCCTAAGGCTCTGGGGAACAAACTCCGTCAAAAACAGATTTGAAAACTGCGTCCAGGTCAACGAAGCGGACTCCTCCGGACTATCCAACTCATACGTGCGCCACCAATCATAAGCGGTCCCACGAAACTGAAACGTAGTGAAGGAAACCCCGCTGGTCTCCACAATCCCCATGGTAGAAAGAATACGATGACACTCCTCCAGAAAACCCAATGCATCATCTGAAGCCAAACCACTGAACACTGGAGGGTCATATTTCTTGAACCTCTCCAATCTACGCTGCTCGTCCTCAGAGCCAGCTGGCCCACCTCCAGGCTGTGCTGGGGCGGCAGGAGGTATAACCATAATCTCTGGAACCAGTCCCACTGGCACTCGCTGCTCAAGTGTAACGGCTGCGGGAGTCTGGGCCCCTCCCCCGGCCTGGGATGTAGCTGCGACGAGAGGAAGCAGTCCTGCCTGAGCTAAAGTGGTATACATACTCATGAACTGGGCCAGGGTCTCCTGTAGTGCTGGAGTAGTAGCAGCTGTAGTCGGTGTACCAGGTGCCTGCGCTCCAACCTGGTCTACCTGTGGCACCTCAGCGGCAGCACGCGCGGGTGCTGTGGCTGCACCTCGGGCGCGTCCTCGTCCTCTACCTAGGCCCCGGCCTCTGACGGCGGCAACAGGGGGCGCGGGTACCTGATCATCGCGAGTAGATCGTGTCCTCACCATCTGTGAGAAAATAGAAAGCAGTAGTTTAGATTTTTGATGTCAAAAATGTCGCACGACAAGGAATCCAAAAGAAATGAATAGTTTCCTAAACAGTTACATAGCCCCTCGTAGATAAATACAGACGTCTCCGTATCGATCAGCGAGACTCTAAGTAACCGGTCCGTGTCCCGTGACTCCTATGAACCTAGAGCTCTGATACCAACTTGTCACGACCCTAGTTCACCAATTGTGAACATGTCGTGATGGCACCCAGTCCCCACGACTAGGTAAGCCTAACACGTTATGGAGTATACAAGTTATAAACACTTAAATAAGAAAACAACGGAAAAATAGGATAAAAGATATGTAATCCGTGCCGCTTGGCACATACATCCGTCAATACCATGAATAAAACACTACCAAGATCCGGAATCCCACGGTAACACAGACTAAAAGAGAATAAACAACTGTGGCTCTATGTGTAAAGAGTGTCTAACAACGAAATGATGGAAAATGCCAACTAGTACTATTAGAATAGAAGGAAAGCCTCCGGATCCGCGGACGTAGCGGATCATACCTCGAGGTCTCCCAAAAAGCTGCGAAATCACCTAGTACGAGCCTATCCTGATGTACCTGGATCTGCACAACAAAAGTGTGCAGAAGAGTAGCATGAGTACACCACGGCGGTACTCAGTAAGTGCCAAGCCTAACCTCGATGGAGTAGTGACGAGGAAGGTCGGGGCCCTACCGAGAAATAATAAAAATAATGATAATAACACCTAACAGTACAAAATAGGAATAAGTCTGAAATAACAGCAAATGAAATAAATACTACAAGCCGTCTACAGTTAAGCTAACAAGAGAAATCAACACAACAAGTATAATCTACAATCTAGTATCTCCGGGAATTGAACCCGTAGTCCTTTATACTCAGCAACTCAGGATCTCCTGGAATCGAACCCGCAGTCCATATATCAGTATCACACGATCTTCGGGAATTGAACCTGCAGTCCTTCATATCAGTATCAAAGGATCTCTGGGAATTGAACCCGTAGTCCGTATATCAGTATCTCAGGATCTCCGGGAATTGAACCCGTAGTCCGTATATTAGTATCTCAAGATCTCTGGGAATCGAACCCGTAGTCCCTACCAATAACTCAGGATCTCGGGAATCGAACCCGTAGTCCCTACCAATATCACACCGGGTCTCTGGGAATCAAACCCATAGCCCTGGGTCTCCGGGAATCGAACCCGCAGTCCACAAGCACAGTCAATAAAGGAATCCACAGAGAGAATAATTATGCTTAACTATAACTTCACCAAACAATAGTGCCAATAATTATCAAGGAGTTCAAATAAGGCAATTAGGCAACTAAACAGTTAAGTGCTACCTAATCATGCTTTTCTAACCACTACCGGGTAAAAATATCAAATTAACAGTCAAAGACAGAAATATCGCTCATCGAACATTTTAAATAAAGTACGTGTTCAACAACCAGCGCATGTACACGCTCGTCACCTCGCGTACAAGGCATTTAAACTATCACAAAATATCCTAGGGGTGAAAATTCCCCCATACGAGGTTAGACAAGCCACTTACCTCGACTCTGGCACAAAACCTGTGACGACTCGGCCCGTCGTCACGGGAATTACCACCCCGTTATGTTGTAATTTCATGTTTCATGCTTTTATATAAGTGTTAGAGTCTATCGGGTGATTTAGGAGTGATTTGGATTGAAAATGAGGCATATAGCCTTTTTGAAGGAAACTTGAATAAGGAAAGTCAACCCGGAGTTGACTATTTGGTTAGAGGGCTCGGAATCGGATTTTGATGATTCGGTTAGTTCCGGGAGGTGATTTGTGACTTAGGGGAGCGATCGGAATTGAATTTGGAGACCCGGTGTAGAAATAGGCTTGAATTGGCTAAGGTTGAATTTTGGCGAAATCCGAACGGTAGGTGAGATTTTGATCCGGGGGTCGGAATGGAATTCCGATAGTTGCAGTAGCTTCGTTAGGTTATTTTGGATGTGCCTGCAAAATTTCAGGTCATTCGGACGTCGTTTGGTCGGGTTTTTGATCGAACGTGTAATTCGGAAAGTTTTAAGAAATTTAGGCTTGAATCCATGTGTAATTGGTGATTTTGATGTTTGGGATGGTGTTTTTATGATTGGAACAAGTTCGTATCGTGTTTTGGGGTATGTTGGTGGTTTTCGTTGGGGTCCCGGGGCCTCGGGATGAATTCGGGGGTCCAAACGGACCATTTTGTGCCAAATGCACTGCTGTTTCTGCTGCAATTAGTGCAGCAGAATTTTACCCTTCGCGATCGCAGAGATAGGGAAGCGATCACGTAAGGTCAAGAGCAGAAGAAACGCGATCGCAGGGGCACGGACGCGATCGCGTAGAGTTAACCGGGTGGTCATCGCGATCGCATGAGCATTTACCCGATCGCGTAGAAGAGAAATGGGGTCCAGGGAAAAATGTGCTACGCGATCGCAGGAAGAGGGACGCGATCGCGTGAAGCCGGATGTTTGTACATCGCGATCGCGTGAGGAGAGTCGCGATCGCGTGAGGGCGAAATGTTTGAGCATCGCGATCGCGTGCGTAGAGTCGCGATCGCGTAGAGCAAATAGGTATGGCAGAGAGTTTAAGTTCAGAACAGACCAGTCGCGGGTTTAATACCCAAAACCTCCATTTTTGAGTTCCAAGAGAAGAAATTGACGGGAGATTGTCGGGAAATCATCGGGGTTTCGTTGGAGGTAAGTTTTGTGGCTTAATTACATCATTTTAACATGAAATCATGGGTTAAATTTCTGTAAATGGAAGATTAAAGGTGGGTTTGAGCCCTAGGCCTAGATTAATGAAAAACACCGATTTGAGTGGGCAAATGGAGTCCGATTTTGGTAAATTTTATATGCCTAGACTCGTATCGAGATGAGGATTCCGAATATGTAACTTTTGTAATTTTTCGACAAGCGTACCGAAAGTCGGGTTTTGACAGCTTTGGGAATTTTGATGTAAATCGAGTTGTATTGATTGGGTGTCGTCCCATTGGCCTAATTTCTTGTATTTCTACCGTATTTGATCAGATTCTACACGTGCGGAGCTTGATTCTCGTGGCAAGGGCATTGCGGAGTAGTCGTCGCGCCGTATTGAGGTGAGTAATAGATGTGGGTGATGACCGGCGGGTTCGAAACCCCGGTATACCACTTTGTGATGCTGTATAGCGGCGAGACACGCACACTCTTGAGAGTGCGGGGTCGATCATGAACTGGAGACTATATATTAGTCCGACCTGTTGATACTGTATTATTGGCTATTCTCGAGCCGTTGAACCCCCTTCTTGGGCGGTTGAGTATACTTGTGGGCCGTGAGCCGGTTATTGGATCCCGCGAGGATCGTTATAATTGTCTTATCATATAGACATGCTAGTTTACTACTAGTCCGCAGCCTATTTCTGTTATTATGCTAATTCCAATCTCTGGAACTTGATATTACTGTTTTCCAACTGAAAAATGATAAAAGAGTTTTCAAAAACTACTTTTGAGCTTGCGAGGCTGTATCTGCATATTAGCTGACTAGTAGTGGATCGGGCTGCGCGCCGCAGCGAGATATATGTTGGATCGGACTGCACGCCGCAGCAGTAAATCTCTATGAGATGTGCTTGGGCTGTAGGAGCCCCTCCGGGGTCTGAACCCCCACAGTGAGCACGGGTACCCAAAATTGGAGTCGGCTACGCGCCGTAGCGGTCATATCATGCATTGCATTGCATTTAGCTACATCTGCTAGCTGTTATGCTATTTATTGGTATTTGTTGGTACAGGTACAGTGAATATTGATTCTGTGGCAGGGTAGCTGATTATAGCTTTACATAGTGCTTTATCGCGGAATTCTTATCTGCGCTGTCTTACCCTTGTTTATTACCACTGAGTCCTGGCAGTACTCATTTTACTCCCTGCACCTTGTGTGCAGATCCAGGTACCTCTCAGCAGTGATCCAGTAGCTGTGCGAGGCGACATCTGTGGGATATACGAGGTAGCTGCAGAGTCTGCAGGACCCGATATTCCTTCATACTGTCTTTTGATTTTGTATTGACATTTCTTTCCGCACTTAGTATTTTTGTAAACCTTTCTACACTTACGTTCAGTAGAGGCTCATGACTCTTGACCCTTGGTCTATGGGAGTTAGTATATTTTGGGACTTGGTTTTCCCGCTGTTGGTATAAGTATTACTATTGTTTCATATTTTGAAATGCTTAAATGGGTTAAAGAGAGCTTCTAGCTCCGTTGTTGATATTGATTGGTCAGGCTGGCTTAGCAATGTGTCGGGCGCCATCACGACCGGATTTGGGGTCGTGACAAGCGGTGAGGTGCCACACAGGTAAATCTAGATGATGATGGGGTATTGAAATTGCAGGGTCGAGTTTGTGTGCCGCCTGTACTTATCCTCGGGAGGCTGTGAACCTTTAGGAAAACTTCACTTTTCTTGAACTCCGTCGTGCGATCTTGTTGTTCCGAGAACAGAACTTCTATATTCTATTCTCTCGTAGATGGCGAGAACGCGAGCATCGGGACAAGGTGGACGACCTCCATTGCCACCTGTTAGAGGCCGTGGGCGCGGTTGTGCTTGAGTTAGAGGTAGGGCGGCCGAGGCAGCGCCAGCTGACCCGCTTGTTGTACCAGTTCAGGAGCAGCCCCCCCAGTGGTTGATGCTCCAGCAGCCCCAGTTCAGGGCCGGACTATATCTATTGCTATTCCCGGTCTTCGGGAGACTTTTGCTCGCATATTATCGCTGTGTTCCGGTTTGGCTCAAGTAGTTTCAGCTATCGCCACTGCAGCGACATCTCAGACAGGGGGTGGTCAGCAGACCCCTGCAGCTCGCACACCTGAGTAGGTTGTTCAGGGACTTCAGACGCCAGAGGCGGTCCCCACTCAGGTGGTTGCACCGGTTATTCCTCCAGCTGCACCAACTCCAGCTCCAGAGCATATGGTTCAGGTTATGCCCGACGACGAGCAGCGTCATCTTGAGAGGTTTGGTAGACTTCAGTCACCCCATTTTAGTGGCGTTGAGGGCGAGGATGCCCGGGGTTTCTTGGATAAGTGTCAGAGGATGCTGCGTACGGCTGGTATTCTTGAGTCCAGCGGAGTTTCATTTACTACATTTCAGTTCACCGGTCCCGCATTTGATTGGTGGGAGGAGTTTGAGAGGCGTAGGCCTGCAAGAGCAGCACCTCTCACATGGCAGCAGTTCTCTACTCTCTTTCTAGAGAAATATGTACCTCGGTCTCGTCGCGAGGAGCTACGTCGCCGGTTCGAGTGGTTGATTCAGGGCGACATGTCTGTGACTCAGTATGAGCTTAGATTCACTCAGTTGGCTAGGCATGCCACATGGATGATCCCCACTGAGAGGGAGAGGATCAGGAGGTTCATTGATGGCCTCAACTACTCTATTCGTATTCTTATGACCAGCGAGCGAGTTCTATCATCATCGTTTGAGCAGGTAGCTGATATGGCACGCTCCATTGAGGCGGATCGTCGCCGAGAGAGAGAGGAGCGGGAGGCCGAGAGGCCTCGTGGTTCTGGTAGTTTCAGTGGTGCCCCGTCCAGAGAGCATTCCCAGCAGAGCAGAGGTTGCTCATCTAGACCTTCTCATTCAGGCCGCCCAGAGCAGAGCGGAGGTTCTTATGGTCGTGGTCGACAGGGGTTTCAGCAGGGTCGGTCATCGCTTGGTGCCCTCCCAGCCCAGAGTGCAACACCTACTTCTCCAGCACCAGGTGCATGTTATGAGCGTGGTGAGTTTGGCCACATGAGGAGACAGTGCCCTCGACTACGTAGGGGCAGGACTCAGCAGAGGGATCAGCCCTCCTCTTCAGCACCATCTCAGTCTAGTAGAGGTGGAGGTCGGTCTTCTCGTGGTCGCCCCAGGGGCGAGGAGAGATCTGGTGGAGGCCAGGCACGGTTCTATGCACTTCCTGACAGGCGTGATGCAGTTGCCTCCGATGCAGTGATTACAGGTATCATTTCTGTCTGTCACAGAGATGCCTCCGTTCTATTTGATCCAGGATCCACATATTCTTACGTGTCCTCTTATTTTGCACATTATTTGGGTGCGACTCGTGGTAGTCTTGATTTGCCTGTTCATGTATCCACCCCCGTGGGTGATACGATTGTTGTGGATCATGTATATAGATCCTGTGTTATATCTATTGGGGGTCTGGAGACCCAGGCAGATTTGTTATTGTTGGGGATGGTGGACTATGATTTTATATTGGGTATGGACTGGTTGTCTCTGTACCATGCTATATTGGACTGTCATGCTAAGACAGTTACGTTGGCCATTCCTGGTATTTCTCATATCGAGTGGCGGGGTTCGACCGATTTCGTCCCTAGCCGTGTTATTTCGTTCTTAAAAGCTCAGAAGATGGTTGAAAAAGGGTGTTTATCGTACTTAGCTTTTGTGAGAGATGTGGGAGCTGAGTCTCCTAGCATTGATTCCGTACCTGTTGTGAGGGACTTCCCAGATGTATTCCCCTCAGACCTGCCGGGCATGCCGCCGGACAGGGATATTGATTTTGGCATTGACTTGGTGTCGGGCACTCAGCCCATATCCATTCCTCCTTATCGAATGGCACCAGCCGAGTTGAAAGAACTAAAAGAGCAGCTTCAAGAACTTCTGGATAAGGGTTTCATCCGCCCTAGTGTGTCTCCGTGGGGTGCGCCGCTATTATTTGTTAAAAAGAAAGATGGTTCCATGCGAATGTGTATTGATTATAGGCAATTGAACAAAGTGATAGTGAAGAACAAGTACCCTCTACCGCGCATAGATGATTTGTTTGATCAGTTACAGGGTGCGAGGGTGTTTTCTAAGATCGATCTTCGTTCGGGCTATCATCAGCTGAAGATCAGGGACTCGGATATTATGAAGACTACATTCAGGACCCGATATGGTCATTATGAGTTCCTTGTGATGTCGTTTGGGCTGACCAATGCCCCAACAGCATTTATGCATCCTGATGAACAGTGTGTTCAGGCCTTATTTGGATTCATTTGTGATCGTGTTCATTGATGACATTCTAGTCTACTCCCGTAGTCGGAGGAGCATGCTCAGCATTTGAGCATTGTGTTGCATAGATTGAGGGAGGAGAAGCTATATGCTAAATTCTCCAAGTGTGAGTTTTGGCTCGAGTCCGTAGCATTTCCGGGACACGTGGTGTCTTGTGATGGTATTCAGATTGATTCGAAAAAGATAGAGGCGGTGCGTAGTTGGCCTAGACCGTCCTCGCCTACGGAGATCGGGAGTTTTCTTGGCTTGGCGGGATATTATCGCCGGTTTGTTCAGTGGATTTTCATCCATTGCTTCTTCATTGACTAAATTGACCTGGAGGGTGCACCATTCGTGTGGTCGGACGAGTGCGAGGAGAGCTTTCGAAGCTCCACGATGCCTTTGACCACGACTCCGATGCTGGTATTGCCATCGCCTTCAGTGTTCATATACCATTTATCGTGATGCCTCGAGAGTGGGGATAGGTTGTGTGTTGATGTAGGAAGGTAAGGTGATTGCTTATGCTTCTCGGCAGTTGAAGCCACATGAGAAGAACTATCCCGTTCATGACTTGGAGCTAGCCGCCATTGTTCATGCCTTGAAGATTTGGAGGCACTATTTGTACGGCGTGTCATGTGAGGTGTATACCGACCATCGTAGTCTCCAGCACTTGTTCAAACAGAAAGACCTTAATTTGAGACAGTGGAGATGGCTAGAGTTGCTGAAGGATTATGACATTACTATATTATATCATCCGGGGAAGGCCAATGTGGTGGCCGATGCGTTGAGCCGGAAGGCGGTCAGTATGGGGAGCTCGGCGCATATTCCAGCCGAGGAGAGGCCATTTGCTTATGATGTTCAGGTGCTAGCCAATCGGCTAGTGAGGCTAGATATTTCGGAGCCCAGCAGGGTATTGGCTTGTGTTGTATCTCGGTCATCTCTATATGATCGTATTCGTGAGCGCCAGTATGATGATCCACATTTGGCTGTCCTTAGGGACACAGTTCAGCATGATGATGCTAGAGATGTCACCATTGATAGTGACGGCGTATTGAGGATGCAGGGCCGGATATGTGTGCCCAATGTTGATGGCCTTCGTGAGTTGATTCTGGAGGAGGCCCATAGCTCGCGGTATTCTATCCATCCAGGAGCCGCGAAGATGTATCAAGATTTGAAACAGCATTATTGGTGGAGAAAGATGAAGATGGACATTGTTAGACATGTAGCCCGGTGCCTCAACTGTCAGCAGGTTAAGTACGAGCATCAGAGGCCCGGCGGTGTATTTCAGCGCATTGTTATTCCCTGAGTGGAAATGGGAGAGGATCACTATGGACTTTGTTACTGGACTCCCTCGGACGGCGAGGAAGTTTGATTCTGTTTGGGTGATTGTGGATAGACTGACCAAGTCAGCTCACTTCATTCCAGTTAGTACTACCTACTCATCGGAGCGGTTGGCGGCGATCTTTATTCGAGAGATTGTTCGGTTGCATGGAGTTCCAGTGTCTATCATATCCGACAGGGGTACTCAGCTCACTTCTCAGTTTTGGAGAGCATTTCAGCGAGAGATGGGTACGCGGGTTGAGTTGAGTACAGCATTTCAACCCCAGACAGACGGACAATCTGAGCGCACTATTCAGATCTTGGAGGATATGTTGCGAGCTTGTGTGATTGATTTTGGTGGTTCGTGGGATGAGTTCCTACCACTTGCTGAGTTTGCCTACAACAACAGTTATCAGTCGAGTATTCAGATGGCCCCGTACGAGGCATTGTATGGCAGACGGTGTAGATCCCCCGTGGGATGGTTTGAGCCTGGTGAGGATAGATTGATAGGGACTGAGTTAGTTCAGGATGCTCTGGATAGAGCAAAGTTGATCCAGGAGAGGCTTCGTACAGCACAGTCTCGCCAGAAGAGTTATGCGGACCGTAGAGTTCGGGAGTTGTCGTTCATGGTTGGTGACAGAGTATTGTTGAAGATTTCACCTATGAAGGGTGTCACGAGGTTTGGGAAGAAAGGAAAGTTGAGTCCCAGGTACATTGGTCCTTTTGAGATACTTAGGAGAGTTGGAGAGGTGCCATATGAGTTGGCCTTGCCGCCCAGCTTATCCAGCGTTCATCGAGTATTCCATGTGTCTATGCTCCGGAAGTACATTGGAGATCCGTCTCATGTATTAGATTTCAGCACCATTCAGCTTGATGGTGATCTATCCTATGATGTGGAGCCTATTGCCATTTTGGGACGGCAGGTGAGAAAATTGAGGTCTAAGGAGATTGCATCGGTTAAGGTTCAGTGGAGAGGTCGACCCGTGGAGGAGGCCACTTGGGAGGTCGAGCGGGAGATGCGGAGCAGATATCCTCACTTGTTTGAGACTTCAGGTATGTTTTTGACCCGCTCGAGGACGAGCGTTTGCTTAAGAGGGGAGAATGTGACGACCCGGCCCGTCGTCACGGGAATTACCACCCCGTTATGTTGTAATTTCATGTTTTATGCTTTTATATAAGTGTTAGAGTCTATCGGGTGATTTAGGAGTGATTTGGATTGAAAATGAGGCATATATCCTCTTTGAAGGAAACTTGAATAAGGAAAGTCAACCCGGAGTTGACTATTTGGTTAGAGGGCTCGGAATCGGATTCTGATGATTCGGTTAGTTCCGGGAGGTGATTTTTGACTTAGGGGAGCGATCGAGAATTTAATTTGGAGACCCGGTGTAGAAATAGGCTTGAATTGGCTAAGGTTGAATTTTGGCGAAATCCGAACGGTAGGTGAGATTTTGATCCATGGGTCGGAATGGAATTCCGACAGTTGCAGTAGCTTCGTTAGGTGATTTTGGATGTGCCTGCAAAATTTCAGGTCATTCGGACGTCGTTTGGTCGGGTTTTTGATCGAACGTGTAATTCGGAAAGTTTTAAGAAATTTAGGCTTGAATCCGTGTGTAATTGGTGATTTTGATGTTTAGGATGGTGTTTTTATGATTGGAACAAGTTCGTATCGTGTTTTGGGGTATGTTGGTGGTTTTCGTTGGGGTCCCGGGGGCCTCGGGATAAATTCGGGGGTCCAAACGGACCATTTTGTGCCAAATGCACTGCTGTTTCTGCTGCAATTAGTGCAGCAGAATTTTACCCTTCGCGATCACAGAGATAGGGAAGCGATCGCGTAAGGTCAAGAGCAGAAGAAACACGATCGCAGGGGCACGGACGCGATCGCGTAGAGTTAACCGGGTGGTCATCGCGATCGCATGAGCATTTACGCGATCGCGTAGAAGAGAAATGGGGTCCAGGGAAAAATGTGCTACGCGATCGCAGGAAGAGGGACGCGATCGCGTGAAGCCGGATGTTTGTACATCGCGATCGCGTGAGGAGAGTCGCGATCGCGTGAGGGCGAAATGTTTGAGCATCGCGATCGCGTGCGTAGAGTCGCGATCGCGTAGAGCAAATAGGTATGGCAGAGACTTTAAGTTCAGAACAGACCAGTCGCGGGTTTAATACCCAAAACCTCCATTTTTGAGTTCCAAGAGAAGAAATTGACGGGAGATTGCCGGGAAATCATCGGGGTTTCGTTGGAGGTAAGTTTTGTGGCTTAATTACATCATTTTAACATGAAATCATGGGTTAAATTTCTGTAAATGGAAGATTAAAGGTGGGTTTGAGCCCTAGGCCTAAATTAAAGAAAAACACCGATTTGAGTGGGCAAATGGAGTCCGATTTTGGTAAATTTTATATGCCTAGACTCGTATCGAGATGAGGATTCCGAATATGTAACTTTTGTAATTTTTTGACAAGCGTACCGAAAGTCGGGTTTTGACAACTTTGGGAATTTTGATGTAAATCGAGTTGTATTGATTGGGTGTCGTCCCATTGGCCTAATTTGTTGTATTTCTACTGTATTTGATCATATTCTACGCGTGCGGAGCTTGATTCTCGTGGCAAGGGCATTGCGGAGTAGTCGTCGCGCCGTATTGAGGTGAGTAATAGATGTGGGTGATGACCAGCGGGTTCGAAACCCCGGTATACCACTTTGTGACGCTGTATAGCGGCGAGACACGCACACTCTTGAGAGTGCGGGGTCGATCATGAACTGGAGACTATATATTAGTCCGACCTGTTGATACTGTATTATTGGCTATTCTCGAGCCGTTGAACCCCCTACTTGGGCGGTTGAGTATACTTGTGGGCCGTGAGCCAGTTATTGGATCCCGCGAGGATCGTTATCATTGTCTTATCATATAGACATGCTAGTTTACTACTAGTCCGCAGCTATTTCTGTTATTATGCTAATTCCAATCTCCGGAACTTGATATTACTGTTTTCCAACTGAAAAATGATAAAAGAGTTTTCAAAAACTACTTTTGAGCCTGCGAGGCTGTATCTGCATATTAGCTGACTAGTAGTGGATCGGGCTGCACGCCGAGATATATGTTGGATCGGACTCCACGCCGCAGGAATATCTCTATGAGATGTGCTTGGGCTGTAGGAGCCCCTCCGGAGTCTGAACCCCCACAGTGAGCACGGGTACCCAAAATTGGAGTCGGGCTACGCGCCGTAGCGGTCATATCATGCATTGCATTGCATTTAGCTACATCTGCTAGCTGTTATGCTATTTATTGGTATTTGTTGGTACAGGTACAGTTGATATTAATTCTGTGACAGGGTATTTGACTACAGCTTTACATAGTGCTTTATTGCGGATTTCTTATCTCGCTGTCTTACCCTTGTTTATTACCACTGAGTCTGGCAGTACTCATTTTACTCCCTGCACCTTGTGTGCAGATCCAGGTACCTCTCAGCAGTGATCCAGTAGCTGTGCGAGGCGACATCTGTGGGATATACGAGGTAGCTGCAGAGTCCGCAGGACCCGATATTCCTTCATACCGTCTTTTGATTTTGTATTGACATTTCTTTCCGCACTTGGTATTTTTGTAAACCTTTCTACACTTACGTTCAGTAGAGGCTCACGACTCTTGACCCTTGGTCTATGGCATTTTAATTAAAGTGCGTGTTCAACAACCAGCTCATGTATACGCCCGTCACCTCGCATACAAGGCATTTAAACTATCACATAATATCCTAGGGGTGAAAATTCCCCCACACGAGGTTAGACAAGCCACTTACCTCGACTCCGGTACAAAACCGCTATGAAACAACTCTCTTGCCGCGAATGTCGGCCTCCACAGGTGTAGTATCCGATAAAAATCAATAGAATCATATCAAAATAGGTCAATTGGGCATTACCCAATCAAAACAACTCAAAATACGCCAAAAACCCACAAGTTGCCAAAACCCGACTTTTGGTACGCTTATCGAAAAATCACAAAAATTATATATTCGGGTTCCTTATCTCAATACGAGTCTAGGCATATAAAATTTACCAAAATCGGACTCCATTTGCCCACTCAAATCAGAGATTTTCTAACATTTAGGCCTAGGGCTCAAACCCACCTTTAATCTTCCAATTTCAGTGAAATAATCACGGATTTCATGATAAACCAACGAATTAAGGTCAAGAAACTTACCCCCGATGATTTCTCGTTGATATCCCAGCGTTTCCCCTTCAAAATCCTCTCTTGAAGCTCAACAATGGCGGTTTTGGTGTGTTAGGCCGCGACTGAAATGTTCTGGACTTAAAGTCACTGCCAGGCCATTTTACTCTACGCGATCGCAGCACTGGGCTTGCGATCGCGATGCACAAAATATGGGCGGCCTAATTTTCCTCTACGCGATCGCGTGACCCTGGACGCGATCGCAGTGAACAACTCAGCAACCCTATGCGATCACAAACGTACCCAACGCGATCGCGAAGAAAAAACTCGTCCGGCTCCCCAAACTACCCTACGCGATCGCATACTCCCTCACGCGATCGCACTGCTTCCGACCAATACCCTACGCGATCGCATGAAACCTCACGCGATCGCACTGGTTCAACCTCCAGACTTACGCGATCGCAGGCTTTACTTCGCGATCGCAGAGCTCGGGATTTCTCCCTTACGCGATCGCATGGCCATCTCCGCGATCGCGGAGAGCAAAATTGCTCTGCAATTATTGCAGCAGAACAGCAGTGCCTTTTGGCACAAATTGGTCCATTTGGACCCCCGAATTTATCCCGAGGCTTCCGGGACCCCAACGAAAACCACCAGCATACTCCAAAACACGATATGAACTCGTTCAAATCATAAAAACACGTCTAACAACATCAAAACCCATAATTCACATCGAATTCAAGCCTAAATTTCTTAAAACTTTCCGAATTGCACATTCGATCTAAATCCCGACCAAACGACGTCCGAATGACCTGAAACTTTGCGGACATATCCAAATTCACATAACGAAGCTACAGAAATTGTCGGAATTCCATTCCGACCCTCGGATCAAAATCTCACCTATCGTTCGGATTCGCCAAAATTTCAACCTTCGGCATTTCAAGCCTAATTGAGCTAAGGACCTCCAAAATACATTCCGAACGCGCTCCCAACCCCGAAATCACCCAACGGAGCTAATGGAACCATCGGATTTCCGTTCCGAGATCGTCTTAACACTGTTCCGATTACGGACCATTTTCTATCTTTAAAGCTCTCATTTAGGGACTAAGTGTCCCAAAATACTTCAAATTTCAGGGCCGACTCTCCCGGCAAACCACAATAGCAGAAATGTACTTAGGGAAACAGTTAAATTAGGGATTGGGGCGAAATTTTCTAAAACGACTGGCCGGGTCGTTACATCTTCCCACCCTTAAAAGATTCGTTCGTCCTCGAACGAGCATAGAAAACATACCCGGAGTAGTGAAAAGATGAGGGTACTGGCTGCGCATATCCTGCTCGGTCTCCCAAGTCGCCTCCTCGACCGGCTGGCCCCGCCACTGAACCTTTACCGAAGCGATGTTCTTTGACCTTAGCTTTCTGACTTGCCTGTCTAGAATGGCTACTGGCTCCTCAACATAAGACAGAATCCTTGTCTAGCTGAACAGAAGTGAAATCCAACACATGCGACGGGTCACCAAGGTACCTCCGGAGCATGGAGACATGAAATACGGGGTGAACTCCTGCCAGACTGGGAGGTAAGGCCAACTCATAAGCAACATCCCCAACACGCCTCAAAATCTCAAAAGGGCTAATAAACCTAGGACTCAGCTTTCCTTTCTTCCCAAACCTCCATAACGCCCTTCATGGGCGAGACTCGAAGTAGAACCCGCTCGCCAACCATAAAAGCCACATCGCGAACCTTCTTGTTCACATAACTCTTCTGTCTAGACTGGGCTGCACGAAGTCTGTCCTGAATCACCTTGACCTTGTCCATAGCGTCTTGAACCATATCAGTACCTAGCAACCTGGCCTCGCCCGGCTCAAACCAACCCACGGGAGACCTGCACCTCCTACCATATAGGGCCTCATACGGTGCCATGTGAATACTAGACTGGTAGCTGTTGTTATAAGCAAACTCCGCCAGCGGCAAGAAGTGATCCCATGAACCTCCAAACTCAATCACGCACGCACGGAGCATATCCTCCAAAATCCGAATAGTGCGCTCGGACTGACCATCAGTCTGGGGATGAAACGCTGTGCTCAGCTCCACCCGAGTACCTAACTCCTGCTGTACGGCTCTCCAGAACCGTGAAGTGAACTGAGTGCCTCTATCTGAAATGATGGAAACCGGAATACCATGCAGCCGAACTATCTCCCTGATATAGATCTCCGCCAGTCGCTCCGATGAATAAGCAGTGCTCACCGGTATGAAATGGGCGGACTTGGTCAGCCGATCCACAATAACCCAAATGGAATCAAACTTCCTAACAGACCGTGGAAGTCCAGATACAAAGTCCATGGTGATGCGCTCCCATTTCCACTCGGAAATCTCAATCTGCTGCATCAATCCACCCGGACGCTGATGCTCATACTTCACCTGCTGGCAGTTGAGGCATCTAGAAACATAATCAACTATATCCCTCTTCATCCGCCTCCACCAGTAATGTTGTTTCAAGTCATGATACATCTTCGCGGCACCCGGATGGATGGAATACCGCGAACTATGGGCCTCTGCTAGATCAGCTCTCGAAGATCATCTACATTGGGCACACAGATACGCCCCTGCATCCTCATGACTCCATCATCCCCGATGGTAACATCTCGAGCATCACCACGCCGAACTCTACCCTGAAGGACAAGCAAATGAGGGTCGTCGAACTGACGCTCCCTGATGCGGTCAAATAGAGAAGACCGAGAAACCACACAAGCTATTGGTCCGTTTGGACCCCTGAATTCATCCCGAGGCTCCCGGGACCCCAACGAAAACCACCAGCATACTCCAAAACACGATATGAACTCGTTCAAATCATAAAAACACGTCTAACAACATCAAAACCCATAATTCACATCGAATTCAAGCCTAAATTTCTTAAAACTTTCGAATTGCACATTCGATCTAAAACCCGTACAAACGACGTCCGAATGACCTGAAAATTTGCGAACATATCCAAAATCAATTGTCGGAATTCCCAAAATTCCATTCCGACCCCCTGATCAAAATCTCACCTATCGTTCGGATTCGCCAAAATTTCAACCTTCGGCATTTCAAGCCTAATTGAGCTAAGGACCTCCAAAATACATTCCGAACGCGCTCCCAACCCCGAAATCACCCAACGGAGCTAATGGAACCATCGGATTTCCGTTCCGAGATCGTCTTAACACCGTTCCGGTTACGGACCATTTTTTATCTTTAAAGCTCTCATTTAGGGACTAAGTGTCCCAAAATACTTCAAATTTCAGGGCCGACTCTCCCGGCAAACCACAATAGCAGAAATGTACTTAGGGAAACAAGTTAAATTAGGGATTGGGGCGAAATTTTCTAAAACGACCGGCCGGGTCGTTACAGTTTTTCACCCAGCTGGTTGCTTCGCAAAGGCGAAGAATTTGTCGCAAATGCGAAAGGGGGCAGGCCAAGGCTGGGTACGCAAATGTGAAACCGTGATCGCAAATGCGATGATGCCCAGGAACGCTTGAGTTCGCAAATGCGAACCAAACCTCGCAAATGCGAGGCCTTCAGTAATCCGCCTAGGTTCGCAAATGCGAATGTATTGTCGCAAATGCAAAGCCCCCAGTGTCCCAGCCCAGTTCGCAAATGCGAACGCTTTCTCGCAATTACGAGAGCCTCAGACCCAAAACCTGTAGTGTTCGCGATTGCGAACAAATGTTTGCAATTGCGATATCCGTAGCTGTGTAATTTTATACTTAAACTAATTTTCAAGCTCTTTTCTTCATTCTTTCAAAACCCAACACACCACACACGAACCCTCAAGAGAAAATTCACTCCAAAACACTTCTAAGTCACTTTTTACTTAATTCTTTCAATTCCTAACATCATTAAACATGTTTTTCAAGAGAAATCAAAGGTTTTCATGGTAGAAATTCTTGTTTTTGGGTAGAACCTAGTGTTTTCATGAATTGGGGAATTGGACCTCGAATTGAGGTCCGACTTTGGAACTAATCACGTATTTGAACTCGAGAGGGAATGGATAACCGGATTTTGGTCCGAACCTCGAGTTCTGATCACGTAGGGCTAGGGGCGTTTTGGGAAAGTTTGGGGTAAACTTTAAGAAAACCATTTTAAGCATCCAAACTAAGTTATATAGTATTTATTAATGTAATGGAATCAATTATGATTAGATTCGAACAAGTTCAAAGTGGAAATTCGAGGTAAAGCGATAGTGGAAGGATAATTTGGGCTTCAAGGCTAGAGGTAAGTGTTTGTTCTATCCTAGCTTGAGGGAATAGGATTATGTGCTATGTGCTATATGATCGAGTGCGATGTATGGGCTGTGGTGACGAGCATCCATACACTGGCGTCTAGCATGACCGTGAGTCGTTGTTGATATTCATTGTGAGATGTTTTAAAGATGAATTACTGAACCCTTGCGGGGTTGTGGAATTGTACACTGTTTTCCCTTGCCGGGACTTATTGTAAAGTGAAATATTGTTTTCCCTTGCCGGGACTTATTGTAAAGTGGATTATTGTTTTCCCTTGCCGGGACCTTGTTGTGATGATTGTTGTGTCCCTTGCCGGGACGGTTCATGATTATTGTTTTGATTCTTTGCCCTTAACTGTGATTGTTATTTGGGTGAGGAAGAGTGATAATGCACGAAGGATGATGTCATGCATTGTTTACTAATTTTGCACGAAGGTTAATGTCGTGCCTTATATTATTGATTATGCACGAAGGGTAATGTCGTGCCTTGTTATTGATTATGCACTAAGGATCATGCTGTTCCTTGTGATATTGATTATGCACGAAGTGTAATGTCATGCCTTGTTATTGAACCATGCACGAAGGATTATGCCGTGCCATGGATGTGAGGATGAGAGTAAAAGCATGAAGGGTGATGCCGTGCACTTTTATTTGCTTATTTAATGCGGATGAGAGTAAAAGCACAAAGGGTGATGTCGTGTAACTATTTGCTATTCCTTGACTTAATATTAACTGTTTCCATTATACTCTGATTTCCATTGCTGATTTAATAATTGTTGTTAACTGTTGAGTTCCCCCCTTATGATATTTCTTGTTGGATTTGTTTACTTGATATCTCTTGTTATCTTGTGGTGTACATATGTATATAGAACTGCACAGGTTTATGTGCGTGTCTGGTCCTAGGCTTGTCACTACTTCGCCGGGATAGGCCAGGCACTTACCAGCACTAGGGGTTGGATTGTGCTGATACTGCACTTCTGTGCGTTTTTTCACAGGTCCAGGTTTCGATCAGGAGCAGAAGCAGTAGGGTCATGCGTGGGAGTTGAGCATTCCGAGACTGATGTATCTTGCAGGCGTCCGCAGGCCCGGCGTCTTTTCCACTTACTTATATTATTTGTTGTGGTCTCTTTGTTCCGAGACAGACATATATATGTTATTTTCTTTCAAACCTTTATTTGTAGTATTCAGTAGTAGTTCGTGAGTTGGTGACTGCACGTTTTGGGTAGAGGATTTCATTAGTGTTTTACCTTGGTATTACTTATCTCTATTTTGAAAGTCTTCCGCACTTATTTAATTAATGTTATTGTTCTTGTTGATAAAAATGAGTATGAAATAATGATAACAACAAGATAATGTTGAATGTAGTGGCTTGCCTAGCTACCACGAGTAGGTGCCATCACGATCCCGATGTTGGGGGAAATCAGGGTCGTGACAAGTTGGTATCAGAGATCTAGGTTACATAGGTCTCACCACTCACGAACAAGCTTACTAGAGTTTGAGATGTAGGTACGGAGACGTCTGTACTTGTCCTCCAGAGTCTATTGAGTTAGGAAAGAGTCTCTTATTTGTTCCTTCTTGTCGTGTGAATTGTTCCTCAAATACTGATTGAATTTCTACTCTGTCCTTTCGCAGATGGTAATGACACGCGCTTCTTCATCATATGATCAGCAGCCTGAGCCCCAGGCAGCTCCCGTGAGGGACAGGGGCCGAGGCCATATCGTAGGCCGTGGTAGGGGCAGAGCTCAGCCCCCGGCAGCTATTCCAGGGGTGGAGCCTTATATTGAGACTGGCGAGGAGGTTCCAGTCCTAGCAGCTCCAGTGGGCCCAGCTCAGGTCCTAAGAGAGGCTTTATTTACCCCGGATATTCGGGAGGCTCTGGTCAGGATAGCGAGATTTATGGACAGCGTTGCCAGAGCAGGCTTATTACCAGCAGCACCAGCCGCTTCTCAGGCTAGAGGAGGGGCCCAAACTCCTATCGCACGTCATGCAGTGGTGATACTCCCCACAGAACGGGAGAGGGTCCGTAGGTTCAAAGATGGGCTTAATCAGCCGATTAGACTTCAGATGGCTATGTGAGTGGGGAGTGATATATCTTTTCAGGAGGCAGCTAATGCAACACGTAGAGTTGAGATGGCTTTTTCTCGGGGACGTGGTTATCCTTCAGACAAGAGGCCTCGTCATTCCGAAAGATTTAGTGGATCTTCTTCTGGAGGTAGGGAATCTTTTGATAGGGGCCAGTCTTCCAAACCTTTTCATTCTTCCCTTTAGACTTCACAAGGTGGACCAGGCGATTGTGGGTTTCGTGAGCAGTATTCAGATCATCCTCCCATTAGTGCTCAGCCTCTTTAGAGTGTTCGTGGGGGCCATTCAGGTCGTCAGGGCCAGCAGCCCCATCAGCCTAAATGTTACGGTTGTGGTGACCCAGGTCATCTTGTCAGGTTTTTCGCTCGAGCGACGGGCAACACTCAGCAGCGGGGCCCTCATCCCATGATTCAGGCCATAGCTAACCCTCAACCTGCCCAGCCAGCCAGAGGCGAGGTTAGAGATCGTAGAGGTGGAGGTCGAGACCGTAGAGGTGGAGACCGTCCAGCCAGAGGTAGAGGTCGGCCAGTGGATGACCGTCCTAGAGATGTAGCTCAGAGGGGAGGTGCTGATCCCCGATTTTATGCTTTACCATCCAGGCCAGAGGTAGAGGCATCGGATGATGTGATTACAGGTACCATTCTTGTTTGTGACAGAGGTGCATCAGTATTATTTGACCCTGGGTCTGCATTTTCATATGTTTCTTCCTACATTGCACCGTATTTGGCCGTGCCTAGCTATGCCCTGGATATTCCAGTTTATGTGTCTATACCGTGGGTGACTCCAATATAGTCGACCGGGTGCATCGTTTGTGCGTAGTTATTTTTGGGGGTCTTGAGACCCGTGTCAATCTGTTGCTATTAGACATGGTGGATTTCGATGTCATATTGGGGATGGACTGGTTGTCCCCATACCATGCTATCTTAGATTGTCATGCCAAGACCGTGACCTTGGCCTTGCCAGAATCACCCCGACTAGAGTGGAAAGGTACCTCAAGCCACTCCGTTTGCACGGTTATTTCCTATGTTAAGGCTCGACGCATGGTCTAGAAGGGGTGTCTAGCTTATTTGGCTTATGTTCGTGATTCCAGCGCAGAAGTTCCTTCCATTGAGTCAGTCCCTATTGCACGGGAGTTTCCTGAGGTTTTTCCTTTAGACTTGCCGGGCATGCCACCCGACAGGGATATTGACTTCTGTATTGATCTTGTCACCGGGCACTCAGCCTAAATCTATTCCACCCTATCGTATGGCCCTACCGGAGTTAAAGGAGTTAAAAGATCAGTTACAATACCTTCTAGAAAAGGGCTTTATTAGGCCCAGTGTTTCCCTATGGGGAGCACCTGTGCTATTTGTAAAGAAGAAAGATGGCTCGATGCGGATGTGTATTGATTAGCGGTAATTAAACAAAGTGATGATAAAGAACAAGTATCCACTGCCGAGGATTGATGATTTGTTTGATCAGCTCCAAGGAGCAAGGGTGTTCTCAAAAATAGACTTGAGGTCAGCCTACCATCAGCTGAAGATCAGGGCGGCTGACATTCCTAAGACAACCTTTCGCACTAGATACGGGCATTATGAATTCTTGGTCATGTCCTTCGGGTTGACCAATGCCCCAGCAGCGTTCATGGAGTTGATGAATTGGGTATTTAGGCCTTACTTAGATCTTTTCGTGATAATCTTTATAGATGACATCCTGGTATACTCCCGCCGCTAAGAAGAGCACGAGCAGCACCTTAGAGTGGTTCTTCATACTCTGAAGGATAATCAGCTATATGCCAAATTTTCAAAATGTGAGTTTTGGTTGAGTTCGATGGCATTTTTGGGTCATATTGTATCAATGGAAGGTATTCAGGTAGACCCAAAGAAGATTGAGGTAGTCCAGAATTGGCCTCGACCAGCTTTAGTGACTAAGATCCGGAGTTTCTTGGGAGAAACAGGTTGGGTTTTCTTCTATTGCAGCCCCGATGACTAGGTTGACCTAGAAGGGTTCCCAGTTCTAGTGGTCAGATGAGTGTGAGGTGAGCTTTTAGAAGCTCAAGACAGCCTTGACTACAGCACCAGTGCTGATACTACCGACGGGTGCAGGGCCTCATACAGTTTTCTATGATGTGTCCCGTACAGGGCTTGGAACGGTATTGCTGCAGGATGGTAAGGTTATTGCTTATTCTTCGAGACAATTGAAAATACATGAGAAGAACTATCCAGTTCATTAACTTGAGTTGGCAGCAGTGGTTCATGCCTTAAAAATCTGGAGGCATTATCTATATGGTGTGACGTGTGAGGTGTACATGGATCACAAAAGCCTACAGTACTTGTTCAAGCAAAATAAGTTGAATTTACGATAGCGGAGATGGTTAGAGTTGCTCAAGGACTATGATGTTACTATCCTATATCACCCAGGTAAGGCCAATGTGGTGGTCGATGCATTAAGTAGAAAATCTGCCAGCATGGGTAGTCTCGCATTCATTCCGGTTAGTCAGAGACCATTTGCTCTAGATGTCCAGGCCTTAGCCAACCAGTTCATGAGACTAGACATTTCTGAGCCTAGCAGAGTGTTAACCTGCACGGTCGCTCGTTCATCTCTATTTGAGCGGATCCGTGAGAGGCAATTTGATGATCCTCATTTGCATGACTTGAGAGATACTGTACAGCAGGGAGGTGCCACGAAGTTTACTCTAGATGATGACGGAGTATTAAGATTGTAGGGTCGAGTTTGTGTGCCCAATGTTGAGGGTATTCGAGAGTTAATCTTAGCAGAGACCCACAGTTCATAGTATTCTATTCACCCGGGCGCCGCGAAGATGTATCAGGATTTAAGGAAGCACTATTGGTGGCGCAGGATGAAGAAAGACATCATTGAGTATGTCGCTCGGTGCCTAAATTGTCAGCAGGTGAAATATGAGCACCAGAGGCCTGGTGATGTATTCCAGAGAATCAAAATTCCCGAGTGGAAATGGGAGAGGATCACTATGGACTTAATTACTGGACTTCCTATGACTCGGAGGAAATTTGATACTATTTGGGTCATTTTTGATAGGCTGACCAAGTCAACACACTTCATTCCAGTATCTATCTCTTACTCATTAGAGAGGTTAGGAGAGATTTACATCAGGGAGATTGTTCGTCTTTATGGGGTGCCGGTATCTATTATCTCAGATCGGGGTATGCATTTTACATCGCGCTTCTGGAGAGCGGTCCAGCAGAAGTTAGGCACCCAGGTTCAGTTGAGTACAACTTTTCATCCTCAGACGGACGGCCAGTCAGAGAGGACTATTTAGATTTTAGAGGACATGCTCCGAGCCTGTGTCATTGATTTTGGAGGCTCATGGGAACAGTTTTTGCCATTAGCGGAGTTCGCCTACAACAACAGCTTCCAGTCTAGCATCCAGATGGCCCCGTATGAGGCATTGTATGGTAGGCGATGTCGGTCTCCAGTCGGATGGTTTTAGCCGGGAGAGGCTCGGTTGTTGGGTACAGACTTAGTACAGGAGGCCTTAGACAAGGTCAAGACTATTCAGGAGAGATTGCGTTCAGCCCAGTCCAGATAGAAGACTTATGTGGATCGTAAGGTTCGAGATGTAGATTTCATGGTTGGTGAGCGGGTATCACCTATGAAAGGCGTGATGAGGTTTGGGAAGAAGGGCAAACACAACCCTAGGTATATTGGTCCATTTGAGATTCTGGACCGAGTGGGAGGGGTGGCTTACAGACTAGCCCAGCCACCTAGTTTATCAACCGTGCATCCAGTTTTCCATGTATCTATGCTTCGGAGGTACCACGGCGATCCCACACAGGTGTTAGACTTCAATACTGTCCAATTGGACGATGATTTATCCTACGAGGAGGAGCCGATGACCATATTAGACCGGCAGGTTCGACAGCTGAGGTCGAAGAGTTATCCTTTTGTGCGTGTTCCGTGGAGAGGTCAGCCTCCTGAGGCATCTACCTGGGAGTCCGAGTCTAATATGTGGAGCCGCTACCCACATTTGTTCCCCGACTCAGGTACTTCCTTCTCTTGTCCATTCGAAGATGAACAGTTGTTTTAGAGGTGGAGGATGTGACGATCCAAAGGGGTCATCACCTATTTTCCTCACTTGTTCCGCACTTCCGAGGCCTTAAAAACCTCATTTTACGTTGCCTCAATTTACGTGCATCATCCGGGCATATAGCCGGAAAGATTTTGTGATAGAATATGTGAATTCTATGAGAAATTTGAAGAAAAATGATATTAATATTGATATAGTTGACTTCAATCAACATTTTTGGTAAACGGACCCGAACCTAAGATCGGACGGTCCCGAAAGGTCCGTAGGAAAATATGGGACTCGGGCATGTGTCCGGAGTCAAATTCTGAGGCCGAGAGCCTAAGATATGAATTTTTGAGTTAAATTGTTTTTGCTGGAATTATTAAAGGAAAATAAATTAAATGACCTTGGTATCGGGCTCGAATTTTGGTTTCGACGCCCGGTACAAGTCTTAAATGTTATATATGTGCTTTCCGCAAAGTTTGGTGACATTTGGATGTCGTTTGATGTGTTTTGAACCTTGAGTTCCAAATTTGAAAGTTATGAAACTAAAAAGGATGATAATCATGAACTTGAGGCTTGATTTGATGAAAACGATGTTATATTGGTGATGTGATCGGACGAACAAGTTTGTAATATGTTTTTGATGTTGTGTACATGTTTGGTCTGGAGCCCGGGGGGCTCGGGTAAAGATTTGATAGGCCGTTGGTGCAATTTCTGAAAAATAACACAGCTGGGTTTTTCACCCAGCTGATGTCTTCGCAAATGCGAAGAATTTGTCGCAAATGAGAAGGGGACAGGCCAAGGCTGGGTTCGGAAATGCGAAACCATGATTGCAATATACCATGATGCCCAGGAACGCTTGAGTTCGCAAATGCGAACCAAACCTCAAAAATGCGAGGCCTTCAGTAATCCGCCTAGGTTCGCAAATGCGAACGTATTGTCGCAACTGCGAAGCCCCCAGTGTCCCAGCCCAGTTCGCAAATGCGAACTCTTTCTCGCAATTGCGAGAGCCTCAGACCCAAAACCTGTAGTGTTCGCAATTGCGAACAAATGTTCGCAATTGCGATATCCGCAGCTGTGCAATTTTATACTTAAACAAATTTTCAAGCTCTTTTCTTCATTCTTTCAAAACCCAACACACCACACACGAACCCTCAAGAGCAAATTCACTCCAAAACACTTGTAAGTCACTTTTTACTTAATTCTTTCAATTCCTAACATCATTAAACATGTTTTTCAAGAGAAATCAAAGGTTTTCATGGTAGAAATTCTTGTTTTTGGGTAGAACCTAGGGTTTTCATGAATTGGGGAATTGGACTTCGTATTGAGGTCCGCTTTTGAAACAAATCATATATTTGAACTCGTGGGGGAATGGGTAACCGAATTTTGGTCTGAACACTGAGTTCCGACCACGTGGGGCCAGGGGCGTTTTGGGAAATTTTGGGGTAAACTTTAAGAAAACTATTTTTTAAGCATCCAAACTAAGTTATATAGTATTTATTAATGTAATGGAATCAATTGTGATTAGATTCGAACAAGTTAAAAGTGGAAATTCAAGGTAAAGCGATAGTGGAAGGATAATTTGGGCTTCAAGGCTAGAGGTAAGTGTTTGTTTTATCCTAGCTTGAGGGAATATGATTATGTGTTATGTGCTATGTGATCGAGTGCGGTGTATGGGCTGTGGTGACGAGCATCCATACACTGGCGTCTAGCATGACCGTGAGTCGTTGTTTATATTCATTGTGAGATGTTTTAAAGATGAATTACTGAACCCTTGCCGGGTTATGGAATTGTACACTGTTTTCCCTTGCCAGGACTTATTGTAAAGTGAAATATTGTTTTCCATTGCTGGGACTTGTTGTAAAGTTGATTATTGTTTTCCCTTGCCGGGACCTTGTTATGATGATTGTTGTGTCCCTTTCCCGGATGATTCATGATTATTGTTTTCATTCTTTGCCCTTAAATGTGATTGTTATTTGGGTGAGGAAGAGTGATAATGCATGAAGGGTGATGTCGTGCCTTGTTTACTGATTTTGCACGAAGGTTAATGTCGTGCCTTATATTATTGATTATGCACGAAGGGTAATGTCGTGCCTTGTTATTGATTATGCACGAAAGATCATGCCGTGACTTGTGATATTTATTATGCACGAAGGAACATTCCGTGCCTTTGTTATATGAACCATGCACGAAGGATCATGCCGTGCCATGGATGTGAGGATGAGAGTAAAAGCACGAAGGGTGATGTCGTGAACTTTTATTTGCTTATTTGGTGAGGATGAGAGTAAAAGCACGAAGGGTGATGCCGTGAAACTATTTGCTATTCCTTGACTTGATATTAACTGTTTCCATTATACTCTGATTTCCATTGTTGATTTAGTAATTGTTGTTAACTGTTGAGTTCCCCCCCCCCATTGTTATTTCTTATTGGATTTTTTTACTTGATATCTCTTGTTATCTTGTGGTGTACATATGTATATAGAACTGCACAGGTTTATGTGTGTGTCTGGTCCTAGGCTTGTCACTACTTCGCTGGGATAGGCCAGGCACTTACCAGCACATGGGGTCAGATTATGCTGATACTGCACTTCTGTGCGTTTTTGCACAGGTCAAGGTTTTGATCAGGAGCAGCAACAGTAGGGTCTTGCGTGGGAGTTGAGCATTCCGAGACTGAGGAAGCTTGCAGGCGTCCGCAGGCCCGGCGTCTCTACCACTTACTTATATTATTTGTTGTGGTCTATTTGTTCCGAGACAGACAGATATATGTTATTTTTTTCAGACCTTTATGTGTAGTATTCAGTAGTAGTTCGTGAGTTGGTGACTCCACATCTTGGGTAGAGGATTTCATTAGTGTTTTACCTTGGTATTACTTATCTCTATTTTGAAAGTCTTCCGCACTTACTTAATTAATGTTATTGTTCTTGTTGATGAAAATGAGTATGAAATAATGATAAAAACAGGATAATATTGAATGTAGTGGCTTGCCTAGCTACCACGAGTAGGCGCCATCACGTTCTCGATGTTGGGGGAAAATCCGGGTCAAGACAGATGCTGTTTTTGAAAATAGCCGAATGTTGCGAAAGGACACCGGAAGGCTGTTTTTGCAAAAATGGCCGCTTTGAAATAATTTTTTTCCTTTTAAAATAATAGATTTGAAATTTTCAAATGAAATATGGAATGGTTAACTCTTTCGAAATAATGAAATTATCTTTGAATAAGATTTTCTCTTTTTTAAATCGCCTTTAATAAATGTGCAGAATGAGCACAATACAAAATGAACCATTTGCACTAATGAACTAAATCCCTTTGGAGTTGCGATTATGTGGAACGATCTAGGCCAAGAAGGATAGGGTTGGGTCAACAGTTATCTAAAAGATCTTACTGGGTTGATGAACATAATACCTTGGGGTTATATTATTCGGGCTCTGGTTGCTCGTTGGGATCCTGCATATAATGTGCTCCACTTCTCTGATTTTGAGGTCACTCCGACATTGGAGGAAATTGCTAACTACATTGGGAAAGGCGAGGTTCCCCTAAAAGACAAATATCCGGTGGCTCTAAGGGCTATTACAGTGCATAGATTCCTCAACTCCTTAAAGATTGCCAGAAATGTTCACAATGAAGATTTGGTCCACGGATTCTGCACTATGATCTTTATATACCGTAGATATGGCCACATTAGGGGATTTATGATCCAACAAACCAGCTTTGCAGTAAAGCGAACAGGGCTAAGTGAGAGGAACACATGCAATTCGCCTTCATGGTAGCCTTTTTGGGGTTGATCATATTCCCGAGGAAAGATGGAAATATTGACATTAGATTCACCGGAATTGCTAGTACTCTCCTTGTGCAAGATAATAGTACACTAGCACCGATGATAGTGGCTGATATCTTCCGTGCCCTCACATCCTGTAAAGCAGGACATGATTTCTTCGAGGGATGCAATTTGCTTCACCAAATATGGATGACAGAGCATTTGTGTCGCCACCCTCAGTTCTCAAGCTATGGATCATCTGAAAAGACGTGTATTGAATAATTATATGTGAGAACAAAGAAAGTCAAGTTGCCAGAAGGATCAAAAGGTTGGATCACATATTTGCGATCACTGACTGCTAGCCAGATAGATTGGGCCTATGGATGGTTGCCCCTCAACGAAGCTATATACATGCCAGCAGAAACGTCACATTTTCTGATAATGGGTCTCAAGAGAATCCAATCTTATGTGCCATACCAGGTATTAAGGCAACTCGGAAGATATCAGGTCGTACCAAAAGATGGGGACCTCAGCCTTCAAGCAATGGAAATTAGTCCTGATGGGCAATTCCCAGAAGCAAAAATTCGGCAAATTTGGAATGAATGCCAATGCCTGAGAATAGACACTTGTGTGGGAAATCGGGCTTAGAGAGAAGTATCACCGGGGTATTCAGCATGGTACCGCAAAGATGTTGAGCATAAGAGACCGATAAAAAGGCCTCACATTCAAGAGTTGGCCGAGCAGTCTAAGGAATAGAAAGATTGGATGGCCAAGGAAAGTGAATATCGAGCCAGAATCAGCTTGTTGGAAAAACAATTCCAAGACCTCAAATTTGAAAGCAGCCTACAAGTAGCAGCTGATGAGGGTGAAAAGAAACAGCTGAGAAATGAAAAAGAAAATCAGAAGGCTCAGATTGTAAAGATGAAAGCAACAACCAAAACCCCAGTTTGACTCGCCCGAGATGAGAAGCTAATTGCAAATCTGCGGTGCAAAGTGAACAACTATAGCTTTGATCTAGATAAAGCTGAGAAGTAATTAGTCGGGGTTCAGAAAAAACTGGCCAAGAATGCTGAAGAAGAGCTAGAATGGTTCGACAGTAAAAAGATGAACATAATATTGAGGTAGCCCGATTGAGGAGGAAGATCATTACAGCCGAGGTCAAAAGTAGAAAACAAACCAAAGAACTTGAAGTAGAGAGAACATTGATACATGGTCATGGATCGATTAGAATTGGAGCTACAATAACTTCAAAAGAAGAACCAGCAAATCTTAGATGTTCATGACGAACAGATTGGAAAGTTGCTTCAAGAAAAAAGGGTCATCAGGGAAAGAATTGTCAACATTGCTCAATACATCACAAGGAAATGCCAACTGTGCGAAGATATGTCTCAGTCAACATTCATCTCAGCAGTAATGATCTTTGTAAAGCAAGTAATGACCGACCTGGACAAACTCTAAAGTGGATTAGCATATAGGGCAAGACCGAATGATGTCTCGCGGGCACTAGGACCATGCATTCATAGGGCATGCATTTTTGTATTTGTATTTTTCTTTCTGAATTTATAGTACAACATCATTTGTAACCGATGTATGAATATCAATGAAAATTCAAAAGAAATTGCCATTATTGTTTCTCTTATATATACAAATTGCTTGGGCGATAGGCAAACATATAGGAACGAAAAACAAAAATAAAAAAAAAAGAGAAAAAAAGGGAAAAGAAGGAAAAGAAATAAAAAAAAAGCAATGAAAAACAAAAGTGGAAAGAAAGTTAGCGGTTCAAAAAGAAGAATAATGCCGGGATGATGCATAATTACTAGGCAAAAGTTGTGGTTTTAGAACTTGTGATGTTTATCCTTTAAGATCTAACTATTAACGAGTTTTTGTTGATGATGAGTATCAGATAAACAGTTAGCAACTAGCATTCTGGCACATCAGAGCTACAACACACGTTCTAAAGTCATGACCAAAGTGGTAACCCAGGAAATAGAGCCTACGATTATAGATCTTGTACAAGAGGATGAAGTTATGGACGTAACTAGTATGAAGGAAGAGATGTACAAATTGAAACAGTAGATGTCAGAGATGTATCAGGCTTGGTCGAGGGGTCAACACTTACCTTCTTACCCAGCCAACTCCGCATATGTTCCTCCTCCGAACCCAACCCCAGAACCACCCACCATGACCTCATCCTCCACATATCCAACTTACCCGCATTATTATGCTGCAACATCATAAGAACTGCCACCCTTGCCTAAACAAGCTCCACCACGACGACCTCAGGTCGCTCTAGTACACGTGGCACCGCCACCAGCTACTTTACACAAATCCTCCAGCGAACCTGTGTTCCATGTTTAGGATACCCTTTACTACCCACCATAACCCACTTTTAGGCAACATGATTCTTATACCCCACTCATAGACATGACGCAGGAGGAGAAACCTACTAGAAACCTTGAACAGGAAGAGATGGCCCGTAAAATAAAGAGTCTTGTGCAGTCGTTTCGTAATATGCAGGGGCTGGGAGGCCAAGTTAGTGTGCCATACAAAGACTTATGTTTGTTTCCTGAGGTACAGCTACCTGCCGGGTTTAAGTTGCCCAAGTTTGACATGTATGATGGTCACAGAGATCCAGTGGACCATCTGAGAGGATACTGCAGTAAAATGCGCGGAGCAAGAGGAAGGGATGAATTACTCATGGCTTATTTAAGTCAAAGCCTCAGTGGCTCGACATTGGAATGGTACACTCTACAAGATCATACCCGATGGTTCATTTGGGATGATTTAGCTCAATCATTTGCAAACCATTTCCAATATAATCTATAAATTTACCCTGATAGACTATCATTGACTAAGATGGAAAAGAAACCCGGAGAAATCTTTCGGGAGTATGGATTCAGGTGGAGGGAACAGGCGGCACGTGTAGATCCACCAATGAAAGAAGGAGAAATGGTAGATTGTTTCTTACAAGCTTTGGAGCCGACATACTACGGCCATTTGGTGTCTGCAATTGGAAAAACCTTTAACGAGGTAGTAAAGATGGGAAGCTTTGTGGAAGAAGGGTTAAAGACGAATAAGATTATGAGCTACTCAGCCATCAAGGCTACAAACCAAGCAATACAGACGGGAACATGAGGGTCGATTGGAAAGAAGAAAAAGGAAGAAGTGGCAGTCATTGAAGGTAGATCTTGGTCCCGGGGCCCCAACCCATATCATCATCAACCTCGCCCATACCAACCATATCCACCAGCACCATATAATCCACCTCCACCATATTATCCTCCAACCAGTCCACAATTTTTGTCCCACATGCTCAACCTTATCCACCCCCTCCATCGCGTAACCCAGCTCCACAAAATGTCTACCATGCACAAAATGCCTATCCACCCTAAAAAACCTACAGAAATCCAAACCGACCCAACTTTCGTCCTGATCCAGAAGTAAAAGTGATAGGGCTCAAAGGAAAAGAACATTCACTCCGCTGGGAGAATCATATACCAGTCTCTTTCACCGTTTGAGAGAATTAGGGATGTTGAGCCCTATTGAACCTAAAATTCCCAATCCACCACCCAGAAATCTAGACCAATTTGTCCATTGTGAATACTATTTTGGGGCACCGGGACATGATATGGAGAAGTGTTTGCACTTAAAGTCCGCAATACAAGAAATTATTGATTCCTGGAGAATTGAGGTGCAAGCTCCAGAAACTCCTAATATAACGTATAATCCTTTGCCAGCACATCATGAGACACATATAATAGAGCTAGAATAGGGAGAGAGCTGCAGAAAACCTTCTCAGACAGTAATGACGATTAAAGCAAACAACAAGGTTGAGGGGAAAGTTGAAAGAGAGAAAGTGTCAATTGAGTTACCAACAAAACAGCCATCAGTGATGATTAAGCTTGAGCCCGTGAAAGTAATAGTACCTGGAGTAAAGCCATTGCTGACTGTGAAGGGAGCTTATATAGAGCCAGTGGTTATCAAACTAGTTATGAATCCCAAGGCTGTACCGTGGAATTATTATAAGGTGATAGTGATGCATAAAGGGAAAAAAGTTAAGGGAGAAATTTGTGAAAATCATGGTTTAACTCGCTCCGGCCGATGTTTTGCCCCGGATGAACTGAGAAAGACAAAAATGGTAAAGGAAAACCCAGCTTATGTGAAGAAAGTCATCAATGAGGACGAAGCTGAGGAATTTTTAAAGAAGATGAAAGCTCAAGAATACTCTATAGTTGAGCAATTGAGGAAGACGCCTGCGTAGATATCATTGTTATCCCTGCTAATTCATTCTGATGAACATTCTAAATGAAGCCCACGTACCGGAGAAGATTTGGGTATGTAATCTGGAGAAAATCACAAACAAGATCTTTGAGACAAATAAAATAACATTTTCAGACAACAAGTTGCCACTAGAAGGAACAGAGCATAATAAAGCACTATACCTCATGGTAAAATGTGAAGAATCTGTAGTAACCCATGTTTCGATGGACAACGGGTCAAGCGCCAATATCTGTCCATTGTCAACCCTGGGGAAACCGAAAGTCAATCATGAGAGAATTCATCGAAATAGTGTATGTGTGAAGGGTTTTGATGGAGGCGGAAAGAACACCATGGGGGATATCATACTAGAGCTTACTATTGGACCAGTGGATTTCACTATGGAATTTCAAGTGCTAGATGTCACTGTATAATACAACCTCTTGTTCCCACGGTGGGTCAAATGGTAAACTTTGAGTGGGAGCGGTACCATCTTCTTTGCATCAAATGGTAAAATTTGAGTGGGAGCAGCAAGAAACAATAGTGCATAGGGAAGACGATGTTTGCAATGCTATTACACCGTTTGAGGAAGTTGAAGGAGATAAAGGTTCATGGGTATACCAAGTAATGGACACCATGATTGTGAACAAAATATCTGAGGGAGAAAACATGCCAGTACCCACGGTGGCCCCTACAGCAGTTATGGTCGCCAAGGAGATGATAAAGAATGGGTTTTCTCCAGGAAAGGGTTTAGGAGTGACCTTGCAAGGTATAACACAGCCGATCAACCTTCCAGGCAGTACTGATACTTTTGGTTTGGGTTCCAAGCCAACCATTGCCGATATCCAGAGAGCAAAGAAGTTTAAAAAGAAAGGGTGGTCCCTCCCCAAACTTATCCCAAAACTTCCAACTCCTTTGTCAAGCCTGGTACACAGAGACGTCTGGCAACTGTCATGCTAAACCGTGCGGAGATAAAATTGGATGAAGAGCTTTTAGAAAGATTGAGAGGCTATTTGAAGATGTGAATGTGGTGGAGACGGGTGAAGGAACAAGCAAAATGGACGTTCAATTTGTGGGACCTCACACTATGCTAAATAAATGGGAATCTACTCCTCTTCCGATCAGGAGGGAGTTGTGGTAGTTAGCTTTTAATATTTCATTCCCAAAATTGTCATGTTTTAAAATTGTAATCCCACATCCCGTCAAATCAAATGTAACCAACTCTTGTTACCATTCAAAAATTCAATGAAACACAATTTCTTTTCTTCCTCCATTTTTGCCTTATTTTATTTTTCTTCTTTTGTACATTTCAATATTGTAACGACCTGGCCAATCGCTTTTGAAATTTACGCCCCGATCCCCAATTTAATTGTTCCTCTAAGTTCATTTCTGATAGTGTAGTTTGCCGGGAGGTTCGGTTCTAGAATTAGGAGCGTTATGGGACACTTAGTCCCTAAATGAGAGTCTTATGGTTGAAAAATGGCTCGTATTCGGAACATGTTAAGACGACCTCAGAACAGAAATCTGATGGTTCCATCAACTCCGTTAGGTGATTTCGGGGTTGGGAGCACGTTCGGAATGTATTTTGGAGGTCTATAGCTCAATTAGGCTTGAAATGCCGAAGTTTGAAATTTTTGGATATCCGATCGATAGGTGAGAATTTGATCCGGGCGTCGGAATGGAATTCCGATAGTTGCAGTAGCTTCGTTAGATGAATATCGATATATCTGCAAATTGTTAGGTCATTCGAACATCGTTTGGTCGGGTTTTTTTTATAGCATGTAGGTTTCAGAAGTTATGGATGAAACTTAGGCTTGAATTCGCTTTGATTGGGTGATTTTCGTGTTTAAGGGTATATTTTTATGATTGGAACAAGTTTGTATCGTGTTTTGGAGTAAGTTGGTGGTTTTCGTTGGGGTCCCGGGAGCTTCGGGATGAATCCAGGGGTCCAAACGGACCAAAGAGTGCTGTTGGGAACTGCTGCAGTGCAGCAAAAAAATTGCAGAACATTAATGTTCTATGCGATCGCATAGCATGGGCAGCGATCGCCTAGAAGAGGGAATTGAAGGGGTGCGATCGCAGAGCAGTTAACGCGATCCCGTAGAAGGATTTTGGATAGTTGTCAAATTGTTCTCTGCGATCATAGAGATTAGTATGCTATAGTGTAGCGTGGCAATGTTGTTCACTGCGATTGCGGTTCATGGAATGCGATCGCATAGAGTCTTTTGGGAGCCGGAGAAAATTAATGATATGCGATCGCAGGCCTAAGGGTGCGATCGCGTAGCTTGGAATTTTTGTGCAATGCGATCGAATTGGAGATGTCGCGATCACATAGAGATAAATACCTGCCAGAAATATTAAAAATCAGAACAGTCTAGTCGCGACTCATTTACTCAAAACCCCCATTGTTGAGTTCTTAGAGAGCAAAGTGACAGAAAATTGCAGGGATTTCATCGGGTAATCATCGAAGGTAAGTTTTATGGCACAAATACATGATTTTATCTTAGAATCTTCAATTATTTCACTGTAAATGGGAGAATTAATGAGGGGTTTTTGCCCTAAGCCTGGGCTATGGTAAATTGTCGATTTGAATGGGCAAACGGAGTATAATTTTGATAAAATTTATATGCATAGACTTGTGTTTAGATAAGGAACCCGAAAATGTAACGTTCGTAATTTTTCGAGAAGTGTACCGGAAGTAGAGTTTTGGCAACTTTGTAGTTTTGGGTGTAATTAGAATTGTTTTGATTGGGTAATGCCCAATTGGCCTGTTTTGATGTAATTCCATTGATTTTGATCAGATTCTACACCTGTGGAGGTCGATACTCGTGGCAAGAGAGTTGTCTCTTAGCGGTTTTGTACCGAAATCGAGGTAAGTGGCTTGTCTAACCTCGTGTGGGGGAACCTTCTCCCCTAGGATATTATGTGTTAATTTAAATGCCTTGTACGCGAGGTGACGGGCATGTACATGCGCAGATTGTTGGAAACCACCTTACTTGAACTGTTCAAATAGTGATATTTCTGTTCTTTAGGTGATTAAATTGTAACATTTACCTGATATTCGTTAGAAAAGCATGGTTAGATAGGATTTATCTGTCTAAGTGCCTAATTGTCTTACTTGAACTTCTTGATATTTGTTGATACTGGCTTTGGTGTAATTGTAGTTATGTATATCATATTTCTCTGTGCTTTCCTTTTTATTGTTTGTGTTGGTGGACTACGGGTTCAATTCCCGGAGATCCAAAGGCTGCAGGTTCGATTCCCGGAGACCCAGAGTTGTAGTGTTCGTGGAATGCGGGTTTGATTCGCGGAGATCCAAGGGCTGCGGGTTTGATTCCGAGAGACTCGGAGATTATTGAGATATTGAGATACGAACTGCAGGCACGATTCCCAGAGATCTTGAGATATTGAGGTACGGACTACGGATTCAATTCCTAGAGATCAAAGGGCTGCAGGTTCGATTCCCAGAGACCCGGAGTTGTAGTGTTTATGGACTGTGGGTTCGATTCCTGGAGATCCAAGGGCTGTGGGTTTGATACCCGGAGTTTATTGGGATATTAAGGCACATTTACATACTAATTGCTCTTATATTAGCTTGTTTCACCGCAAAATGTAGTCCATACTTATATGATTTTGTGGTTTTACAAATAAAGAGGAAGAAAAGACCAAGTACTCAAAAATAGATGCAAAAAAATAAGAAAGAGGGCAAGTTGGGCAAAAGAGCAAACATGCGGTCCAATATGCGGTCGCAGACTGGATGTGCGGACCGCAAATTAAGCAACCAAATCGCAAAACTAAACAGTGAATGGAGCTGAAATGCACGGAAAGAATGCGATATATTTTGCGATCACACATTCAATATGCGGTCTGCACTTCTGCCGCATAATGAACACAGAGGAAACCTAAGAGGCAAGTCTGCGATGCTTTCTGCGGTCGCATAATCAACATGCGGACCGCAGAATGGTAATGCGATCAACACATGAACAGCTAGGGTTCCTATCCACAACGCCGCGTCTTACGATTGCGGACCACAGACCTGTTTTGCGACAGATCTGTGGTCGCATACATGACCTGGAAGGGAAAACTTGTCTGTTTTTTATCAGATCTTGGTCCCTCTATAAATAGCTTTTTAGAATTTTGTGTAAGGGCATCTTGTGCAGACTTTATACTACACTCCAAGACTTTATTACTCATCTTTTTGGAAGCTTTTGGTTGAAGAATCTTTTACTTTGTAAGCATTTATGACATTTATTACACCTTGTGTTTTATATTTTAGCATGTGTGGCTAAGCTTAAATACTAAGGATGTGAACCCTGAATGGGTGTTGTGTAAATGGGTGTTTAACATTGAATATATGCATAATGGTTGGTTGATATTCCTTCACTTCTCATTCTTCATTTATTATTGGTGGTTGCAAACACTAATTAAAGCCATTAAAGTCCTACCTTGCTTGGGAAAATGGGTTAGATTTTGGAAGAAGTAAAGAATAAAAACTCGAGGCCTTACACTTCGTTTAATAGAATCGCTTAGGGATAAGTGGGTTTTATTTGGCATTTAGTGATTGTTACACCTTGTGACTCTTAGACTTTTGGGAAAAAGCAAGAGAGGAAATACTACTCAAGTATTGGGAAATATTGGGTAGTTGCTTAGAAATCAATTGCATATCAAGAATCGACCATTAGTAATATATAATATTAACACCGATGGCATTACACTACATTTATGGGAACACAACCTTGGTCTAATCAATTCTCTAAATTATTACATCAAGCATTTTCACTAGTTAAATATTCTAAATCAACCTTCACTCATACTATAACTCTTACACCATTTCTATGTTACTTCTAACAGAATAGATTCAAGATTTTAGTCGGGTAACACACTAATTCAAGTAATCATTTCACACCTATTCCCTGTGGGATTCGACCCCAACCTAGTTGGGTTATTATATTTGACACCGACCGCCTTACACTAATTGTAAAAGTGTAATTTGAGCGTGTCAAATTTTGGCGCCGTTGCTGGGGAATACGGTCTTGAAATTACTCATTAGTGTGTACTTTACTTGATATCTAATTCTATTCCATTACACTTTGCTTGTTTTGCTTGGTGTGATAGGTTACAATGTCTAATTACGAGGACGAAGGGGAAGAGAATCCTTTTGCGGATATTGATGAATATATAGATGACACAAATGCAATTGTACCCCCTGCTATTGGTGCCTCAATATTTATGGTGGATCACGGTCTAATCCTCATGCTCAAAGCGGAAGGGTTTTTCAAGAATTCCACCGATGACGACACCACTCAACACTTGAGAAATGTTTTGGGAGTGTGTGCTATGCATAAACAAACCAATGTTTCAGAAGACGCCTTAAGGTTGAGAGTTTTCAAGTACTCCTTGGGCGGTGAGGCTAGAAAGTGGCTTCAAACCTTGCCACCAAACTCAATCCGATCATGGCCTGAACTTGTCCGGACATTCCTATTAAAATGGTTCCCACAAAGCAAGAAATCTGAGTTTAGAGATAAAATCTTTTTCTTTAAGCAACAACAAGGGGAGCACTTACATGAGGCGTGGGATCGCTTTAAACTATATTTGGAAAGGTCGCCAAATCATGGATTCCCTAACTCAATTTTGCTTGAGAAATTTTACATGGGTCTTGATCCCATGAACCAAGCCATTGCAAAGATTGCGGCGGATGGATCTTTTATGGATAAGTCTTTTGCAAGAGTAACTCAAATCCTTGATAAGATGGCTAAACATAATCAACCATGGCATTCCTGAGGATGCATCCGGTGGAATATCTTATGGGTCTCCTTCTTTGACAAATTTGATCAAGGAAAACCAAGAGAGAGACCAAATCATTGCTGGGTTGGCCACTAATGTCAATGTGTTGACCAAGATGTTTACAGAAAATCAAACAAAGAAAGTCAACGTTGTCGAGGACATGCCATCCAATTCTAATGAAGATTTTGAAGAGGAATTATATCAACAACCCCCAAGGAGGAGGGTATCAAAGGCAATACTATCAAGGTCAAGGAGCACAAAACCAATGGAGGCCGAACCCGCAAGGGCAAGGAAACCAACAGTGGAGGTACGACCAAGGTAGTTCACAACAAAGAAATTGGGGCAACAATAACAACAATTTTGCTAACCGGAGTGAAAATCCTTATGTTCCTCCAAAAGGACAACATTCGAACCAAAGGTCCTCAAGTGATTCAAAATTGGAAGCTATGCTAGAGAGAGTGCTACAAAATCAAGAAAAGTCTGATGCTTCATTGAGGAACATAACCGAAGTCGTTGGCTGTCATACCGCTTCCATCCAAAAGTTGGAAATGCAAATGAGAGATCTCTCCAATGAACAAAACCCCAAGCAAAAGGAAACAATACCTAGTGACACGATTGCAAACCGAAGAGGTAGTAGAAGTGGTCCAACCTCTCATGTCTTGGCAATCACCACTAGGAGTGGAAAAGTGATACTTGGAGTGAATGAACACATAGTTGAAGATGTGGAGACCAACAAACGGTTGAGGGTGAAGAACAAGAGGTAATTGAAGTTGAAAAGCAAAAAGTTGTTGTGGTTGATAAACCAAAGGTCGTTGAAATTGAAAGAATTCCTGAAAAGAGTAGAGCACAACAAGAAGATCGAGAAGAGGAAAAGGAAAAAGGGAACGAGTCATCACAACCTCTTCCACATATTCCTAGACATCCTCCTCCTTTCCCTCAAAGGCTAGCAAGGAAGATTGATGATAGCAAGCTTGAAAATTGCTACGATATTCTCAAACAATTGACAGTGAATATACCTTTCGTAGAAGCTTTTCAAGAAATGCCAGGGTTTGCCAAGTACTTGAAAGATTTGATCACTAAAAAGAAGACCTTAAAGCATGAGGTGGTAAGAATAACTCACAGGGTAAGCTCTATCATTGCTACAACCCCGGTTCAAAAGAAGGAGGATCCGGGAGCCTTTACTATACCTTGTACTATTGGGGCACGTGAATTTGCAAGAGCCTTATATGACAATGGAGCTAGCATCAACTTAATGCCACTAGCCATCTATAAGCAAGCGGGATTGGGTATGCCTAGGCCAACAAGTATGATATTGCAAATGGTCGATCGTTCCATCAAGCGACCGGTGGGTATTGTGGATGATGTACTAGTGAAAGTGGGGAAGTTTCATTTACCCGCGGACTTTGTGATTCTTGATTTTGCTGTGGATAAAGAGATTCCTATCATTTTGGGAAGACCATTCTTGGCTACGAGCCGAGCACTCATGGATTCTGAAAGAAATGAGATAAAGTTTCGGGTGAATGATGAAGAAGTCACTTTTCAAGCTAGCAAGGGCATGAAGCTACCCCACGAATATGAGAGCATCTCAATGATAGAAGCGGTTGATGAGGTGGAGGATGCCGTTGAAATGAAAATGGAAGAACAATGCCTTGGTGAGGCATTAGCGGCAATCCTAGTAAATTTTGATGGGGAAAACATGGATGGGTACATAGAATCGGTGAATGCATTAGAGGGTCTTGGATCCTATACGTACAAGCCGGCAAAGCTCTCTCTTGACTTAGAAAATAGAGCTACTCCCCCCCTCCCCCCCGCCAAGCCATCAATCATTGAGCCACCTCAACTAGAGCTCAAACCACTCCCTTCGCATTTGAGGTATAAATTTCTTGGCTCTAATGATACTTTACCCGTAATTATGTCTTCTTTGTTGAATGATGTGCAGGTAGATCAATTATTGGAAGTCCTGAGGGAGCACAGTCAAGCAATTGGGTGGACAATCATCGACATTCGTGGCATTCCCGCAGGAATTTGTGAACACAAAATCCAATTGGAGAATAACACCAAGCCAAGTGTGGAGCATCAAAGGCGACTAAATCCATCAATGCAAGAGGTGGTGAAAAAGGAAATTATCAAGTGGTTAGACGCCAGAGTTGTCTACCCAATCGCCGATAGTTCTTGGGTGAGCCTAGTACAATGTGTGCCAAAGAAGGGGGGCATAATCGTGATTGAAAATGAAAAAAATGAGCTCATCCCTACTAGAATGGTGACCGGGTGGAGAGTGTGCATGGATTATCGGAAACTCAACAATGCAACTTGCAAGGATCATTTCCCTATGCCTTTTATTGATCAAATGCTTGATCGGCTAACGGGAAGAGCCTTCTATTGCTTCCTTGACGGATACTCTGGCTACAACCAAATCAACATTGCTTTGGAAGATCAAGAGAAAACAACTTTCACTTGTCCTTATGGGACATTTCCTTTTAGCCGGATGCCATTTGGGTTGTGTAATGCTCCGGCGACCTTTCAAAGATGCATGATGTCGATATTTTCTGATATGGTGAAAGATTTTCTAGAAGTTTTCATGGATGAATTCTCGGTTGTTGGTGATTCCTTTGAGCATTGTCTTGCAAATCTTAGACAAGTTCTCAAGAGATACGAAGAAACGAATCTTGTGCTAAATTGGGAAAAGTGCCACTTCATGGTGGATGAAGGTATTGTGTTGGGGCACAAGATTTCTAAACAGGGCATTGAAGTTGATCGGGCCAAGATCGAAATCATTTCTAAACTTCCTCCACCAAATTCAGTGAAAGGGGTTCGAAGCTTTCTGGGCCACGCCGGATTCTATAGGAGATTCATCAAGGATTTTTCCAAAATTGCACACCCAATGTGCAAGCTTCTTGAAAAGGATGCAAAATTCATGTTTGATGACAAGTGCCTCAAAGCATTTGAGTAATTAAAGTTGAGGCTTACCACGTCACCCATTATTGTCACTCCCGATTGGACTCTTCCTTTTGAACTCATGTGTGATGCCAGTGGTGTAGCTATTGGAGCAATGCTAGGTTAACTCCACAACATGATACTTCATCCGGTCTATTATGCAAGTAAAACTCTCAATGGGGCACAAATGAATTACACTGTCACTGAGCAAGAGCTTCTTGCCATTGTGTATGCTTTTGAAAAATTCCGGGCCTATTTGTTGGGGTCCAAAGTGGTAGTCTACATGGATCACGCAGCTCTTCGATATCTCATGGCAAAGAAAGATGCAAAGCCTAGACTAATTCGGTGGGTTCTCTTGTTGCAGGAATTTGACTTTGAAGTAAAAGATCGAAAAGGTACTCAAAATCAAGTTGCGGACCACTTGTCAAGGCTTGAGGAAGCAGGGAGACCTAAAGAAGAGCTTGACATAAATGATGCTTTCCCCGATGAACATATATTGGCACTTTCCAACACCTTTGCTCCTTGGTATGCCGACATTGCAAATTACTTGGTAAGCGAGGTCATTCCGGAAGGGTTAGAACCTCATCAAAAGAAACAATTCTTGAGGGATTGTACGCAATACTACTGGGAGGAGCCGTATTTGTTTCGAGTGTGTGCTGACAACATCATTCGGAGGTGCGTACCAGAGGAAGAAATCATGCCAATCCTCAAGGCATGTCATGACTCACCGGTTGGAGGCCATCATGGAGGGAATAGATCTACTGCAAAGATTCTTGAATGTGGCTACTATTGGTCTTCCATCTATCATGATGCAAACCAATTTGAAAAAGCTTGTGAGTAGTGCCAAGGTTCAATCTCCAAAAGGCATGAAATGCCTATGCAATATGTGTTGGAGATAGAAATCTTTGATGTATGGGGGATTGATTTCATGGGCCCCTTTGTGAGTTCCTATGGGATGAAATATATTTTTGTGGCTGTGGACTACGTCTCAAAATGGGTTGAAGTCGTTTCCTTACCAAACAATGAGGCGAGGAGTGTAACCACCTTTCTGAAGAAGAATATATTCACTCGGTTTGGCACTCCTAGAGCCATTCTTAGTGACGGGGGATAGCACTTATACAACAAAGCATTCACAGGGTTACTTGAGAAATATGGGGTGAAACACAAGGTGGCTACACCATATCATCCACAGTTGAGTGGTCAAGTTGAGGTCTCAAATCGAGAGATAAAGAGTATCCTAGCCAAGACTCTGAACGCTAGCAGAACTGATTGGTCCAGAAGATTAGATGATGCATTGTGAGCCTACCGCACGGCCTTCAAGACTCCTATTGGTACTTCTCCCTACAGACTCATTTATGGGAAGGCATGCCATTTACCGGTTGAGTTGGAACACAAGGCCATGTGGGCACTCAAGAAGCTCAATTTAGAATTGGCGGAATCTGCAAACTTGAGATTGATGCAACTAAATGAACTAGAGGAATTTCGATTCCATGCATATGAGAGCGCAACGGTCTACAAGGAGCGGATGAAATTTGTTCATGACAAAAAGCTCTTGAAAAGAGAGTTCAAGACGGGTGACCTCGTCCTACTTTTCAACTCAAGATTAAAATTGTTCCCGGGCAAATTGAAATCGAAATGGTCCGGCCCCTTTAAATTGGTGAGTGTATCCCCATACGGAGCTGTAGAGTTAGAATCTGCTGATGGGTCTCGGACATTCAAAGTAAATGGCCAACGCATCAAACACTACTTGGGTGTTGATGGTGAGAAGAAGGTGATAGAGCAGTTGGCTCTACAAGATGGACCTTGTCCGTCAAAAGGATGAAATTGGAGAAATCAGTCCCGTCGTGCCGCGATGTTAAATCAAGCGCTGCATGGGAGGCAACCCATGGGTGGTAACACCATCTTTGAATTTTGAATTTTCTTTGTTTATTTATTTCCTTAACATCTGTGAAGTGTAGGGAACCTAAACAGTGGTGATATTTGGTGGATTCACCCATGGACAGAAATGCGGAAGACGAAGGGTAGAAATGATTTGCGGTCCCCAAATCTACCGTAAACCTAACCAGTGAGCCCTCTAATTTGGAAGCTGCAATGCGTCCATTCTGCGGTCCGCATATTCATTATGCGATCGCAGAATGGATCGCAAAAGTGAGTATAAGAAAGCTGCGCGTTGTAGCAACATGCGACCATTATGCGGACCGCAAATCATCTCTGCGATCGTATAATGGTTCGCAGAATTGGAGTCGAAACTCCCCCAGGTACGTTCCTAAAAGCCCTACACGATAGAACAAAACAAAAAAAAGACAAAGAGAACAAAAACAAAAAGAAAAAAAAAACACAAAACAATCAAACGAACAAGTTCGAATCGGCTCATCAACAGGCATCCTCCTGTAAATCAAGAGCATTCTCAATATCTGGTATGTCTGTTGTCTCCCCCTTCTCCAGTGTTTAAATTTTTGGGAAATGGTTGTGGGCGTAATAGCATGGCTAGGGTAGTGATGAATTAAATGTTGGGGTAGGAATTGGTTGAAGATTTGGGCACCCATGGAGTTGCCTGAGACATAGGTTGAACAGTTGAACTGACTGCGTTAAGTTGCTCAGTTTTGCGGTCCGCATGTTTAAATTGCGAACCGCATTGTTGTCGCAGATCTAACCCTAGGTTAGACGAAGACAACAACTTATGAGGTCACTATGCGATTGCATTATCACTTTGCGGTCCGCAAGGTGACCGCATACCTGTCACCTTTGTAGCCTCCTCAAGCATTGAAATGTGCGATCGAGTATGCGGCCGCATAATTGATCTGCGGTTCGCAAACTCAACGCAAAGTAAAATAGTGAACTGGGATATTTGCACTTTGCAAGAAGCCATTCTGCGATGACTATGCGGTCCGCATAACCGTTATGTGACCGCATATATCATCACATAATGGAATGGCACTTCATCTAAAAAACTTTTGCGACCACTTTGCGGTGCGCATTCCTGCTTTTGCGATCGCACAGTGCGTCACATTCTTGCTCTCAGTTAAATATTTCCCATTCTCTATCCTCCTGGCTATACTAACAATGCTCCCTTTTGCAGACATGGCTCACAAACGACTTGCAAACAAGACCCGTGCTTCTAAAAGACAATGAGTGGACTCGCCACGAGAAGGAAATGACCAACCCGGGGAAGTAGACACCCAGCCTGTAGTGGACATACATGCTGAGGCAAGGAGAAAGCAGGCTGCGGAAGGGACTTTCATATCATCTTCGCTGGGGTATTGAGGGGTCGAGGGATAAATATAAAGTCGGGCTTGAACGGAGAAAGCTCCTCCCTAAGAAGCAATTGAGCCTAAATGGGCTTAAAGAAAAGTATCCCCACATCCTTACCAACATCAAGCGGAGAAAATGGATGAGATTCACTGACCCTTCGGCCAAATACAACGAAGCCATTGTTCGGGAGTTCTATGCTAATTATGGAGCTTCCAGGACCAAACAGCATAAATGCCAAAGGATGTAGCTCGACAAGGTGGAAGTTCGAGGTATCCCAGTCAAATGCAGTGCGAAAGCCATAAACAAGTTGTTGATCCCAGACTGGGACGGGGACACCTCCACATCTGAGTATAAAGCCAAATTTGCCAATAGAGAGAGTGAAAGAAGCTGGATTGCTTCCTTCATCGCAACTGGAACCCTTGCATGGATACAACAAGGGAAAAAGATTTATAATGAGAGCTTCTCAAGGGAAGGGAGATACTGGCTTGCATTTCTCGCATCCAGATTGATCCCAACGAATCATGAGACAGACATCGCCATCGAGAAGGCCCTCCTCATTTCTTGTATCATGCAGGGCGTTAAAGTGAATGTGGGAGAAATACTTTTCCAGGAAATGGGGAGAAGAGCAATGCAAGATGCCATTTCTCTTCCGTTCCCGTCATTGATCGCTGCTTTGTGCCATGAGGCCCAAGTTCCTATTGACCTCCGGGATGCTACAGGTCAGGAGCAAGGTATTATAGATATCACCCGCCTGGCTGATGCGGTGATACCTCCTCCAGCGGTTGTTGAAGAAGACCTACTCTCCTCCCAAACTCCTATTGCTCATGATGATGTGGCACAGTCTTCCACTCCTTCCACCGCTGCTCAAACTACCACTGCTACTGCTCAGCCTCATCCAACCACTCCAGCAGTCTCACAGCTTGGTCTTTTATCCAAGCATGCAAACTCCAAAGTTGACCAGCTTGTTAAGACGTTGCCTAATTTAATCAAGGAAGCTCTCACTCCCATGCAGTCTGCCATTGCAGAGATTCAGCAAAAACAGATAGCATATGCTGAGCGACTACAAGGGCTTGAGTTGAGGGTGGAGAAGCTAGAAAGGGGAGAAATGCCCGGTCTGCATGATCTCAAGACAGAGGTGGCCTCGATGAAGGTCGAATTTCAAAAGATGCAAAACCTGGACTTCGAAGTTTCATCCTTCTTTCTTGGAGCAGGTGATAAGAATGCTGACGAGCTGCCTGATTTAGGCCTTGATTTCACCAACTTAATGGCCGACCCTGTCGTTCCTACTCCCGGAGACTCACAGGCCCCAGCTCATCCCAGCCGTATTGATATTGCCTCTGATGAGGAAGCTGAGGGAGGTAGTGACAGTGATGACGATGAGGATGACTCGGGATTCTCCGGTGATGATGCTCCGCAGCTTGTAGACAAGGGGAAGGCAGTAGCTCTAGCGTCACCTCGGGAGGATGATGCTGTGGATGAGGATGAGCGCGCTCACCTTGAGGTGGTGTTGCAGAGATCATTGATTGACCGAGGAGGCACCACAGTTCATACATCAGCTGAGGCATCTAGCAGCTCTTAGATGCCGGCTGTGGTCATAGCAGCCCCACCATCTGCTCCAGTGCCAGTCTTGCTCTCTACACCATAGCTTCCACCGGCAGCAGAGTTGCACCCTCGACTGTGCCTATGCCAGATACACAGGAGGGTGATCACCCCGACACACAGCCAGCTGCCAACTCCCATAGCACTTAGTGTGCCTCAGGGAGTCTCTCCTCACACTTTGTTCTTTCATTATCTGCATTGGGGACAATGCATCGTTCTAAGTTGGGGGTGGGGGTACTTCTGGTGTTTTAATTTGATATTGCCATTTTTGAGCTTTTGTGTATCAAACTTGTACAACTTTGATCTATAAAACAGTGTATATACAATGTTTTGATTTGTCAATATTTGTTTATGAGTAGTTACCAAATCAATTCCTCTTGGTTTTTCTTTGTCTGATTCTTTTCCAAGAGTGTAATAGTAGAATCAGAACCTCGTGTGTAAATCAATGTGACCAGTTTAGTGAAATTGTTCAGTGCCAAGCATGCATACATGTACATAGCACATATCCTCCTATAGTCATTTCTCTCGACTCGTCCCAATGATAGATAGATTGATGACTGTCTTAAGGGAACTTGTCTCTATGACCAATATTATGAATTTAAGGCTCACTTTGTAACTCTATAGCAACCCATAAAAGCTTGAAATTGCAAAGTAGTTGCTCGAAAGTGCTAAACAATGTGAATTAAGCAGTTCAAGTACAAGGTGTGTAAGTGCTACTTGTATATATTTCTTGTGTCCACTTCTGTCATCTAGAACTTGCCTGGTTGGTCTTTCAATACTAATGATAGTATGCCCAGTTGGAGGAAAGATCTTAGGCATTCGTTGTGTTAATTTGAAACATCTCTCTAGCTTTTCAGACCTACCATTTTGTAAGTAATATCACTAGTACCCCTCTTTGAGCCTTTAAACATTTCTTTGGCCAACTCAGTACAAACCATTCCTTTTTTGCAAAATGATCCCCTCTTTTGAACCCGTCCCTCCTTGAACATTGAAAATGAGGCTAAAAGCCGACGTTGGGGGTGGTGTCAAAGTGAGATAGGCAAGGTTATATATTGAGTCTAAGGCCACATACCTCATAGTGCGTATGAAAGTATTCAAGCTCCAATTATGTAAAAAAAAATGGTTAAAGATTATATATATATATATATATATAGTGTTCAAGGAGGATGAATATATATATACGTATACATGGTGGAGACTTGAATAAAATTGGGAGAGGTATGCAAGGTGGTTCTATAATCGGGGACTAGATGCCAATGAGGCTTTGTGAGTTAAAGAAAATCAAAGTGCAACAGAATGAAGCTTGGAAGTAGTGTTCAAGGAGGATGAAGTCATATGTACCCAAATTCTTACCTAACCTTCCCTAAACCTACATTACGAGCCTAAAAAGTCCTTATGGGATCTCCAACCGATCATTCTTGAAGAAGTGGCGAATTAAAATAAGGGCAAGCCTATGGTATGACATGTAGTGGCACTTGAAGTTCTTTATAAGAGTGAGTGGTCCTTTTGACTTGTCCTCGTGAGTATTGTAAATATGGTGAGTATAGGACATCATTTCTGGTGAGAGTGCTTGAACTGCAGAATTTTCTTAAGTTGAGCCTTTAGAGTCTAATGCAAATGCACTCAACTAAGGGTAACATCTAGTCACAATGTGAGGCTCAAAGCTTGCATGATTGGTCTGTCTCTACATGTTTGCTCTTAGTCAAGGAGGAGTGGAGCGATTTTTCCAATACATGCTTGAAGAACTGAACATTAGCACAAATCTTGTGTCATTATTGTGTTAAGTGTTAGAAATAAGTGTGACGTAGGTGTGTTCTGCTTGCTTGAGGACAAGCAAGAGCTTAAGTTGGGGGTGTTGATGTGCCGGAGAGATTCGGCACATTTACATACTAATTGCTCTTATATTAGCTTGTTTCACCGCAAAATGTAGTCCATACTTATATGATTTTGTGGTTTTACAGATAAAGAGGAAGAAAAGACCGAGTACTCAAAAATAGACTCAAAAAGATAAGAAAGAGGGCAAGTTGGGCAAAAGAGCAAACCTGCGGTCCAATATGCGGTCGCAGACTGGATGTACGGACCGCAAATTAAGCAACCAAATCGCAGAACTAAATAGTGAATGGAGCTAAAATACACGGCAAGAATGCGATATCTTTTACGATCGCACATTCAATGTGCGGTCCGCACTTCTGCCGCATAATGAACACAGAGCAAACTTAAGAGGCAAGTCTGCGGTGCTTTCTGCGGTCGCATAATCAACATGCGGACCGCATAATGGTAATGCGATCAACACATGAACAGCTAGGGTTCCTATCCGCGACGCCGCCTCTCAAGATTGCGGACCGCAGACCTGTTATGCGACAGATCTGCGGTCGCATACGTGACCTGGAAGGGCAAACATGTCCGTTTTTTGTCGGATCTTGGTCCCTCTATAAATAGCTTTTTAGAATTTTGTGTAAGGATATCTTGTGCAGACTTTATACTACACTCCAAGACTTTATTACTCATATTTTTGGAAGCTTTTGGTTGAAGAATCTTTTACTTTGTAAGCATTTATGACATTTATTACACCTTGTGTTTTATATTTTAGCATGTGTGGCTAAGCTTAAATACTAAGGTTGTGAACCCTAAATGGGTGTTATATAAATGGGTGTTTAACATTGAATATATGCATAATGGTTGGTTGATATTCCTTCACTTCTCATTCTTCATTTATTATTGTTAGTTGCAAACACTAATTAAAGCCATTAAAGTCCTACCTTGCTTGGGAAAGTGGGTTAGATTTTGGAAGAAGTAAAGAACAAAAACTCGAGGCCTTACACTTCGTTTAATAGAATCGCTTAGGGATAAGTGGGTTTTATTTGGCATTTATTGATTGTGACACCTTGTGACTCTTAGACTTTTGGGAAAAAGCAAGAGAGGAAATACTACTCAAGTATTGGGAAATATTGGGTAGTTGCTTAGAAATCAATTGCATATCAAGAATCAACCATTAGTAATATATCATATTAACACCGATGGCATTACACTACATTTATGGGAACACAACCTTGGTCTAATCAATTCTCTAAATTATTACATCAAGCGTTTTCACTAGTTAAATATTCTAAATCAACCTTCACTCATACTATTACTCTTACACCATTTCTATGTTACTTCTAACGGAATAGATTCAAGATTTTAGTCGGGTCACACACTAATTCAAGTAATCATTTCACACCTATTCCCTGTGGGATTCGACCCCAACCTAGTTGGGTTATTATATTTGATACCGACCGCCTTACACTAATTGTAAAAGTGTAATTTGAGCTTATCACAGACCGCGGGCACGATTCTTGGAGATCCTGAGATATTGAGGTACGGACTGCGAGTTCAATTCTCGGAGATCCTAGGGCTGCGGGTTCAATTCTCGGAGACCCAGAGTTACTGATGTAGGTACTGCGGGTTCAATTCCCAGAGATCGTGAGTTGTTGGATATAGAGAAGGACTGCGGGTTCAATTCCCGTAGATCCTGGAGTTGTTGATTTGAATTTATGTTGTGTTGGTTACTTGTTGTTAGCTTAATCATAGACAGTTGTAGTAATTACCTAATTGTTGTTATTTCAGACTCATTCTTATTCAAATTGCTTATTATTGTTATTATCATTATGTTATTGTCTCTCGGTAGGGCCTTGACCTTCCTCGTTACTACCCCATCGAGGTTAGGCTTGGCACTTACTGAGTACTGCCGTGGTGTACTCATGCTACTCTTCTGCACACTTTTGTTGTGAAGATCTAGGTACATCAGATCAGGCTCATTTCAGGTGATCTAGCAGTACTTCAGGAGACTTGAGGTATGATCTGCTACGTCCGCGGATCCAGAGAGTCTTCTTCTATTCTCATTAGTGATAGAAGTTATTTTCCCTTATTCTCGTTGTTTAGACATTCTTGATGTATAGAGCCACAGTTGTACTCTTATTTTAGTCTGTGTTGCCCGTGGTTTTCGGTTCTTAGTGTTATGTCACTTAGTGTGTTTTGGCGAAGTGTATGTGCCGAGCGGCACTCATTATATTTCATTTACATTATCATGTGGTCATCTTATCCTTTATTTCATAAAATTGTATATTCTGCATCGTGTTAGGCTTACCTAGTCGCGAAGACTGGGTGCCGTAATGACAGGTTCACGATTGGTGAACTAGGGTCGTGACAAGTTGGTATCAAAGCCCTAGGTTCATAGGAGTCATGGGAAACAGACCGGTTATTTAGAGTCTCGTTGATCGATACGGAGACGTCTGAATTTTTCTATAAGAGGTTAAGTAACTATTTAGGAAACTCTTCATTTCTTTTGGATTCCTTGTCGTGCGACATTTTTGGCACAAAATCTAAACTTTTGCTTTCTATTCTCTCACAGATGGTGAGGACATGTGCCACTCGTGAGGATCGGGCACACGCGCCCCCTACTGCAGCGCCAGAGGCCGGGGCTGTGGTAGAGGACGATGACACGCCCGAGGTGCAGCCACATCACCCACGCGCGCTGCCGCTGAGGCACCACCGGTGGATGAGGTTGGTGACCAGGCACCTAGTACACCGGCTACAGGTGCTACTACTCCAGCACTCCAAGAGACCCTGGCCTAGTTTATGAGCATGTATACTACTTTAGTTCAGGCAGGGTTACTTCCTCTCACTGCAGCTACATCTCAGTCCGGGGAAGGGGCCCAAACTCCCGCAGCCGCTACACCTGAGCAGTGAGTGCTCGTGGGATAGGTTCCAGAGATTATTGCTATGCCTCCTACCGCCCCAATACAGCCCGGAGATGGGCCAGCTTCCTCCGAGGACGTGTCGCATACATTAGAGAGGTTCAAGAAATATGATCCTCCAGTGTTCAGTGGTTTGGCTACAGATGATGCATTGGGTTTTCTGGAGGAGTGTCATCGTATCCATCGTACTATGGGGATAGTGGAGACCAGTGGGGTTTACTTCACTGCGTTTTAGCTTCGTTGTGATGCTTATGATTGGTAGCGCATGTATGAGTTGGATAGTCCAGATGAGTCTGCTTCATTGACCTGGATGTAGTTTTCTGATATGCTTTTGAGGGATTTTGTTCCCCAGTGCCTTAGGGATTCTTAGCAATCGGAGTTTGAGCGGTTGCGTCAGGGCTCCATGACAGTATCAGAGTATGCTATCAGTTTCACCCGTCTAGCTTGGCATGCACCGGCTTTGGTAGACACGGTCCGAGAGAGAGTGCGGAGATTTATTAAGGGCCTGATTCCGCCGATCCGGTCCAGCATGGCCAGAGAATTGGAGACGGATATATCTTATCATCAGGCAGTGAGCATTGCCAGGAGGATTGAGAGTATGCTCCCTAGAGAGCGAGGAGAGAGGGAGGCCAAGAGGTCTCGTGAGTCGGGCCATTTCTCTGGTGCCCGCACTTCAGCAGCCGATCGTTTTGGCAGGGGTTATTCCGGTCGCCCAGTCCATTTAGCATTGCCAGCAGCCGGTCGTACTCCAGCTCTTCTAGTATCTCAGGAGCCTTATTATGCTCCCCTAGTTTTCAGTGCGCCTCCTGCGTGGGGTACCTCCAGGGGTCAGACCAGCGGGGGCGAAGCCGGTCAGTCACAACCATCGTGTCCTCCCAGAGCTTGTTTTGAGTGCGGGGATACTCGACATCTGATTAGGGAGTGCCCCAGGATTAGAAGAGGAGCACCTCCATGGACTTCGCATCCACAGCATGGTTCACAGGGGCAGCAGGACATCATTCCAGCCCCAACTGCCACTCCACCTGCCCAGCCAGTCAGGGGCGGGGATTAGGGTGCCAGAGGCCGCACTCGAGAGAGGGGCCAGGCCAGATTCTCTTTAGTGATAGCAGTTATTTTCCCTTATTCTCGTTGTTTAGACATTCTTGATGTATAGAGCCACAGTTGTACTCTTCCTTTAGTCTGTGTTGCCCGTGGGTTTCCGAGTCTTGGTATTATGTCACTTAATGTGTTTTGGCTAAGTGTATGTGCCGAGTGGTACTCATTATATTTCATTTACATTATCCTGCTGTTATCTTATTCTTTATTTCATGAAATTATATATTCTGCATCGTGTTAGGCTTACCTAGTTGCGAAGACTAGGTGCCGTAATGACAGGTTCACGATTGGTAAACTAGGATCGTGACAAATATCTGCTGATTCCAATGATATGTCATGCATGAAGGATTCCCGGTCCAGTCTAGATAATCGAATAGTTATACAGGAAATTGAAAATGAACATGAAGTGGAATATGAGGATGAGGAAGTATTGGAGGAAATTAGTAAAGATTTGAGTCATTTTGAAGAAAAACCCAAACCGAACTTAAATGAGACGGAGTCTATTAATTTGGGAAGTGAGAAGAATATCCGAGAAATGAATATTAGTGTGCATTTAGAGACTTCCCTTAGAGAAGATTTAATCAGGTTGTTACGTGAGTACAAGGACATATTTTCTTGGTCTTATGATGACATGCCCGAGCTCAGTACTGATTTGGTGGTACATAAATTGCCCATCTATCCAGAATGTTGGCCGGTAAAGCAAAAGTTAAGGAATTTTAAAACGACATCAGCATGAAAATAAAATAAGAATTTAACAAGCAATTCGAGGCGAAGGTCATACGGGTCACTAAATATCCCACCTGGTTAGCTAATGTTGTGCATGTTCCAAAGAATGATGGAAAAATCAGGGTATGCGTTGATTATCGAGACCTCAATAAAGCTAGTCCAAAGGATGATTTTCCATTGCGAAATATCCATATATTAATTGAAAATTGCGCCAAACATGAAATTGGTTCTTTTGTGGATTGTTATGCGGGTTATCATCAGATCTTGACGGATGAAGAAGATGCAGAAAAGACGACCTTCATCACGCCTTGGGGAACATATTGTTACAGGGTGATGTTGTTCGGGTTAAAGAGTGCCAGGGCTATATGAGGGAAATGAACACTATGTTTCATGACATGATTCATCGAGAGATCGAAGTGTATGTGGATGATGTCATTATCAAGTCCAAAAAGCAATGTGACCATGTCAAGGATTTACGAAAGTTCTTCCAGAGGCTTCGAAGATATAATCTCAAGCTCAATCCAGCAAAATGTGCTTTCGGAGTGCCATCAGGAAAGTTATTGGGGTTCGTAGTAAGCTGGCTTGGTACTGAATTAGATCCGTCAAAGATAAAAGCAATCCAGAATTTGCCTCCGACGAAGAACAAGAAAGAAGTGATGATTCTTTTGGTAAGCTGGCTTGGTATCTGACTATATTGGATAATTCTTTTGGCTGTGTACTGGGCAGCATGATGAAATAGGGAAGAAAGAGCAAGCAATATATTATCTTAGTAAGTAGTTTACATCTTACGAAGTAAAATACACTCAGTTGGAGAGAACATGTTGTGCTTTAACATGGGTTGTGCAGAAATTAAAACATTACTTGTCGGCTTATACTACTTATCTGATATCTCGATTGGAGCCACTGAAGTATATATTCCAGAAGCCTATGCACATAGGAAGGCTCGCTAAATGGCAAATCCTACTTACAGAGATTGATATTATTTATGTAACCCACACTGCAATGAAAGCACAAAAAGTCGCTGACCATTTGGCGGAAAATCCGGTCGATGATGAATATGAACCATTAAAGACATATTTTCCTGATGAGGAGACAATGAATATTGAAGAATTGGAACAAGACGATAAGCCAGGCTAGAGAATGTACTTTGATGGGGCCATCAACAGCAACGAAGTTGGAATTGGAGCAGTACTCATCTCAGAAACGGGTCAGCATAATCCTGTTACTGCTCAGCTTCAATTTTTCTGTACTAAAAACATGGCCAAGTATGAAGCATGTATATTGGGATTGAGAATGGCAATAGACATGGGTGTTCAAAATATTTTGGTCATGGGTGACTCGAATCTTTTGATACATCAGATTCAAGGAGAATGTGAGACAAGGGATTTGAAACTTATACCTTATTGACAGTGTCTGCATGAACTGTCTCAGAGATTTCAATCCATAGAGTTCAAACACATCCCAAGAATGCACAACGAAGTAGCGGATGCTCTAGCCAAATTATCATCAATGTTGCACCATCCAGACAAAGCTTATATAGATCCACTACAGATACAAGTTCGTGATCAAAATGTTTATTGTTTCTCCATGAAAGAAGAACATGATGGTTAGCCGTGGTATCATGATATTAGAGAATATTTGAGGACAGGAGTGTACCCAGCGCAAGCCAAAGGGGACCAGAAAAGGGCTATAAGGCAACTAGCAAATGGATTTTTCTTCAGTGGAGGAGTTGTATACAAAAAAACATCAGATTTTGGTCTATTGAGATGTATAGACGCACAGCAAGTCGACACAATCATGGCTGAAATACATGCAGGAGCTTGCGGACCTCATATGAGCGGATATGTTTTGGCTATGAAAATACTAAGAGCAGGATACTATTGGCTCACCATGGAGCGTGATTGCATTAGATATGTGCGGAAATGCCACCAATGTCAGATACACGAAGATTTGATTCACTTCCCACCCTATGAGTTGCATATAATGTTAACACCGTGGCCATTCGTCGCCTGGGGCATGGATGTCAACGGACCAATAGAGCCCGCAGCATCTAATGGGCACAGGTTTATCTTGGTGGCAATTGTTTATTTTACTAAATGGGTGGAGGCGAAGACATTTAAAGTAGTGACAAAAAAGGCGATGATGGATTTCATGCACACAAATATTATCTGTCCTTTTGGAATTCCTAAGGTGATTATCACGGACAATTGAGCAAATCTGAACAGTCACCT
>JASVEL010003913.1:0-28048 GCA_032618575.1 Nicotiana noctiflora
TTTTTTGGAGGATCCGACACGGGTGCGGCATCATTTTGGAGAGTCCGCACAACATAGCTTTTAAGTGATCAAATGTACAATGAAGGATCTGCATAGTGCATAATCATAAATGAGTTACATAGATGAATTCACGAGTCTACTGACTGTGAAGAGGATCAATCAATCTGCATTACTTGCAATTTTGTTCAAGTTTTTTGGTTCTTAGCTTACTTCAGGTGATTTACTTTTATAATGAATTCTTGTCAAATACGTGTATTCCCAAGTTCCTTTTCCTTTTTGTTTTAATGCTATATTTTTATCCATGAGCAGGATTTAAAAAATAAAAAAGGGAGGAGTATTGCCTGTCAATTTTCATGCTGCTTGCCGAATATAGTTGGAATAATCACAGTTATCTTAATCTTCAGTCTCAAAACTATGAATTTGCTTATTTGTTATGGGAATGTGTAGATTATCAGTTTGTGTAAATGAGCAGTGGTTCAACTTGGTTGATTTGGTTATTGTATGCTCTATGATATGATCGTCATCCTGCATAAGTAATAATACAAAGGCTTGCATAATTATGCGGGGTAAATACATTAGATGTATGAACAAATGAATAATATGTTCTACATAGAGAAGTCCTATGCTCTACATATAAAAAGTTGAAAGAATACAAATTGAGATATTTTGGTACTTCAATATTTGAATGATAAAAGTATCTACCATTTGCATGGTCATCTTAGATCGACATGTTCTCTGGATTCAAATTTCATCAAATACTCAAGTTGACATCAGTGTAACTCTCTCAGAGCTAAGTTGTTGGTGGAGAGTGAAAAGAAGTTATTTCAGTGCTATATCATAAAAACAGGGAACACTTGCAGTATAAGATTTTTGTGTAAATGAGTGACTTCCCAAAAGAAAAAAAGATATTAGTGTAAATGATTCATTTATCCAAAAAAAAAAAAAAAGAGAAGATTTCCTGTGTATAAAAATCATCGTTATTATTTGTGCTCTATATTCTTGGTGTTATACTACTTAAATTTTCCTACTAGAGGTAAAAAAAAATTTCTAATCAACCTCATCAGTAACTTGTTCTTTTGGTTCTAATTTACATCTCTTGAGCATTACAAAGTGGAGGGAAAGTGGTAAATAAACCATCCTAAAACAATTTTTTTTCTGTGGGTAAGTTTGTCACCATCTTCTGTATTTTCCAAGTTTGTAGATAATGGATTCAGCAGTTTCTGTACTGGCAAATACAGTGAGAGCTACATCCGATTGGGTGACATCAGCCTTTGAGGTTCCATTCGCAAGAGCAGTGATATTTGAGGTCAACATTGGAGGTAGTCTCTTCATTCTTTGGATGGTAATCACCTCTTTGTTTTTAGATTCTGTGTTGTCCATTGGCTAATGTTTTGCTGTTTTTCCTGTAGGACATCTATTTGTGGAAGGTCTTCTCCTGGTGGTCATCGTCTTCCTAATGTCTCAGAAGAGTTACAAACCACCTAAAAGACCATTGACAAAGAAGGTTTGTCAGAGATCTGCATTTTCAACTGTCAATGGCTCTATGAATATTATGTCTTCTCATTGTTCAAAGAAACCACCTTATGTCTGGCTGTCTATAGTAGCTTCAATGCGTGTTGCTGGTATAACTTTTGCAGTTAAATATCACTTAGCATTTAGGCTCAAGACAGGGATATACATGCTTCAGAAGCATCTATGTTGAAGATATGCATAAGGAGTCCTTTCAATTTACCCTTCAAAATAAGGAGTCCTTCCAATTTTGTTTAACCATCCTTTTCCTTTTTTTTTTTTGCTTCACGTGAAAATCCCATATTCATCAAAATGAGAGTCCAGAGAATCATGCGGTGCCCCTCGATCCCCGGCTAGCACCTTTTATATGAAAGCAAAAAATAAAATTGCAAGAAAAGAATTCCTGCAAACTTCAATCAAGGTGAGCAAGAATGACAAGAGGGGTTGCTCAGATGGTAAGCAACCTCCATTTCCAACCAAAAGGTTGTGAGTTCAAGTCTCCCCAAGAGCAAGGTGGGAAGTTATTGGAGGGAAGGATGCTGGGGGCCTATTTGGAAACAGCCTCTCTACCTCTGGGTAGGGGTAAGGTCTGCGTACACATTACCCTCCCCAGACCCCACAAACTGGGACTATACTAGGTTGTTGCTATATGCTTCAATCAAGGTGATGAATGCCTCTAATATTTTCAGGAAATTGATGAGTTATGTGAAGAATGGGCCCCAGAACCACTTATCCCTTCCATCACTGATGAGATGAAACATGAACCTCCTGTTTTGGAAAGGTGGAAAAGCTGTTTCTCTTTTCCTTGTTTTAGACAGTCTGATGCTTGTATTTTGTTCAGCTTTGTAAAAATAAAATTGCATTTTGTTCAGATAATTTCAGTCATGTTACTTTTTCTTTTATTCAACTGTATGCATTGAGTGAGTTAGAAATTTCTACCAGACGTACATGACAGAAAAGGCAACTCTATAAATGTTTTGCATTCTCTTTAATGATATTTTTTCTGTTCTCTGCACCGCTCTCCCCAGTTTTTCATCTTTTTTAAAGTAGATTACATTTAGAGAACCAGTTTATTATTTGTTTTGGTTTTATTCTTGTATTAATTGATTATTAGATGGCTATCTAAAGGATAAAAGCCATTAAAACTGTTATGCTGCCCTCTTGCTTGCTAGATTCAACTATTTTTTTTATATGTAAAGGTTATTTTATTCATGAAACAGCATTGAGTTGGTGCTGAATATGCTTTGCCAAAGCTTAGCTGCCCCAGGTGGTTTTTCTTTTGGGCAGTTGTCACCCTTGGATCTCGCCAATACAGCCACCTATAGATTTTGTTACCGAGATATCTTTTTTTTGTTTTCATTGTTCCCAGGGATTTTGTTCGAATTCCTTATGATATGCAACTGAAACAGGTTGTTGCTAATGGTTTTTTTTTTCTGGGGGGGGGGGGGGAACGTGGGGCTGTTCTTATTTTTCTGGAGGGGTTTTAATTAGCTTCTCCTGATCGTATTTCTCCCGAGACGAAGGACAAATATAGGGAACCAAGGAACTCCAACATGGTATCAATATCATATACATTTAGCATGTCAGACTAAAATGCCAAAAATATGAATACTAGTTTTTGGAGGTTTTATGTAGAGACTTGGTACGATGGCTCAGATATGCTACAAGTTGTAAACAGCGTCTTTAAGTTATGAGCTGATAAGCAATGTTACTAAGCTGCATTGAAGCCGTATTTATTGTTAGAAGAGCTTTTATTCTGCTATTGTTCAAGTTCATGATTCAGATGCTAAAGTTATCAAACTGTTAGGAATGAATAGCTAGATGTATTGCTTCTCATACCTTGTGTTTGTTCAGTGCTGCAGGGCCTCATACTATAGTTAATGGGAAAGACGTAGTGAGCTTCACTTCAGCAAATTACCTTGGATTATTAGGAAGCAAAGAATTACTAGTAAGGTTTTCTTCATTACTTATTTAACAGGAATTTTGTTTTTAGTTCTTTAGTATAACAGAAAATTCAACTAATGTTGAATGACAGGAGACTTGTACTTCAGCTCTAGAGAAGTATGGTGTAGGTTCTTGCGGTCCCCGGGGATTCTATGGCACAATTGGTATAATTTGATCATTTGTATCTACTTACTATTTACTGTTTCGTTGCACTCTTCTCCTTCTTCATTCTCATTAAATATCAATCGGAATATTCTACAATTTGCAGATGTCCACCTTGATTGTGAGGCTAGAATAGCAAAGTTTCTGGGAACTCCAGACTCTATACTCTACTCCTATGGACTTTCTACGATGTTCAGTGCAATTCCAGCATTTTGCAAAAAGGGAGATGTTGTTATTGCGTGAGTATTTACATTCTTTAGTTATTGAATGCTTTATCTGTAGTCCAAGTTTTTAGTGTGAAAAGATGTTGAAATAACATTGATTTTGCTGAAGTATTGCAAGAACCAAAGGCATAAGTATGGGCTATGCGTACAAGATCAGGTTATATTACATAAGTGTGGAATTTTTCAAGCTTCTCTTGTAACTTTTTGATTCTTTGATATTACATGACGCGTCACTGCGATATGAATAAAGAGAGTCAAAGTATCTTTTTGCTTTATGCTGACACAAAAGCTTCTATGTTGACTAATGTTGCATTTCGTCAGTAGCTCAACTTATTCGAAATGTATGAGCTCATCTTGTTTCTCTTTGGGAACTGTTTAATTTGTTAAAAGTGCTTTATCAAGAATTTGCGCAATCAATTACTTAGAAACATAATTGATTCATTCCGTCTATTCACTGTTCAGCTACAAAATTGATTTTGGCTTGTAAAACTCCTTACCAATGCACTTACCTTGTTATGCCTATGTAGATTAGCTCGTGGAGTCCTTAAAAATTGCTTAGCAAGTTATTTTTTTGTTCCCTTTTACTTTTAGGAGGGGTGGTGGGGGAAGGAGGTTGTGGTAATACATTTCCCTCCTCTCAGCTATTTACTTTTTAGGTTGTGACACCTAATACCCGTCAGTTCTAAAATGTATGCAATACTCCCTTGAACTTAATTTTAGCTGTGTCAAAAAATTATTGGTTTCCCCTTGGCTAGTATCAGTTCTGATTATCATAATAAATAACCCTAAGACTGCCACTTGTCATGAAATCTCGCTATTATTGACATTGTTCCTGCGATCTTTCTTTGCTCCTGTAGGGATGAAGGTGTTCACTGGGGAATCCAGAATGGCCTCCAGCTCTCTAGAAGTACCATCATATACTTTAAGCATAACAATATGGAGTCCTTGCGAAATACTTTGGAGAAAGTAACCCAAGAAAACAAACAAGCTAAGAAGTTACGGCGCTATATCGTTGTTGAAGCTGTGTATCAGGTATCAACTGTTTATGTTAATGGAAATACCTGATACGAAAGAGTAACTCTGATTTCTTTTTTTGGGGTGGTAGTTGAAGGGGAAGTTATTAGTAAAGACAGGGGAGAGGTTAGCTCTAGGCATACCACATATGTAAATAATGAGCTTCATTCAAACTGGTCCGGATACCATGTCCAATTATATTGTTCAGAAATTTCTTTGATCTAATTGGATAACTTTTGAGGGGCGACGGTGTTCTAAATCATTTTCAAGGTTCTGTAAGGAAGTAATTCATCAAGTACAATGGTTTTGGGATTGCACATTGTATTCCTTATGTCCACCTTATCATTGACAAAAGATTTTCTTTATGGGCATAGCCAACTTGTTGCTTCATAGTTTACTGGCTGCCTATTAATACTCAGTGCAGTTCTCTTTTCCCCCCCTCTAGTCAGTGCACTTAAAACTAAGGGAAATTGTGCTTTGCAATGCCAGATTTCATTTATGTCTGTAATTTGCAGAATTCTGGCAAAGTAGCTCCTTTAGATGAAATCATCAAGTTGAAGGAAAAATATCGATTCCGTGTGTTGTTGGATGAAAGCAATTCCATTGGTGTGCTTGGCAGTTCTGGTAGAGGTCTTACTGAACATTGTAAAGTTCCGGTATGTTCATCATAATATTTGGTTAATTAATTTTTGTATATCTGTGTACATCCTCTTACGGGATCATCCAACTGCAGGCTGACAGGATAGATATAATAACTGCGGCAATGGGACATGCATTGGCCACAGAAGGTGGCTTTTGCACAGGGAATGCTAGAGTCATTGATCACCAGGTACAACTAGTTTATCTTCTATTCTCGATAATTGCATTTTCATGACTTCCATTTCTTGCACTTGTATCTCTTTATATTTCCACCCATCTTTTATTGATGGTTTATTTTGCTTACGTTGGCAGCGCCTCAGTAGTTCTGGTTATGTCTTCTCTGCTTCACTGCCTCCTTACTTAGCAAGTGCTGCGATTAAGGCTATTGATATCGTGGAAGAAAAACCTGAACTTCTTGTCAAACTGAGGCAAAATATTGCTACGCTGACTAAAGGTCTTTGTCATGTACCGATTACCTTTTCCTTCTCCCTTATCCCCATAGTGAGTCTGAAGAAACTCTTTTTTTCTTGGTACAACTGCAGGTTTATCAGATATAAAAGGCTTAGAATTAGTCAGTGATCCGCTCTCCCCTATTATATTTCTTACATTAAAGAAGTCCATTGGTTCTTCAAAGGGTGATTTACAAGTGCTTGAAGATATAGCTGATCATGTAAGTTATTTCGCTTAATGCTCGTTACTTTGCCATCTAATTCTGAACTCATCATCTAGAGTTACCTCATGAGTTTGTTTCCGTGCAACATCTTATACTCTGTAGGTGTTGAAGGAAGATTCTGTCTTTATTGTGACTTCAAAGAGATCAACTCTTGATAAATGTAAGCTGCCAGTTGGAATTAGATTATTTGTCTCGGCAGCTCATACAGAATCCGATCTGGTGAAAGCCAGTGAAGCATTGAAAAGAGCAGCAGCATCACTATTGCCAGTTCATGATTGAAATCGAAGGATCTAAACGTTTTAGAGATTGCGTGGTCACAGTTGTTGATTCACTACTTGTAGAAATTCTTTTGTCCAAGATTTTGTTTTCATTTCCTATTTCATAATTTGCTTATTAGTGGAATGAACAAGAAAAAACTGAAAGATGATAGTAGTAGTTGAATAGTTGAATGTGTAGACAGATGTTTGTTTCTATTTTGTTGGAGTATGAAGTTAATTTTGTTTAGTTGAAGAGATGGAAAAGTGTGTTTGTGATTCTATGTGCAACTTCTTGTCATTCAAATGGGGATGACATGTCACCTAGTATGTCTAAGTCCTGAAAATCACAAGATCCTATCAAACTGCCCACAACAACAACAACAAGCCTACTTTGATCCCAACCGGTGGGATCTAGGGAGGGTAGTCTGTACGCCGACCTTACTTCTGCCTAATGCAGGTAGAGAGGTTGCTCCGATATCCTTCAAATTTCCAATAAAATTATTTTGAAATGAGTAAATAAAGAAATTATTCTAAAGCAAATTATTGTCGATTGTCCCTTTCACCAAGATAACTCACTTTTTTCCAAGAGTGCATATGATAAGACTAATGATTTGAAATTAACTCAAGAAGACTTTGGATGTGTTAGATACAAACGCAACAATAATAAGTTTAGTATAATTTCACGGGGATCTATGAAGAGTAGTGTATATTTTTGTGAAATTAACTCAAGAAGACTTTGGGTATGTTAGGTACAAGTATAACAACACCAAGTTCAGTGTAATTACACAAGAGTAGGGTTGTTTTCAGTAGACCCTTAGTTCACTTTGAATGTGCTAGGTATCAAGGAATAAAGAAACACAACTGCGTTTGTTTGAGTTTTCACATAATTGGTTTTGCAAACTCAGGTTCTATGTTTTTGGTGTCTTTGGGACCTCGAATATTTTGTCACTGATGAGAAATGGACTTTCATGAATTATTAAGATTATTCGGGTTGAATATTCTATTTAAAAAATATAATGAAAGAAAAAAAAGTTTTTGACTCTTTAAATAATAATTATATCGAATAGAACAAAGTAAAAATGATATAATAATCACTCTTAGGAGTGCTAATTCAAATATAACCAGCCTTTGCAAAGTAACTTAAAAAACCAATAACTAAAACATGCAATATAGTAGTTCAAATTGATCATACAATTTCAAATAAAACTTCATGACTATGATCTAAAGTTCGACATCTATACAAGTAAAATTTCAGAAAACTTTATAAGTGCAGATAAGCTTTTACCATAAAAAAATGCCGTTTTATCCATCAAAGTTGGGAATTGTAAGAGGCTTTAGGTACGTTTGGTATGAAAGAAAATATTTTTTGTGGAAAATATTTTTCGTGAAAATAATGATTTTATCACTTATTTTCTATTGTTTGGCTGGTGAGTGAATTTTGTTTTTCAGAAAATAGTTTTTAGTTTTTGGTTAGAGAGTAAAAAATATTTTTTTAGGGTTATGCTACTCTCCTCACCCCCTTCTCCCAAGTTCTCATGTTTCCTTGCTCCCTCTCCACCTAATACCCAACGTCTTCAGGACTTTACTTTTTTTTACATAAAAATAACGTTGAAATTTGTGCTCCATAACTAAAAAGATAATACTTTTTTGTTTGGGTTGAAAAAGAAAGTACTCTTTCTATAACATAAAAGTAAAGTACTCATTTTATTAAAATAAAAGAAAATACTTTTTTTGTTGAACTGAAAGAAAATACTCTTTACTACATTATTTTGTTGAAATGGAAAATATTTTTTATTAATAATAGTACTTTCTTTTCATGAAAAGGGTATGAGGAGTAGTTTCAAGTTGGAGTTTTAAAATAAAAATAGATACCTTATAATTAACTATAATAAAAAATATATATAAATATTAAAAAAGTAACTACCCATTCAAATTGGGTGGCAGTAGTTTTAAGATGCAGTTTTTAAATTATTTTAAAATTAAAAAGCAAAAAAAAAAAGTCTATTAAAAACAAAAACAAAAAAAAAGAGAAGAAAATCTATATATTATTAAAAGAAGAGAAAAATACCTTCTCCTTAAGTCAAGTGACAGTGTTAGAAAAAGCTACATGGCATAATTAGTTATTAAATAGTTATTTATTTAATAATTATTTATTGGTTATTCTTTTTGAATTATATATATATATATATATATATTAGTTACTTTAATTATATTAATAAATATAGATATCTTATAATTAATTAACTATAATAAAAAACTATATAAAAATATATAATAAATAACTACCCATTCAAATTTGGTGAAAGAAGTTTCAAGTTGGAGTTTTTAAATTATTTTAAAAATAAAAAAGCAAAAGAAATCTATAAAAAACGAAAAAAAGAGAAGAAAAACTACCCATTCAAATCGGGGAGTAGTTTAAAGTTGGAGTTTTAAAATAAAAATAGTTATATTATAATGAACTATAATAAAAAAAACAAAAATATAAATATATAGAAAAATAACTACCCATTCAAATTGGGTGGGAGTAGTTTCAAGTTGCAGTTTTTAAATTATTTTAAAATAAAAAAAAACAGAAAACAAAGCTATAGAAAATGAAAAAAGAGAAGAAAAACTACCCATTCAAATTGGGGAGTAGTTTCAAATTGGAGTTTTTAAATAATTTTTACATAAAAGAGAAGAAAAACTACCTATTTATATCGGGGAGTAGTTTCAAGTTGGAGTTTTAAAATAAAAATAGATACCTTATAATTAACTATAATAAAAAATATATATAAATATTAAAAAAGTAACTACCCATTCAAATTGGGTGGCAGTAGTTTCAAGTTGCAGTTTTTAAATTATTTTAAAATTAAAAAGCAAAAAAAAAGTCTATAAAAAACGAAAAAAGAGAAGAAAATCTATATATTATTAAAATGAGAGAAAAAAACCTTCTCTTTAAGCCAAGTGACAGCTTTAGAAAAAGCCACATGGCATAGTTAGTTATTAGATAGTTATTTATTTAATAATTATTTATTGGTTACTCTTTCTGATTTTATATATATATCTTATAATTAATTAACTATAATAAAAAACTATATAAAAAAATATAAATATATAATAAATAACTACCCATTCAAATTTGGTGAGAGTAGTTTCAAGTTGGAGTTTTTAAATTATTTTAAAATAAAAAAGCAAAACAAATCTATAAAAAATGAAAAAAAGAGAAGAAAAACTACCCATTCAAATCGGAGAGTAGTTTAAAGTTGGAGTTTTAAAATAAAAATAGTTATCTTATAATGAACTATAATAAAAAAACAAAAATATAAATATATAGAAAAATAACTACCCATTCAAATTGGGTGGGAGTAGTTTCAAGTTGCAGTTTTTTAATTATTTTAAAATAAAATAAAAAACAGAAAACAAAGCTATAGAAAATGAAAAAAAGAGAAGAAAAACTACCCATTCAAATTGGGGAGTAGTTTCAAGTTGGAGTTTTAAAATAATTTTTACATAAAAAATAAAATAAAAAAATAGTAAATTACCAATTCAAATTGGGGAGTAGTTTTAGGTCTCAAGTTCGAAACCTACCGGGTGCAAATAATTTCGGAGGCCCCTCGGACTGGGTATAACCTGAATTAATCGTGTTGCACTTGCGGGAAACTCCTTGCCGAGGGCCTGTGCACCCCTGGGATTAGTCGGGGCTCGAAGAGACTCGGACACCCGGTGCAAAATCAAAAAAATTGGGGTGTAATTTAAGTTGGAGTTTTAAAATTATTTGAAAATAAAAAAAAACAAAAATAAAGAAAAAATAAACTCCAGAGAAAATTTTTATATAACGTAATATATTAATAGTACTTTCTTTTCATATTATAAATAAAAAAAAATTATTTCAACAAATGAGTATTTACTTTTCATGATATAAAAGAAAGTACTATCAATACTAATTTTATTTAGGGTGGAGTGAAGGGTGGCAAGGGTGGGGCGAGGTTGGGGTGGGACGAGGGGTTGGGGGAGGGTACAGGTGATGGGAAATAGGGTGGGAAGAGTTTTGCACAATATTTTTTCTCCAATTAAAAAAAATAAGTTCACAGCAAAATATTTTACAAAACATTTAACTCAATCAAACATATAAAAGTCGGCTAGGAAACACACTCTTTATTAAAGTGTAAATTCGGTTTAAATTTCCAAATATTTTCGGGACAATCATCGTATTTACCCAAACTTTGGGGGCAAAACAACGATTTAGCAAACATGCATGAATCGGAAACAATTCGACGCACAGAGAAAGAAGGATTTAACACTGAAAACTTCTAATATTATTAACAGAAAGTTCGCCCGCCCAATTTCTTGAATGGAGAAAATCCGTTAGAGTTCAACTCGGCTCATAGTTGTTTGCAACAATGGTAAGCTAGAGCGCAATAAAATTCATATATTTTAACTTGTCACAGTATATTTATGCTCATCTTCAACTGTGTCTCTCTGATTCTTTTTTTGCTTTTTCAAAATTTGGGGTTTCAGTTTTCAATTGCAGCTATCAATGATACAGACTCAAAAAGCCAATGGGAACCTTTAGCCCCAACCAAAGAAGCCCAGGTAAACTTCAGCTCAAGTTTCTTTGTTGCCTTTTTTTTTTGTGTGTGTGTGTGTGTGTGTGTAATTTACACATGTTGTTGTTGGTGCAATTGGTGTCTGAGATTAAAGGGGACTTTCTGTATGAAACAAAGATTAGTCCTTAGAATGCAGCAAAAAATAGTCTGCTTAGTTGTTGAGATACAAGAATTAATAGTAAAGAGCACTTTGTGTTAAAGTTCCCTAATTTTGCAAGCTTAAGATCTAAAAAGAAAAAGTTTTTTCTGCTAATTGTTTAGTTGATTACAACACATCTCTCTTTTTTATTTTTCCGTTTTCCTTAAAAAGTTGGCGATTCTATCTGCTATGCATGCAATATTGTGATCACTTGTTTCTTATATGGATGAGTTTTTTTGTTTCGAACGTTTATTGTGTTACTGTGATGAAGAGAAAGCATAGCTCTGTTTCGATTTTCGTCTTTTTGACAATTGATTTATGATAACTTGGTTTTTCCAGGAATTTCATTTGTCACAAACTTACCATGAAGGACTTTTGAAACTGGAAGCTAAAGACTATAAAAAAGCTCGTGAGCTTTTGGAGGCTGTGTTAAAGGATCCTTTGGTCGCAAATTCTCAGGTAAAATGCTGATGGTTACCTTGGAATCACCATCTTTTCTGCGACATCCTTACTGATGATTTTTTTTCTTGATAAGGTAATACAACTTTGCTGATGATTATTTTTTTTTTCTTTGTTGACATTCTAGGTGGATAGTAATTCTAGTGATGGTCATCTTTTGCAGCTCAGGTGTGTTTTGAGGCCTAATCTCACTTGAACTACTGGTTCCAATTGTATTATAATTTTTGTCTTGCTTGCTCTAATAGTCTAGAATAGCTAGTGGACTACCATATATTCTATCTGGCCGTAGAACATTTTCCCATTTAATTTTCCTGTGCATTTAAAACTAAGCGCATTTATTGCTCTTACCCTCTATGTTCGCTTTAAGATTCAATTATGGCCTTCAATCCTCCAAATAAAATCATTTTCATGGTTGATTGTGGATGTTAATAAAATAATTGACTGCTAATTGACAATTTCTTTTTTGTTTTGATAACCGAGAAATCCCCAAGGAATAGTGGTGCACGGTTCGTAACACGGTGGATACTGGGCCCGCCCCCAGCCCTTCTCAACTTCAATTGTCAATATTTGTAATTTTGTATAAACATATATTTCTGATGAGGTAACTGTGCTCATTCACATTTCTGCAGATTTTTGGCTCTGAAGAATCTTGCCAATGTTTTTCTACAACAAGGTGCTCCTTACTACAAAGATGCTTTGCAATGCTATCTTCAATCTGTAGAGATTGATAATAAAGATGCTGTTGTTTGGAATAAGCTGGGAACTTTAGCATGCTCAATGGGATCATTGAGCATTTCCCGCTGGGCATTTGAACAAGGGTTATACTGCAGTCCCAATAACTGTGAGCATTTTATATCATGCTTAAGTTCCTATAAGCTTCCTTAAATAAGCTTTTCCTGGTACATGATTTTGAATGTTAAACGAACCAACATATTCACCTTATGGCAGAGGTAATCTTATTATTCCTTCATCCGCTTCTTCTTCTTGAATAATATGCAGGGAATTGCATGGAAAAACTTTTAGAGGTGCTTATTGCTATAGGTGATGAGGTTGCCTGCCTTTCAGTTACTGAACTAATTCTAAGACATTGGCCTTCCCATTCTCGAGCTTTGCATGTTAAAAGAACTATTGAAGAGTCTGAACCAATTCCATTTGCCCCACGAGGGATAGACAAGCTAGAACCTAAACATATGCGGCTGAAATTCCCAGAGAAGAGAAAAGCTGCAGGTGATGACCTTGATGAAGAACCTGTTTCCAAAAAGTTGAAGCAAAGTTTGGAGTTCTGCCTTCCTGACGTTTCCTGGACAGCTCTGGCCAGTGAACTCTTGAAAATTTTACATCCATCAATTGAATCTAGTTCTGAACTTGGACTAGGGAAAAACATATCTGGTGATGTTACAGTAAGCATTAAATTGTCCAACATACCAGGAAAATCTAAGGATCCTTCAGAAAGGAAAACTACTTCAATCTCCACAGCTGCTGAAAACATTTGCATTGTGGATTACAAGTCTGAGAAAGGTAGTGCTGGTAGAGAAAAACAATCAAGTATTTGTGGAGAACAACCTCAAGAAAGACGAAGCAGCCGCCTGGAAAGGCTCAGGAGTCGTAAACCAGACAAAGAAGAATTAGATTTTGAGACCAACAGGGACCTTGCTAAAGTTGTAATGCAATTTCTTGGACCCTATCTTGTGAATCAAGCAGGATTTGCAGACAAAGCTGAGGATCTTCCTAATTCACCAGATACAGAGTGTAGTGATGTTGTTGAATTTGTCCTGAAATCGACAAGAAATCACGGTGCTTACCACTTGGGTCACATGCTCCTGGAAGAAGTTGCCAACCGAGGCATTTTGTATCAGGATAGCACGTCTAAATTTTTAGATCTGGAGAAGGTGATAAGGTTTTGGGGCCAGGAGAGAACTCCTGAGTGCAATTTGTTTCTTGCTGAGTTATATTATGATTTTGGTTTATGTTCTTCTGACACTTCAAAAAAGTCTAGCTTGATGTCAGAGGCTTCATATCATCTGTGCAAAATAATTGAATGCGTTGCTTTGGACTATCCATTCCACATTATCGGCAGGAAAGAAAGCTTTTCAATGAGGGAGCACTGTCAGAATAATGGTCATAGTGGATATCCCCAAATTAGTAAAAATGATGGGTTTTGGGTTCGCTTTTTTTGGTTAAGTGGGCAATTGTCTATATCAGATGGTGACAAAGCGAGAGCTCGAGAAGAGTTCTCTATTTCAATGGAGCTTTTGACAAATAAGGAAAGCAAAAATGACTTCGTTTCATTGTCCCACTTAAAATCGTATAAGAGGCTGACTGTCGATAGAATACTCCATGAGATTCATCTACTGGACGTTGATTTTCTAATGAAGGATGGTATTCATCAGTTAGTTGATAAAAATCTGCACTCTGAGTGTGTGAAGACACTTGCTCCTCTTCTCTTTTCCTCAAAAGAGGTCCGTGCTGAATCATTACGTGTCACCAGTCATACAGAGAGAGGGCTAAATTCAATTGAACTGTCTGCCTTAGATATTTTAATAAAAGGATGTGAGGAGACGGAGCCATTGGACATTGAGGTCTATTTAAATTGCCATAAAAGGAAGTTGCAGGTGCTCATTACTGCTGCTAGTGAGGAAGAATATCAGCTTTCTAACCAGATGAAAGATTCAAAAATGTCATCTGTCTCTGACTCAGAGTCAAAAGAAATCCCAAGTGACCTCTGGAACTTGGTTGCTCAAGAAGTAAAGGCAATATCTCAGTGTGCGTCAAGGATAAAGAGCATTAGTAACCCTTCTGAAAGCTCTGTATGTCAGTATTATCTTAAGAGTTTTTGGGGCGTCTTTTCTTCATTGTTGCAGATGCGTTGATCTTTAATTTTTTTATTCTTATAAAAGATGCTATATCACTATCAATATTAAGAAGAATGATAATTTTTTTTGATGTGATGGGAAAAAACCTGCATTCAAGAAAAGAATCTTAGACCAAACATACAGAGAATGAACCCTTTTTTTAATTATACATGGGGGGGGGGGGGGGGAGGGGATTACAAGATGGGGAATCGAACCCTCACCAGAGAAGTGAAAGTTTTGGTAGCCAACGATTGGACTACTAAGATTCCCCATAGAATGAACCTTTTATGGGAAATATTGAAATGAACGTGCCCATTGGCTTTTCCTGGTTTCAACCTGGAACACCTCCACCCCCCTAAAAAAAGGGAGAGAGAGAAGATAGAGAATTCAAAAGTCTAGCTTGCGACAATTCCTCACTGTCAATAAGCTAGGGGTGTTGACCTCACATAGTGGGGGCACTAGAAAAACATGTAATACTGATTTTGTAATGTTGTCTGCACCATTCCACATGTAGTTGAACATTTACTTGCTGCCGTTAGCGTACTTTTAAAGCTTGAACTGGTGTAACTGCCTAGAGAACAATACTCTAGAATTCAATCTCCAAATATGCAAGGTTTGGTTTGCTTAATGCTGTTATGGTCTTTAGGTTTGTGAATTATGCTGATAGTGTTTTGGTACAACATTGATCTTTGCAACTTTATCCACTACTTGTTGGCTATTTAGTTGTCAAGTAATTCTACTAGAAGATGGAGCATTACGTATTGTGCTTATAATTACTATTGTAGCAATGACCTTTTCCAGTGATGCTTATGTTTAATAGTGCTAATACCCAGATTTCTAAGAGCTACCTGGACCTGGAACTTCAGAACAAAGTAGAGAAATTGATAGTTTGAAGATGCAGATAATGCATTCTGTTAACTTCAACATTTGATCCCAAATATTAATACAAATGCTCAAAGCATTCTTTTGACCAACTTTACTCCTATATTGCTTGTTTGTTCAACTTTATCCTCTTTTTCATAGTTTGAATTTCCATAGTAGACAGTCAGCCGTAGTTGTATGCTTATGATGCTTATTGTAGATTGGGAAGGTAGAGTATGCCAGTATGATAGTCTGTCATGGATTTCATTTGGTCAAAATCCTTTGTCCAACTAGGAAAGAAAGTGAGAAGTTTAAATAAGGATGACTTGTTCTGTTATGCAATTTCTTCCAACTCCTAGTTCTAAGGTCTTGCCACCTTTTGTCCCCCTTTTTTTTTAAGTTTTTGGTGATTTTCTTGCTCTCTCCATTTAAAATCGCGTTCCTTTAGAGATGATGCTTCTCATCTGACCTGACTTGTTGCACTTTCTCATCCTGAACTTCGATCATATAGACAATTAAGGTCCATGTTCTTGTTGACAAATATTAGATGAAATGTAACTGGTGCTTCACATTTTAGTTTTTCAAGAAATGATAAACTTTTATTTAGTTAATGAGCAATGATCATCAGACATCTAATTATTTTTTGCTGTGTATTCTTTTGATAAATAAGTTTTGTGCTAAGGTTGCAGAATTTGATACATCTTTCCCTTGCAGAGTGGTGTTCCAATGACTGTCATTAGTGATATTCAATCGTCGCTGCTGATGTTTATGTGTAACATTGCCAACACATATTCTTGTAAGAAATTTTCTGGCCCAGGAATTTCAGATCATAGGGAACAGAGAGAAAGCTCGTACTTTGTAGATGCAGCTATTGCATTCTGTAAACTCCAACACTTGATCCCAAATGTTCCTATAAAAGCTCAAGTAAGACATCTTCTTTCTTTGGAGGGTTTAAACCGTTGACTTTCAGCTGTAACATCAGTGTTTGCTAACTGTATCTTAATCTTTCATTAGAAACAAGCTGATCTCTTTAACCTTATAATGCCAGACAGAGTTGATCGTGGCAATCCATGACATGCTTGCTGAGTTTGGTGTCTGCTGTGCAAATGCAACTGGTGAAGAGGAAGAAGGAACATTTCTAAAACTCGCAATAAAGAACCTCTTGAACTTGGATATGAAACTGAAATCTAACTTTCACTCTGTCTGCAAGGAATTTGAAATGTCTCAGTGTGACGAACAGTCTTCTCATGATAATAATGTAGGGGAATGTGAGCAACTTTCTCATGGAAGCAACATCAAAGTGTTATCAAATGTATCAAATTTGGACAACCTAAATGTGACAGGTCAGGTAGATAGAGATGAAGCTACTGCTTCAGATAGAGATGCTGTTGAGAGGATTAGTACAGAAGCCATTTCTGCCAGTAAAGCTCTGGAGGTTGAGAAAACTAAAGTGGAGAAAAGTAAGAATATTGGTGATGTCTCTGATGGTTCGTACCCTAGATCGGAGAATTCAAAGGATCAATTGGTCGAAGATGGAACCGAGCTAAGTGAAGATGAAAAGGAGGAGCTTGAAGTTGCCATTGATAATGCTTTGGATCAGTGCTTTTACTGTCTGTACGGATTGAATCTAAGGTCTGATGCATCTTATGAAGATGATTTAGCTGCGCATAAGAACACAAGCCGGGGTGATTACCAAACTAAGGAACAATGTGCTGACGTTTTTCAGTATATACTTCCCTATGCAAAAGCTTCTTCTGTAAGTGCTACATGTCTTCTTTTTCTCAAATCCTACTTATCAAACCTCTTCCTCCAATTCCTTATTCCGCGAGAAGTATTATTTCAGTTATATATAGTTATATTTTCCTCTCTAGGCATAATATATGATTTAAAGCTCTCAATTTTGCTTTTCTTTCAGAAAACGGGGCTCATTAAACTCCGAAGAGTCCTTAGAGCTATACGAAAGCACTTTCCACAACCACCAGATGATGTTTTAGCTGGAAATGCAATAGACAGGTTTTTAGATGGTCCTGAAATGTGTGAAGACAAACTCTCTGAGGAAGCAGGATCCAGTGGCTTTTTGGAATCCATGACAAAGATATTATTATCAGATCCCGGAAGCCTCAAACAACAGAAACCGCCATCAAAAGGAAGGTAAATATGTTATTTATGGGATCAGCATTTTGGTACAAATGAATTTACTATTACTTTGGACTATGGACTCAAACACATATTTGTCATTGGTTGTTTGCAGTTCTGAGCCATACCTGGAAGTTTATTGCAACTTGTATTATCTTCTTGCTCAGTCGGAAGAAATGAATGCAACTGATAAATGGGCTGGCTTTGTTCTGACAAAAGAAGGGGAGGAATTTGTGCAGCAAAATGCAAATCTCATCAAATATGATTTAATTTACAATCTCCAACGATTGGAGAGTTGGCAGAAACTTGCAAATATATATGATGAGGTAAGATTGTTCTGCAGTCTATCTGTTGCGGCTATACATTCCCCAACTGAAGGCAGTTTTATACTGTGGGAATCTGTGGGTGTCGTAGTTACTTAATCTCTTTGTTTTTCACTTTTTTTTACATCTTTTGGCTACGCAGGAGGTAGACTTGCTGCTAAATGATGGAAGCAAGCAAATAAATGTTCTGGGATGGAGGAAAAATGCTGTTTTATCTGAGAGAGTTGAGGCAAGTCGCAGAAGGAGCAGACGGTGTTTGTTGATGACTTTAGCTTTAGCCAAAACAGCAGATCAACAGGTTTGCTTCACTCTGATAACTTGTGGGTGAAGGTTTTGCTTTTGTTAGATCTTTTTTTTTTTTTGATGAAGTAATAAGATTCATTAATGGCATCAAGAAGATGCAAGATGATAAGTACAAAAGATGAATGTTAGCTCCAGAATAGACTAACTATAGTTCCAGGGAGCTAACAAAATCCAAAAAAAGCTCAGGGGAATTTACAGGGGAGAGTTTGCACCAACTAAAAAGTAGCAAAAAACATTTAGCCTTGAGTGCATGATTTGAAGTTGATAAATCATCAAAACATCTACGATTCCTTTCTGCCCATACTACCCAAAAAATGCATGCTGGTATCATGTTCCAGATCTTCTTGATGGATTTGCCAACTTTCCATGAGCTCCAGACTTCAACCGCCTCTTTGATACTTTGTGGCATGACCCAACTTAGCCCAAAAATAGAGTAGAGCATACACCAAATGTCGTAGACAACTGAACAGTGCAAACGAAGGTGGTTGGTGGTTTCTGCAGCTTGCCTACACATATAGCATCTGTTTGGAATCTGAAAGCTTCTTTTAAGGAGATTGTCTTGAGTTAAACATGCTTCCTGAATTGCTATCCAAGTGAAGCATATGACTTTCGTTGGAAGTTTAGTTCTCCAGATCAATTTCCATGGCCAATTGTTGATCAATTCATTTTGAGCATGGAGGTGAGTATAACCTGCCTTCACTGAATAAATTCCTTCCTTTGAGTTCCCCCATTTTAATCTATCCGCTGACTGTGTATCCAACGTGCATTCCTCCAATCTTGCAAGTAGGGTCAGTAGTTCTTCAAGTTCCCAGTCATTGACATTCCTTCTGAATAAAGGGTTCCAGCTGCTATTTTCTCTGTATTTTGAGATGGTGGAATCTTTGTCCCTGCTTAGTCTGAAAAGATTGGGATAATCATTCATTAACACAGAGTTACCAAGCCATTTATCCTTCCAAAATTTGATATTGTTGCCGTTACCCACTCTGAAAGAGGTATTTTCGGAGAATTCATTCTAGAGGTAGCTAATGTTTTTCCAAGGACCAACACCATGAGAGGCTCTAGATACTTTAGTGCACCAGTGATTAAGAGTACCATGCTTGGCCCTAACTATATTTTTCCACAGATCTTGATTGTCTTGGCTATACCTCCATAACCATTTCATTAACATGCTTTTGTTGTGAGCAGCAAGGTCTCTAATTCCTAAACCTCCTTGAGATTTAGGTTTTGTCACTTTGGCCCATTTGACACGGTGAAACTTTGGTGTAGTGCTGTTACCCTCCCAAAGGAAATCTCTTCTCAACTTATCAAGTTGTTTTAGCACTTTGCAGGGAATAGGAAAGAGAGACATGTAGTAGGTGGGGATGCTATCTAGGACACTATTTATAAGGGTCAGCCTACCCCCCATGGAAAGATATTGCCTCTGCCAGGAAGCGAGCCTTTTTTCGAACTTCTCAATGACCCCATTCCAAGCTTCAGTTGATTTGAATTTTGCACCTAGGGGCAACCCCAGGTAAGTGGCAGGTAGTGAGCCAATGTTGCAACCTAGTATATTTGCCAACTCCCTTAGATTAGGAACGGCATTAACTGGGTAAACTACACTTTTTAGCATGTTGATATGGAGACCAGACAGTGCCTCGAAAATTAGGAGGGTGAGATTTAAGTATTGCACTTGGGATGAATCTGCGCCACAAAAAATTAACGCATCATCTACTTTTGTTAGATCTTATTGCCATCCTAGGAGTAATCAAGGACAGACCCGTTTGGAGTTTGAATCTTCCGATGTTACACGAGTTTCATGTATCAAGGTTTCTTTTTCTTTCTTGTTTTATTGGTGGTCCTGACTCCTGACATATAGAATGGTTTGAATGCTTACTTAGGTGTTAACAATTTTCAGTTTGCTTGGCAATTGACTATGTTGATGAACTTCTGCCAGTTTTATTTAATAATAATTACCTTACATTATAAAAAAAGTTAATGTTGGAGCTAAGAGTGTGTTAGTGCATTTCGTTCTCACAGTCTACATATGATTGTTCCTGCTTCTTTCAGGCTGAGATACATGAGTTATTGGCATTAGTATATTATGATGGTCTTCAGAATGTAGTACCAATCTATGATCAAAGATCTGTTTTGCCGTCCAAAGATTCAGCATGGGTGATGTTCTGCCAAAACTCAATGAGACACTTTCAGAAGGCCTTTGCACACAAGTAAGTCTGTTTGGTGACTCTGTTTCCCTTGATTATTTCTTCATCTAATGTAACCGATAATGCAATTTCAGGGAGGATTGGTCGCATGCATTCTATCTGGGAAAACTCTCCGAGAAGCTTGGATACTCACATGAGATGTCATTTTCATTCTATGCTAAAGCTATTGCTTTGAATCCATCTGCTGCAGATTCTTTCTATAGGATGCATGCTTCACGGTTGAAGTTACTTTGCACATGTAGGAAACAAGATGAGGAGGCCTTGAAGGTTGGTGCTTTTCTGAAACTTGTTTTGGCTCCTTTCTGTTCCCTCTTTTATTGTGACAGTTATACATGTAAACGAACTATGACATGAACAGGTGTGTATTGACAGTCGTGAAGATAGCTAATTTAGTTTTAGCTCTTTTTGTTGTTCATAGATCTAATCTATCTCCAGTTGTGTGTAAAATTTCGAGAGACATACACAGCAAAGCCACATTTCAAAATATATATACAAGCGCAACAGAAATATGTTTCACTTGATTATTCTAAACATAGCTTGCTTAGAGTTCAGGTTTGTGTATTAGATAATGCTCTTCTCTAATCGGCAACCTATATAGGTTCATGAATTTCAGCAGCATGTGCGTCGTTTTCTTTTTTTCTTCTACATAGCTCATCACAGAAGAGTTCCCAAAACATACCCTGACAATCTGCATGCCCCTTCTCTTGCCAGACTTGGAAATAGTTACCTTTTTCATGTGATCATTTTCCATGTGGTAGGAATACAATTGTTGATTAATTAGTGCCTGGATGCATTTTAGGTTGTTGCTGCGCACTGTTTCAATGAATCGACTCAGGATACTGTGATGGATATCCTCAGTAAGGTTTGCCCATCAATTTCAGAAACAACGTGCTCCGAGGAAAGAACTCCCGATGCGTACTCTGTAAATGATGTAAAAGGGGATTCGCATTTTGAAGGGATGTGGCAGATGCTTTACAATGATTGTCTTTCTGCCCTTGAAATATGTGTGGAAGGGGACCTGAAACATTTTCATAAGGCTAGATATATGCTTGCTCAAGGCCTATATCGAAGAGGTGGGAAGATGGATATAGAGAAGGCAAAGGAGGAACTTTCTTTCTGCTTCAAGTCGGCTCGTTCTTCATTCACAATAAACATGTGGGAGATTGACAGTATGGTTAAAAAGGGAAGGTATGAATTTCTATTTTCTTCTCTGTCCTATCATTTAGCACATCGAGGCACTTTGACGACATTTTCTGATTCCTCCTAGATTGTTCTCTCTTTATTTAGGGAAGGCCCTTTTATTTACAACAACAACAACAACAACAACCCAGTATAATCCCACTTAGTGGGGTCTAGGGAGGGTAGTGTGTACGCAGACCTTACCCCTACCCTGGGGCAGAGAGGCTGTTTCCAAATAGACCCCCGACATCCTTCCCTCCAAGAACTTCCCACCTTGCTCTTGGGGAGACTCGAACTCACAACCTCTTGGTTGAAAGTGGAGGTTGCTTACCATCAGAGCAACCCCTCGTCTTTAATTGAATCAAAATCTTGGTGTTGGATATCACACCAAGGCGTTGCCAGCTTTAGTATATAGTATAAAAGGATTGCCATCCCATCTACATAAGCTGTTGGAAAGATCAACCCCGAGGTTCCAAAATACCCACCCAAGTGTCTATATATAATAGGATAATACATAATTACCCCCTTGGACTTGTCCCACTTTGTCAGATGCACCCTTCTACTTGCGTGAGTCCTACGATCCCCCTAAGTTAATTCGAAGTGAAGTTATTACCACCCTGAATGTTGCCACGTTAATTCCATGTCATTTTTCTTTTCTTTATTACTTTGGTTTTCTTTTTTGATCGTTTTCATCATTTTCTTTCTTCATCGTGTTTCTTTGTTCAAGTTCCCATTTTTGAATTTGCAGTGATGAGAGTGGTCTCGAGGAACATCAATCTCATATCCCTTTCTCCTGTTTTCATTCCATGGCTTTGTGATATTTTTTAATGAAGTTGGCTCTTTCCTTTTCTTTCCAGTTTTTTGGGTCCTTTTTCAGATTATTTCTTATCCTTTTTCTCTTCCTCTCTTTCTTCACACTCTTTTTATCCACCTAAAACCTACATCTACAATCTCCATCAGAGAAAGCCACTGGATGCCTTCACCACTGCTTCATCCGAGAAAGTCACGGAATCTCGTTTTCATCGAAACCACAATTTTATAACCCATTCAGCCTTCTCTCACACTATATAGATCTAAGCTGAGAACGGATGGTTATTTTGGAAAACACAATAGTGGGATTTCTATTAGATTGTGTTTTATCTGGTTGAAGCTTCCTAAGCTTTTTCTTGAAACTGATATGGTGGAGATGATGACAATCGAAGTATTGGGGGTTGTGATTTAATGGATGAATATGAGGGGTGTAACTTTAAAAAAAAAAAAAACTGGTGATTTGGTGGAAATGGAGGCAGTGAATTGGCGGCGGAGGTACCTGTAATTTAAAAGAAGGAAGAAAGAAGAAGAAAAAAAAGGAAAACAATGAGGAGAAGAAAAACAAAAAAGAAAGAAAAGTAAAAAAAATATACTTTTAATAAAACTTCTTGCAAAAAAATTAAATTTTTAATTTTCTTTTTTGATTCCCCCTACTCTCTTTAAGTAAGTGATACATACTCCCCATGCCACGTGGGCTCGAAAGGGGGTAATTGTACCGTATCCAAATTTGTTAAGGGGGTTCATAGGACCCCTATAATGTATGAGGGTGCAACTGGTAATGTGAGACAACCTCAATGGGGTAATTATGTATTATCCCTATATAATAAGATAGTTTCTTTCCCCAAAAAAATAAATATAAATGGTAGTAAAAAGAGCCTTGAATGTCCATACAAACTTTTTCTATTGTTCCTTTCTCGCAAATCATTCCAAAATACACATTGAGAGAAATGAAACAAGAAAGAGAAGATTTAGAAAACAACATTGCTTGATTATTCCCTCAAGCTATTGGGGCTTTAGATAGTGAAGTCTACGTGTTCCAAGAAAGGAATGAAAATCAAAATTACATAACTACAGGAAATAAAGCAATCTACTTAATTTTGGATTGATATGTTACTATTTCACAAAACCCTAATACTCCCCTCAAGTTGGCACATACAAATGGTATGTATCAAGCCTGCTACATAATATATACCTTCTTTTGAGAAAGGTAAGGGACTTGGTGTTTATATCTCCAAGTTGTTCATTTAACTTCATGAACTTTATGGCAGTGTCTCCTGAGATTATCTTTTCTATGACAAAATGGCATTCAATTTTTATGTGCTTGGTCCTGGATTTGATGCAATATAAAGTGTAGCCTGATTATCACACATAAGTTCAGTTTGGTCAATCTTTCCTAATTGTAGTTCTGTTAGCAGTTACTTGATCCGTATGAGTTCACATATAGCCACTGCCGTAGCCCGATAATTCTGCTTCTTCGCTCCATCTTGCAGTTACGTTTTGTTCTTACTTTTCCAAGACAAATAGATTTCTCCCAAGCAGAATGCAGTACCGGGAGGGAGATCATAAGTCTACCCAATCTGTCCTCTAGTATATCCAGCAATATGCTCATGTTCTCTATCTTCGTAGAGTAGTCTTTTCTCTGGAACATATTTTACTTATCGAAGGATACAAACAAATTCATTCCAGTTACTATCGCAAGGAAATCCGAATTGTCTTATGACACTCACTGGGAAAACAATGTCAAGCCGAGTCACAGTGAGGTAATTTACTTGCCGATCAACCTCCTATATCTTCCAGGATCACTAAGAGGCTCCCTGTAACCTAGTAGAAGCTTAACATTCGGATCCACAGAGTATCATGAGCCTAAGTCTATCATTCTTGTCTTATTAAGAATTTCAAGAAAAGCCTGATCTGGATTGAGCAACCTCATACCTAGGAAGTATCTACTGACCAGGGTCCTTGGTCTGAAAGTGCTGGAAAAAAATGATGCTTCAACTTGGTGTAGACCATAAAATACATGCACAGATCTAGAGTGGAGACGATCTCTTCCCGTGACTGTTTGTAAATGGGAAGTGGATAAGCTGTAGGGTATCTTCTTGGTTTGACACTTTAGAAACATATACTTTGCATGCTCAACCTCCCTACTCCGCGAATGTTTCCACCAAAGATGTGTGCAAGAAATATTTATCTCATCTGAAGCATCCCAAGCCACTAAAATATTGCTTCACTACGTAAATGTAAGCATCCATCAACGGACAAAGATGCCCATGCCACTGCCTCCTAGTAAGATCTTGAAATGGCAGCCATTTTGTAAGATCTCATACAGTTCTGTTGACTGACATACAAAGTTCATTGGTCATGCTTTGTATTGTTGTACACTAGGATTGAGTTACGTATGGCGTAGCTGGGACTAGTCTATTGATTTGACCCTTTAGATTTATGTCACAATTTTTGCAAATTGTTGGGCGTGGTAAGTCAGCAATTGCAGAAGTTAGTTTGTTTTGACTCTCAAGAATAGGTTATATCACTCACAAGTAGGAGAGAAAGATATGTCACTATCACAACTTAGGGAAATGTGAACGTCAATAAGAAGACCGACTGGAACTGAAGTTCAAATTGATGAATGCCTATATTTGTTAGGAAATGTGAGGTTTTTGGGTGGTTGTAATCATCAAATGATACAGTAATGGAAACATTTTATTTATTGAACCTGGTGAACTTGGTAACAATGAGGGGGAAGTCAATTATAATCATGTTCCTAGATGAATCTCTTTTGAGGTCCATTACTTGTTCAATATTGGAGCCACATTTCTTGCCTCATCATCTGATTCAGAATGTTAATAATTTCTATGAGTTAAGTCACGCAGATCAATGTTTTTAATATTCATATTTGCAGGCGCAGAACCCAAGGTTGCTCAGGGAACAGGAGAGCCCTAGAAGTTAACTTGGCAGAAAGTTCTCGGAAGTTCATTACTTGCATCCGCAAGTACATATTATTCTATTTAAAACTGCTGGAGGAGACAGGAGACATATGTACCCTTGATCGGGCTTATTTCTGTCTTAGGACAGATAAGAGGGTACTGCCATATGAATAGGATGCATACTTTGTTCACAATGATTAGCAGCATTAATGATTAGCCTAATAAAAAAATATATTCTTCTTTATACACCTTATCGCGTCGCCCCTTTGTGAGGTTGCATATTATCAAATCCCCTTTTAGGTTGCTTTATTTTATTTATCCATAAGAAACCATTTCTAATAGCTAAATTTTCTGACACAAATGCTCCATTTTATTTTTTATAGGAAAGCATTCCTCATTCCATATCTTAGAGCTTTACAAGTTGAAATAACAGTCAGTAGAAAATACAAAGAGAGTTGTTTTACTTGTATAATACCATGGAAAATAAATGCAGGAAAAAAATAAAAGCGCCTGGAAGAACATTTATTTTATGTTATTATAGATCATCTGATTAAACTTTCTATTTATAATAACCAATTTAGACCCTCCTTTCTTTCAATTCTCTCGTGGTTGCCTGTTCTGTTGGATACTAACATGGAACCTAAAACTCTGGCCGTTCTTGTTGATTTAATTAACTCGACCCACTCTTGTAAATTTAGTTATACCTCTATTTGTTATTTAATGAGAACTCCCTTGCCTAACATATATGTATTTTTTGTCCAGTTCTCCTTATGCCTTGAAGATCTAACTCCAGTTGCTCTTGGACGATACTTAAAGGCATTAATTTCATCTATACATCAAACTGAACATATGTCTTTTGCTGCTAGCAACTCTAGTGAGCATCATCTGGAGAAAATGTTCTCTCTGTTCATGGAACAGGTAACCATGTGGTCTGATATTTGTGGCTTACCAGAAATAAAGAGCTCAGAGTTGACGGAGAGCTGTTTATTTGGGTAAGTTCTTTTGAAGTGACCCCAACTTTATGTGTGATGTACAAACTTGAAGTTTTTCTGTGGTTTCCAGCTTTCTTATATTTGCAATCGAAAAAATTTGTTTTCCATCTCTATAGTAATAAAAAAGAAGGATTCTTCCCATCTCTTTTGTAGTATCAATATTGATCTACACCAATTGTAAGCTGAGCAAAATAACAAAGGTATAAGGAAATAATTGCTCTCTTATCTAAGAACTATGTTCAGGTATAATTTTTTTCTAGTATCAAACAAGATATTTTGTTTTGTTTGTGTTTTTTATGTAAAAGATACATTAGTTAGAAGGGTTTGTTTGGATATTTATTGTTTACCTCTTGTACTGACACCATCTTGGTGTTTTATGCAATGAATGATTTTTGGATTATCAAAATATTGTATAATTTTGTTCCTATAAATTGTGGTGGCGCACAACTTGCTCTTCTTCTTCAAAAAAAAAAGAATATTGGTGCACAAATAGGAACTACAAGAAATAGATGTAATTTGATAACAATCTGGATAGGGTGAGCAGTTATACATGTGTTAGTTGCTCAATATTCTCATTAAAATTGCATGTACTATCAAGGTATTGTCCTTGCATCAAGTACTTTATATATTTTTCACCTTTGGGAATGTATGAATTTTCCAGTGTCCCAGAAGTGTCTCTGTTGTTTATTCATCTGAGTCCTAACCAAGCTTTGAACAATAGAAATTATACCATGAGCATTTGTGGAATACAGTTTCAAATTCCTTGAAGCTATGAAGTCCACTGTTTGCTTAAACTCCAAGCAGTTTACTTATACAGATACCATTTTAACATTCCTTGCAGATATCTTTATCAATATATCCAGTCGTTAGAGCAAAATATCAAAGTTGAAGCGCTTGAAGGAATAAATGAGAAGATACGCAAGCGTTTGAAGAACCCAAAGCTGTCGAATAGTAACTGCGCAAAAGTTCATAAGCATGTTTCTGCTGCTTGGTGTCGGTCACTTGTAATTAGCATGGCCTTAATAACACCTTTGCATTCAAGACTCTCTAGTGAAGTGCAAATTCCAAATTCGCCGGCTAATGGATTAGAGAATTCACAACTGCTTTGTGTTGATCTCCAGCTGGATGAACTGTGGAGTACATCTTTTGAGGACATGAATCATTTGAAGGGTCTTGAGAGGAAGTGGAACCCTTCATTGTCTAAGATAAAAAATGTAATAGTAAAGAGAGCTGCAGATGAAGATATGGAAACTGCTTCTATGTTGCTTAGGTCTTGCTATAATTTTTATAAGGACACTTTTTGTGCATTGCTCCCATCAGGTATAAACCTTTATATGGTGCCATCTCAATTTGCTACAGAAACATATATCCAGCCTGGGATAGATGCAGTTGACATACTCGATATGAACACTTCACGGAAGCTACTTTTGTGGGCCTACACACTTCTGCATGGCCATTGCACAAATGTCTCAACTGCTATTAAGTATTGTGAAGAAAATTCCAAGGTATTATATCCATCCTTGTCGAATTAGTCTAGTTTAATTTCTAGAGCGCTCAGGTGAGTCATCAATCACCAATAAATCTAAGACCTTGGCATACGATATCACTGCTGATTTAGGAGTGTAGTAAATAGAGCTGCACACTTGAGGTGCTCTGTAACATCCTCTTATGCATTGTTGTCTAAACTCGTACAGCAGGGAATACTCTTTGCTTACCTAACCTTATAGCCAAATTGGTTTTTTTCTTACCTCTCGATTTCCCTTTTCCCCTTACCTCGCAAAATTACGTAAACTGTAGAAAGATGTGGCTCCTTCACTTCAACATTTCTCCTTTTTAATCTCTATTCTTTGTTAAATGGATCCTT